>JARWKJ010000015.1:24267273-24667273 GCA_029959095.1 Rhinichthys osculus
TGTTTACTGTGTGGCGGTTATGTTATGAACCGTCACAATTGGTTCACGTCATAACCGTCATCACCAATTCTGAAACCGGCACACCCCTAGCTAGAATTACCTCATGTATGCAGAAGACTGGAGAAAGTGTTGCAGAGTTCGAAGAACGCTTCACACAAATTTGGTTGGAACATGCTGGTTTAAATGACAGCGAGGATCTTGACAAGGACACTAGCATGCCTCTGAAAACTGCTTTTGTAAATGGACTGAAACCTGAAGTTTCAAAAGCCCTCAAAATCCGATATGACGACTGGGACAGTGTTGGAACATCTTTTAATCAGATTTTTGACTGGTCAGCAAAGATTGAAAGAACACATGAAGTCAAACTCAGAGCATTGCGATCGAAGACCATGTCATACCACAACAGGACAATGTGGAATGAGCATAAAGAAAATGAAAATAATAGACAGTCAAAAACTCAAGCAAGATGCAGGTATTGCAATGAAGAAGGACACTGGTTTTGTGATTGCAAGCTGAGTTTAAAACATCAAAGTGATGATGAGGACAACCTGTTGAGGAGGTTTCAGCAGTTGACAGCCAAACAAAAACAGACTCTGCTAAAAGCTGTTGAGCCGCAGGGAAACTGAAGCACCAACTAGTGACATCTCATCCGACAACTGATGGACTCCATGTGTATGCAAAAATGACAAATGAAGACACCACCCCAAAGGTAAAAGCATACACAGAAGTCTCAACAACTGAAGCCAAAGATGATGTCCTAGTCGAAGGTGCTGCTATACAAGCCGTAAAGGAGAGAGGTGCACATACAGCGGCATTAGGACAACTTCAGCAAGTTTTGCCATGTAAACTGATTCAAGATGAAGCATCCAGAAAACAAATGCCATCAGTGATGGAAGCTAAAACAAAACTGCATAATGACAAGCAATGCAGTAAGGATGACCACAAGGAAATTGGACTATGCCCTTTTGAACATGTCACCGGCCTTCCCATGTCCAATGAATATCTAACATCTGACAGCCTTGCCCAAACTGATGAAAGACTCAGCCTGGTAGAACAAAATGCCAAGAATCAATTTTCACCATTAGAATCCAGGAGGGAAAGCCTTCAGGATCTCATGGTAACTGATGAAGCAGTTAAGGTGCAGAGAAAAGATAAATGGACCGATGTGAGCCATTGGGATTTGAGACATCTGCTTAGAGACGAGGGATAGACGGCAGTAGTGTTTATCAGAGTCCAGATATGGCGGGACTAGGGTTTTTAGGCTCTAGCTTGTCGCCTGAGTACGAAGACATAAACCTACAGCCACTGATAAACACAGTAGTGTCCTGCCAATATTAAATAGGGACAGTTTTTCAGGCAGTTATGAACTATGTGTTTAAAATATTTTCCTTGGCAAAGATACGTTCCCCGTTTCTCTTTTGTGTGATTGCAGGTGTTCCAACGTTCCAGAGGATGAGCAAAGACATCCAACGTTTAGACTGCACTGGCCACCTAGATGAAAACTCATGAATATACACAGAACACAACACTATCTGCCATTTCCCAAAGATCACAACTCCAAAATAAAAGCTTCCAGAGGATTCAAGCATTCAAGAGGATGCAAAGTTTCACCATGAACACTTATGATTAATTTTAACCCTCTGGGGACCAAGAACGTGCCCGCGCGTTTTGCTGGTTTTTTTTCACATAGCAGCAACATAGACTTAAAATACTCCGTCATTTATGGTCATATAAATAAAATCAATACATGATTATAAACTATAGAGGGTCTTCTTTTTTTGTGTACACTCACATTAACATCAAAACCTTGTGCTTTTTTTAAAATAAATAAAATAAACAGGGTGCGCTTTCAGCTCACTCTGTCTCCGCAACAATCTTTCTGAAACATGTCTGGAAAATGAACGGAAACTCCGCTAATACTTATCACACAAACATGAAACATACGTCTAAAGAACGCTTTAAATTTCTACTTTTAAATAAAACAATTCACATTTAAACAAATATTCTCCTGCAATGTAATCTGTCAAAAACTAAAGAGAAGTACAGTTTCTCCTGTCTCAGCTCATTATCGTTAATTTGTTCACACCCACTCGCAGAGCGCGCTATTCATAAGATAATGTGTTGAGGCCATTTGCAAAATAGATAAACGCCCCCGGGCAAATGCTGTAAACACACAATATTTTTTAGTCAGATTAAGATTCGTCTTGCGCGGCTATGAGGAATAATCCTGGGACATTTACCACAGAACAAGTGCTGGTTTCACTTCGAGGAGGAGCAACAGATTCAGCTGAGAAGTGTAAGTGTTTTGTGCTTTGTTCTAATCGCGATATAGAATAACGTTAGTGTCTGTAAACGGACAAATAGCATATCCTACTGTTTGTAGCCCATCATGTATAAACTTTGGGTTAAGATTGTCGGTTCTCTCTAGATGAGGGAACCAGTGTTGCGTAAGCTAGCTTACGCTACAGGAAATTCCCTTTTCTCAAGAATACTGAAGCCAAAAAATCTTAATTTATATCCTTAATTTTACATTAATTTAAAACGCATTGTTGCACAGAGCAGACCTAGGCGAGGCAGCTCGCACGCCTATTGGTTGCTCTGCGGCAACTGCTGCAACCTATAGTGGGACTGTACATGACGTAAGCACCAAAGAGGGCGCGGGCTGCGTCACGTCCCGCCAGAAGGGGCGTGGCTTATGTCTATATAAGCAGAGTCCAGATAGGGTGTTCTTTGGTTTTTCATACTGAAGCGAAACCAGAACCCGTTTAGCGAGCTGTTAGCGAGCGCAGGTTGTGCTGAGACCACAACGAGGAGGCGTTCTGCCAGTGCATGAAGGCTCCAGGATCTGAGACCGCCCTGGCGGTTTATGTAGGACACTACCGCCATGTTGTCCGTGCGGACTAGGACATTGTGGCCCTTTAAGAAAGGGAGAAAATGCCCCAAGGCGTTCTCGACCGCTTTCATCTCTAGACAGCTTGTGTAAGCGCCCTTTCTGGGCTGTCCACAAGCCAAAGACCGGCCTGCCCTCGTAGAGGGCGCCCCAACCTGAGTTCGAGGCGTCTGTCGAGATTACTTTCCGTTTCGAGATCGTTCCCAGATCCTCACCTGACTGGTACCAGTCTGACACCTTCCAGGGTTCCAGAGCTGTAACACAGGATTTGTCTGGTCGTGAGCATTTTGAACGATCTTTTCAAAAGGGCTTTGTTCAAGTGCCTGAGATCTAGGATGGGTCTGAGACCGCCATCCTTTTTGGGGACCAGGAAATACCTGCTGTAGAAACCTGATTGGCTCTGTATCAGAGGGACAGTTTCTATAGCTCCTTTGCTTAGCAGTTTCGTTATTTTGGCACGAAGCAGATGTGCTGCTTCGTGTTTCACCGTAGTTTCGACCCAGGCTTGAAAGCGTGGGGGTCTGCGAATGAACTGCAACGAATAGCCTTTCATTATAGTGCTCAGTACCCATTGTGACACGCCCGGGATCATTTACCATACTTTCAGACACAAAGCTAGAGGGAGAATGGCATACTTAAAGAAGCGTGCACGCTCTCTGCGCACAGAACACACTTCGTGTTTATTAGCAAAGACTCGTGTGAGCGTGTGTGGCAGGGCAAACAGTGTTTAATAGTAGGGGCGAGCACTGTGCAGTGGGCGCATTTCCTACATTCAAAACACACGCGGCGTGAGCCGGTTTTATTGATATGGGCCGTGAATGAGTGTGTGTCACTGAGCGGGCCGTTGAAGGAATACAAATTTGTCAAATGTTTAATTTAGGTTTCCACTCCAATGGTATAAAAACTGATAGTTTAGTAGACGGATTTTAGATGATTATTGAGTCTCCTTTCCTGATAGTCCTGTTTTCTCTCCTTTCAGCCTAGATAGAATCGTTAGGTTGATTGGATTAGCTGTCGGGGAGACTTTCACCTTTTGTCTTTAATGGCTCTGGGATGGCTCTTAGGAACCAGAGTTCCTGACCACTATCAGCATTTGAATAGTTATGCTGATTCAATTGGATTGGTAATGCCCTCAGAGTAGGGTGTGTTCCTACTTCATTTGCATGCTTTGTTTCAGAGGGACTCCACCCCAATGTAAACTCCTCCCCCTCTAAATGTATAAATTGCAAGGGAACATTTCCCTTAGTTGGACGAGATTGAGATGCTACAGCGACCTAATAAAGAACATCTGCTTTAAAAGATATCTCTCCGTCTCCTGGTCTGCTCTTCTAAGTTCCTACACTTTAGAAGAAATAAGTTCACAACAGATGGTGCCGTGACCCGGATAGAGACTGAATCACCTTAATCCAGATTGAAACTTCAAGCAACAAAGATTTCCAGAACTGAATCTTGAAACTTCAAGCAACAAAGATTTACAGAACTGAATCTTGAAACTTCAAGCAACAATTAACAATTAAGCAAGCATTAACATTTCTGACTGAGTTTTCCAGACGGAATCCTTTCCGTATAAACAACGATTTGGTGAGTTTCACTCTATTCAAAGAACCGCTGCAGACCAGTAAAACCAGAATATTCCTCTGCGCCGTCAGAGAAGAGTTAACAGATAGCTGTAGAGTTTTGGTTAACTAAGTTTATCCTTTAAAAGTTGTCTTTTAAAGATGAAAGTGATCCTCTGAATAGTCAGGGAAGTTGTTGTTCCCTGAATTCCCTGAATAGTCAGGGAAGTGCGCCGTCAGAGAAGAGTTAACAGATAGCTGTAGAGTTTTGGTTAACTAAGTTTATCCTTTAAAAGTTGTCTTTTAAAGATGAAAGTGATCCTCTGAATAGTCAGGGAAGTTGTTGTTATCCTCTGTGCAGACAGGGAAGATTTTAGCATTCAAGTTAAAATATTGTTAGCCTCTGTGCAAGCAGAGAAGAGGTAGTCTTACAGGCTATTTATTTTTGGTTACCCTCTAAAAATTTCTATTAGAGAGGAAAGTTTGATCCTGTTTCAGGCAGGGAAGATTAACATTACATGTTAACCCCCTGGGGTCGGCTATCGCGCCGGCGCGATTGTCTCGCTATTTTTCTTATCAGTGCAAAAGAGACTCAAAATACTCTGTTGATTTTGATCTTAAATATAAGTGTTATACATCATTCGATCCTTTTAAGTGTCTATTATTTTTCTGTATACTAACAATAAAAACAAAGTGTTGTGCTTTTTGTCAAATAAAGAAAAATAAACATGATGCGAGTTTTGCCATCTCTCTGTCAGTGCAGTCCATTCTGAAACGCGTCCTAAAATTAACTATAACTCCACAAATACTTGTCATACAGGCACGAGAGATTTTTCTTTATGAAGCTTGAATTCTCTTCTTTTCAATGAAGTAATTTATATAAAAAACAATTATTCTCAGTTTATGTAATCTGTATGAAAAGAGAGTGATTTCAGAATTTTTTTTCCCAGCTCATTACACTTCATTACGCGTTAATGTGACACGGCCACGGAGGACGCGCGCTATTCAAACGCAAGCCATGACAACGCCCACATCAGCCGTTCCACCGCGGCGGTAAAATGTGTGGTGTATTTGCTGCCTTTTACCGCTAAGAGGCGCTACAATCATAGACTCTGAAAAGTGTTCGTTTATTCTCTCTATTGCATAATCTGCTGCGATTGAAAGCTGGTAGCAGATGAATTCAACAAGTGAAACGTAGTTAAAATAATTAATAATCACAATACTAAAATTAGGCTACTAAAATTAAATTGAATAAATAATGAAAACATTTCAACATAAAACATTGCAATAAAAACATAAGGCTACATCAATGAGGCTTTGCAAGAGCATAAGACGTTAACTTTTACAGCGTACAGACGGTAGCTCAGTGATCAACGCAACAACACGAGCTTCGCGGATCTTCAATCGACCCGAGATCGAATCTCAATGTAGCATACATGTTGTTAACCGATGTTGGCCTACAGCGTTTATATTTTACCACCTTGATGCTTAAATAGGTAACTGTTTATAACTGTTTACTTATTTAAAGTCAAGAGTTTTGTTTAATTATCATTACAACATACATTTGCTACATTCCTGTAGAACCGGAGCCGCTGCACAAACGACAAAAACTGATGAAGGAAGATTGTCAGCCGATTGCATCAGAAAATGAAAATGAAGAAGCTCGTCTTTAGTCTGCTAAATTATTGTGTAATGTAAAAGAACACTAAAATTACTTAAGTTTGAAACCAAGTTCGAAAATTTCAAGGTTTAAATAAAGTGTCGGGACAGTTTTTTAAAAAAATTATAACAGGGTTGCACCGAGTTTAGAGTTTATTTCTTTTGCGATGCAAAATAAGAAACACTAGGCTAATCTTATTCTTGCGACATTTTAAATTTGTATTGCCAAAGAAATTACAGCTAAATTAAACAATTAAAACAGTACAAAACGAAAATTGTCCAAAGCAACATAATTAAATTAAAAACATGCGTTTTTCTTTGCCTCTCTCGCGCTGGATCTCTTTTTAGCAAGTTTATTTAGTCTCCCTCGCTGCGCACGCCGGGTCTCTCTCGAAATTAAACATTTCAGGTTAAAAACACATCATACAGCTGATAATATATGTCGCTGCGTGTCAGCCATACAAATCACGAAAAAAATTATTTAGCCTTTAATTGTTGCTTCAAAGACACAGCATGCCTTGTTGAATTCACCTTACAATAACTTCAATTGAAATTTTGTGTGAAAAAAAAACTTTAAATAGGCTACAATAAATAAACTACAATATTTATAATTTAATAAGATATGGGGCTTACATTTGGACACAGATTTATCCTTACAATAATTTTGCCTGTTCATCAGGCTGGCTATCCGACACTCTCCATATGAAAGAGGAACATTAACACCTTTGTCCAACAACTGTCCCTCCAACCCCCCCACAGGCTATCGGAGTCTGAGGCTGACTTAACACAAAGAGAAGTTTTCAAATAAATATCGAACCACGGTGCTTCGTGGTAATGCTGCTAAATTAAATAACATTTATATAATAATTATGAACTTAAATGAAACGGTATCGCAACATTTCGACAAATAAATTATTTGATCTGTTTTTACATTTTAATTCAGGGCGATTTAGCCTACATAATTAGAGCGAGATTTTCACCCTTGTCTTGTCATTTTCTCATTGGGAAGCGCTTACATTACATGTTTGAGTAGATCCTCTGTACCTCTTGTTTTCATATGGATTACATAATCAGATAACATTTATTAGCCTAAATATTTAGACATTTAAAGGCTTTAGACATAGCCGATTTCTTATCGTGACTGAGCTAAAGGCTTTTGGTTCATTTTTGTGACGCGCAGTTCCCGGAGACAGAGACGACAGATAAACTTTTGTCGTTAGCCTAATAATATGAATACAAGTTTACAGTTTTGAGCGATGTAAGCTACTCTACTCTTATCTGTATGACCAAAAAATTACGGAGTCGTCTATTAAGCTATTTTAGCTGTAATGAGAAAAATAAATTGATCTAAATGAACGCGCCGCCGCGTTTGTCGAACACCAACTCACCATGCCAGAATAAAACCCGACTTTAGAAAAATGCATAGGGCCACTCGGCGTGGTGTGCCAAAACACTTAATTATAAACTTCAATATTTCATTCAAAATAATCTCAAAACACTTTGTGAAATTTGAAAAGCCGTGCATGCATTAAGGCCACTTGAACTAATGAACAACTGAAACGCTGGTTTTGATTTTATTGTTTGTCGTTTAAACGTGCCTGTTGCATATCTCTATTTGCATTGGTGAAGTAGCCAAGCATTGATTACTGTGGAGGGAGGGGTGTGGGGATTAAAATAATTCAGCAGAAGCAGGGATGTTTAGACCAGAAGGAAATCCCCGTCCCCCCTGGCAAATCACACTTTACTTAAAACCATGTTTTTAAAAACTCTAGGTTGTAGGGAATAAAAAAAAAAAAATATATATATATATATATATATATCCTATATATATATATATATATATATATAGCCTATATACAGTGGTTAAATTGGCTTTTATAGGGAGGGGGAGCCCTTATTTACGGTGAATGGTCATCATTCAAAATCGCGCCGTAAAATGACTTAATGTGTTTTACACCAAAGAGGCTCTTTTTCCAGTATTAATGTGTAAAGTAGGGTTGAGTACATATTTAAACAAAGAGAAATACTTTACAATTCACTTTTTTTTTTACCTTTAATGTTAACAGACAGCAACGGATTTGACCCTCGGGAAATGCATAAAAATGAACATGTTTGAAAATATTGGTTGGCAAATATCTTTTAAAACAAGAAAAAAATGTTGATTTAAAACATCAACCAATTTCAGGGCCAATCTCTTTGGCAGTTTGTTGTTTGATTTAATCACACCGACATGCAGGGCCTTAGGGGATTTTTATAAATAAAAGTTCCCAAAAATAATATTGCTAGGGGGGTTTGGGGGCATGCCCCCCCAAGAAAATTTTGGTTTTCCTGATCTCAACATGTCCATTTTAAGGTGTTTTGAAGGCCAAAAAAAAAAAGGACAACAGTAGCCTATCTTTAAAAGCATGTCAGTGGTCAGCATGAAGTAGGCCTATTTTATCAGATAACAGATTCTTTAACATGAGAATCAGTTTAAATGTTGCAATGAGTGATCCACACTATAAAATGGAAATGCAGAATGTTTATGCATATTGTTGACAATACACAATCACATATTCGAAACGGGAATGTCCTTATAAATAAGAAATGATTCAAGGATTATTTTGTAGATGTTAGCCTACATTTCAAACAAACGCCAATGCAATCATTCTGTGCCCAGAGGCATATGAGCAATTAGTATGAGCATCAAAGATCAGTTTCAGCTACTTTTTCTTTCCTAAATTAATCAATATTTTTGGACTAGCTAATCTGTTCATTTAATCAATGGTTCAATTGTTCACTCATAAAGACAGTCACTTGTCGCCGCCTTCTGGCTTAATGATGCAAGTTGCGCAAACACGAACAAGCGGAGTGATACAAACAGTGAAAAGTCGAACACATTCGAGGTAACGTTATACAAATATATTACAATAATAATGACAATATATTTAATAGGGTTTTTTTTAGGTTAAATTGAGCTTTTATAGTATCCACTGTCTTTGATCAAACTGAGTATTTCTGTCGATCATTTAAAACTTCGATCGACAAACAGCTGTTTAGATTAGCTACTTGCATCTTATCTCGCACGGTATGCCCGCTGTGAAGCGTGAAGCGTCGCGTTGGGATTCGCGCTCGGCTTGCGCTTCTGTGAACATAAATCCCACTTGCTTTGATTGGACTCAAACATTTTGAAATTGACGTGCGGGTGAGTGCTGAAGCAGCTCAGACGAGAAGGTCAGTTATCGTTGCGATGGGCGAATCATTGCAGCACCAAATTCGAGTTAATATTAGCCAATTATTTCATAACTTTCATTATATACACTCAACAAATTTTATATATTTGGTGCTGAAGGAGACGGAGCTGAGCTCCGGCAGGGTGTGTTGTGGACCCGAGGAGGCGGAGCTGCGCTCCGCCCCAATTTAATCTATGCCTATATATATATATATATATACACTCACCGGCCACTTTATTAGGTACCCCATGCTAGTAACGGGTTGGACCCCCTTTTGCCTTCAGAACTGCCTCAATTCTTCGTGGCATAGATTCAACAAGGTGCTGGAAGCATTCCTCAGGGACTTTGGTCCATATTGACATGATGGCATCACACAGTTGCCGCAGATTTGTCGGCTGCACATCCATGATGCGAATCTCCCGTTCCACCACATCCCAAAGATGCTCTATTGGGTTGAGATCTGGTGACTGTGGAGGCCATTTTAGTACAGTGAACTCATTGTCATGTTCAAGAAACCAATTTGAAATGATTAGAGCTTTGTGACATGGTGGAAGTAGCCATCAGAGGATGGGTACATGGTGGCCATAAAGGGATGGACATGGTCAGAAACAATGCTCAGGTAGGCCGTGGCATTTAAACGATGCCCAATTGGCACTAAGGGGCCTAAAGTGTGCCAGGAAAACATCCCCCACACCATTACACCACCACCACCAGCCTGCACAGTGGTAACAAGGCATGATGGTTCCATGTTCTCATTCTGTTTACGCCAAATTCTGACTCTAACATCTGAATGTCTCAACAGAAATCGAGACTCATCAGACCAGGCAACATTTTTCCAGTCTTCAACTGTTCAATTTTGGTGAGCTCTTGCAAATTGTAGCCTCTTTTTCCTATTTGTAGTGGAGATGAGTGGTACCCGGTGGAGTCTTCTGCTGTTGTAGCCCATCCGCCTCAAGGTTGTGCGTGTTGTGGCTTCACAAATGCTTTGCTGCATACCTCGGTTGTAACGAGTGGTTATTTCAGTCACTGTTGCCCTTCTATCAGCTCGAACCAGTCTGGCCATTCTCCTCTGACCTCTGGCATCAACAAGGCATTTCCGCCCACAGAACTGCCGCTCACTGAATGTTTTTTCTTTTTCGGACCATTCTCTGTAAACCCTAGAGATGGTTGTGCGTGAAAATCCCAGTAGATTAGCAGTTTCTGAAATACTCAGACCAGCCCTTCTGGCACCAACAATCATGCCATGTTCAAAGTCACTCAAATCAACTTTCTTCCCCATACTGATGCTCGGTTTGAACTGCAGGAGATTGTCTTGACCATGTCTACATGCCTAAATGCACTGAGTTGCCGCCATGTGATTGGCTGCTTAGAAATTAAGTGTTAACGAGCAGTTGGACAGGTGTACCTAATAAAGTGGCCGGTGAGTGTGTGTATATATATATATATATATATATATATATATATATATATATATATATATATATATATACAAACAATCAAAATATAAATGAAAGCCAAAAGCACATTTTTAGTCATACCTGGAAACAAATCCTGGTCAAATAGGCTATATGGGCCATTCTACGGAATTGTTTCAAAGTTTGAGTTGGAAACATCTTGAAAATAAAATTGTCTTTTTCAATAAATGTCTTATAAAGTATTATTTTTTAAAGTAGGCCAATACATTTTATCATACATATTTCAAAGTTAAGGATTCATTATTTTGATATAGCATTGGAACAAACACTATAACAGTTGATTAGTTTATTTGTGACAAAACATACTATATATTTAACATATGAGCAGAAACGGTCTAACAAAAGCTTATTTGATGTCTATTTTATAGCCTAAAAACTTTATAATCTATCCAAAATTAGTCAACGAAATGTCATTACAGACACTAGTATATCGCGATTAGAAGAAATCTCAGTAGGCTATAGCAATATAGTTTGGATGTGTTCATGTAAAAATAACGTTTACTAATGTACAGTAGGTAGTCAACCAGAATGCCTATTACCGCCGTGGCAAATCCACCGCCGTAAAAATAAACCAGTCGCATTTCAAAGTCGTTCGCGAAATGACCGCCAGGTGGCGCAAAGGGACATTTAGCAAAACGTAAGTGGGGCAATTAACAGTAAGGATGAAATACTACAAGTTATGGTAATTTCCAAATAAGCCTACAACAAACATTTATTTTTAAACAAATATTTTTAAATATGCAACATGCACGTTTAAACAACAAACAATACAATCTGAACCAGCGCTTCTGCTCCTGTATTGAGACATGCAGCGCGTTTCAGTTACAATCCTGGTTCCAGTGGCCTTAATGAATTCACGGCTTTTTAAAATGTCACAAAGCGTTTTGAGATGGTTTTGAATGAAATATTGAAGTTTATAATTAGGATATTTTGGCACATCACGGAGTGGCGCTATGCATTATTCTAAAATCTGGCTTTATTCTGGCATGTTGAATTAGAGTTTGACAAACGCGGCGGCGCGTTAATTTGAATTTATTTTTCTCATAACAGCTAAGAACTTAATAGGCTATAGCCTACTCCGTAATTGTTGGTCATACAGATAAGATATCATCTTTTAAAACTGTAAAAGGTCTACTTTTATTCATGTAGTAGGCCTACACTCACAGGCTAACGACAAAACGTTTTCTCGTTCATGTTTCTGAAACAAACGTTTGGGCAATTCTCAGTGAGTAAATTCATAGCCGAGCGGTAGAACTTACGGTTCTATCATCAAGAAGACACGGTTTCAAATCCCGAACAAACATGGTCTACTGTAAATTTTATATTCATTAATGCAGAGAGATTTGTCTAGCTCTAAAACTCTGTTACACCATACAAACTCTGTTTTTTGCTTATATTTATAAAATTACCATGCATTTCCATTTTACACTAAGGAACATAGTAGGCTATCCAACAGAACGACTTTGCATCTGTATAATAATAGGCTACCAATCGTAATTTCAAAAGCAGTTCTGTTAAAAAATATATATTTTATATATAGGCTATATATATATATATATATATAGGCTATACACTCACCGGCCACTTTATTAGGTACACCTGTCCAACTGCTCGTTAACACTTAATTTCTAAGCAGCCAATCACATGGCGGCAACTCAGTGCATTTAGGCATGTAGACATGGTCAAGACAATCTCCTGCAGTTCAAACCGAGCATCAGTATGGGGAAGAAAGTTGATTTGAGTGACTTTGAACGTGGCATGATTGTTGGTGCCAGAAGGGCTGGTCTGAGTATTTCAGAAACTGCTAATCTACTGGGATTTTCACGCACAAATATCTCTAGGGTTTATAGAGAATGGTCCGAAAAAGAAAAAACATCCAGTGAGCGGCAGTTCTGTGGGCGGAAATGCCTTGTTGATGCCAGAGGTCAGAGGAGAATGGCCAGACTGGTTCGAGCTGATAGAAGGGCAACAGTGACTGAAATAACCACTCGTTACAACCGAGGTATGCAGCAAAGCATTTGTGAAGCCACAACACGCACAACCTTGAGGCGGATGGGCTACAACAGCAGAAGACTCCACCGGGTACCACTCATCTCCACTACAAATAGGAAAAAGAGGCTACAATTTGCAAGAGCTCGCCAAAATTGAACAGTTGAAGACTGGAAAAATGTTGCCTGGTCTGATGAGTCTCGATTTCTGTTGAGACATTCAGATGTTAGAGTCAGAATTTGGCGTAAACAGAATGAGAACATGGAACCATCATGCCTTGTTACCACTGTGCAGGCTGGTGGTGGTGGTGTAATGGTGTGGGGGATGTTTTCCTGGCACACTTTAGGCCCCTTAGTGCCAATTGGGCATCGTTTAAATGCCACGGCCTACCTGAGCATTGTTTATAGAGCATTGCACTAATAAAGTGGCCGGTGAGTGTATATATATATATATATATATATATATATTTATTTATATATTGTCCTTGCTTTCTTTCTTGTGTGACACCCCTGAATGAAAGGCTCATTATTATGCAGGGTCATTGTCTGCTCAGGTGAGAACCACTTAATTATTCATGAGGGGGTTGGGCCGTTCACGCCCATCCGCATATTGCCTTTGCAAACAAAAAAAATGTTTTTTCACAATTTAAAACAATCTATTGTTTTATGTGATTGATTAGACAGGATGATTTTCAGATCATTTTGAAGCCGAAACTCTAGGCGACAACATCCATTAGTCAAAAGTCTTGTGGACACATATTTAGTGTGTGTTTTGTGCCCTTATTTCAGAAACTTTATTTTTTAGTTTTTTCAATAACATGCATAAACAATATTCTCTCAAAAATACAAACATGTACATACATGTTGCTAACATATTATGGTAGCCCTGTTTGTGCTAAATAGAGTGTAATTTCACCAGTGCCATTAATATATTTCTAAGCAACTGAAAAAAGCACAAATGTCAGGGCATACAAGAACATCTCAGGGACCCCAAAAACACCTCAGACCCCAGAGGGTTAATATTTGTGAGACTCTGCTTTGCCAGGGAAGGGTTTCATCCTCTGTTCATAGAGAAGGATTAGCATTATGTGCTAGTTATTTCGTTTTATCCTCTGTTCACAGAGAAGGTTAGCATTACGTGCTAATATTTTGTGTTTCATCCTCTGTTTCAGGCAGGGAAGTTAAATGTGATGTGTTGGTAACAAGGAAGGTTTATCAACAGTTTGATCTGTGAAATAAGTGTAGACTCTTTTGATCAGAGAAGTTTTAGTGTTTTTGATTGTGTGATAAAGAAATCCACAAAATGGTTAGAACGAATGCTAGGGCTGGTTCCAACAACTGAAAAATTTGGTCTTGCGACTCCTTTGTGGTCAGATAGTGAATTTAAAACACTGTTAGGAGAACAAATGAACCTAATAGTCACTGAGAAAGTAAAAAAAGAACTAACGCAGAAATATGAGATTCATCCAGACAAAACTTGGTCGGTAGATGAGTGTAAAAAAGTACTAGGAGCAAGTATTCGCAAGAACAATGTGAAAGGCATAATATGTTGCCATAGAGAATTTGGTTTAGCACTAGCTACACAACAGTCTCAGCGTAACTCAGAGCTAGAGAAAGAGAACAAAGAGCTATGGGCTAGAGTTTCCGCATTAACCAAGAAATTGAACCGCAACAAAGATGCAGAAAAAACTGATGTGGAAGTAGTAAGTCAGCCTGATAACATTTACCCTGACTTACAAGCATTCTTTGAAACAGATGTAGACATCCCATCAGTAACAGATAAGCATGTCAATTCAGTGAAGGTATGTGGTGCTAGAAAAAGATCGCAGGGAATCGAGGAGACAGAAAGTGTTCCTCCCAGCGCTTCTGTTGTTCAAATCCAAACAGTTGCTAAAGCGCTCGGACCTAGGGACATAGAGAGTTTGACCCAGAGTTTACCCTCAGCACGCACACAGTTTTCTGAATTTAGAAGAGCATTGATTGGCAAAATGCGTCTATATGACATGTCATTAACAGAAGTAACACAGTTAATGTCCCAAATTTTAACTGAATCTGAATTCAACAGTTTTGAATCTGCAGTGAGTTCTGAACGACCACATGCCAGTAGAAGTGATATGAGAGAAGGTGTTTTGAAAATCCTAAAGAATATCCTAGGACCCAAAATAGATTGGTCTAGAATTACTAGCTGTGTACAAAAGAAAGAAGAAACTGAGTGAATTTACTGAGAGGTTTTGTCAGTCAGCCGTAACGTACAGTGGAATGGTGGATGATTCTGAAAGTGTGCTCGATGACAAAGGGCCACTAGCCCGCATCTGGTCAGATGGCCTTGTAGCTGAATACAGAAGAGCTTTGCCATTCCTAGATCTAACTTGGTCTAACAGAACTCTCAGAAGTAATTTAGACAGGTTGGCGGCATGGGAAAGAGATGCGGATGTTAAAGCCAAAGTGAGAGTAGCAGCAGCAGCTACATTTAGCACAACACAACCAGAAAACAGGTGGTCTAAAAAAGAAGGCAAATGCCACTACTGTGGAAAATTAGGACATTGGGAGAAAGAGTGTAGGAAGAAGTTGCAAGATACAAAAAGAAATGCTATGCATCATTCTGCCCCTTCTCAGCCTGCTTGCAAACCCTGAAGCAGTTCCGCAAGTGTCCACTGAGACTTTAGGACAGCTCGTGCAGGCTCTTCTAAGAGCACAAAAAGACCAGGAAAAAAACTAATTGTACCTTACCCCTGTAATCCATCATAATGACAAAATAATTTTTGTGAAAGGTAGCATACAAGAGAAAGAGATTGATTTTTTGCTTGATACATGTGCAGAAATTACAGTAATTCCTACAAAATTGGCTAAAGGTTTAGACATCCCGTACAAGAAAACCAAACTTTCTTTAACTGGCGTAGTAGGTGAAGATTCTGTTTTGTATGAAACCCCGCCCATAGATGTTCAATTTGGCCCGAAAACTCTGACTACAAAACTGCTATGTGCTCCATTAAATACAGGTGCAATTTTAGGCATGGATCTCCTGAGACAAGTACATCTAACTTTAGACATGTCCTCAGAATCCGCTAGCATTAAAATCTCATCAGCACAAATTTCTACCAGTAATGAGATCCCTCCAGAGTATGCTTTCTTACAGAATCATCTAATTTGGGCTAAAGACAAGGATGATTGTGGTTTGTTGACAGGTGTAGAACCAATAAAATTGACGGGGACTCCACCTCCGGTCACCAAACAATATCCGATCAATAAGGAAGCTATACAGGGGATCAAACCTATTGTAGAAAAGTTGCTGACGCAAGGAGTGCTAGTTAAAACCAACAGTCCCTGTAACTCACCCATTTGGCCCATCAAGAAATCCAATGGGACATGGAGACTAACAATAGACTACAGAGTAGCCAATAAACATATTGATAGAATCACCCCCCTAGTGGCAGATCCTTCCACAATCTGTAATGGTTTGCCATTGGAGTGTAAGGTTTTTTCAGTAATTGATATGTCTAATGGATTCTTTTCTGTACCGTTGCACTCTGACAGCCAGCCATGGTTAGCTTTCACCGTTGACTATGAGCAATACCAGTGGACACGTTTGCCACAGGGATTTCAAAACTCCCCAACCATATACCATCAGGCTGTCAGACGTGATTTGTGTGACCCAGAATGTCCGGTAAAACAGTCCACTGTGATTCAATATGTCGATGATATTTTGATTGCCTCAACTGATCACGAGGTACATCAAACTGAATTGGCAGCATTGTTGGACTATTTGCATAAAAGAGGACACAAATGCAGCTTTCACAAAGCTCAAATTGCTAAACAGCAAGTCACATTTTTGGGTCAAACAATTGGTGCAGGAAACAGATCCATTACACAGGATAGAGCGGCTTCAGTCAAAACTATACCCCCGCCTACTACCATTAAAACACTCCGATCATTTTTAGGAACAGCAGGTTACTGTAGATCGTGGATTGAAGAATATGCCTCGATTGCTCAGCCGCTGAAAGGCCATGGTAAAGATTCAGATACTGTTTGTATGGAAGAACTTCACCTAAAAGCGTTCAATGATTTGAAGAGAGCACTATGTCAAGCACCAGCATTAGGAATTGCCCAATCTGATAGACCCTTTGTGCTTTATGTCCATGAACACTTAGGTTTTATGACTGCATGTCTAATGCAAGATCATGGGGGCAGTTTACGCCCAATTCATTACTATTCTGGTAAACTTGACATAGTTGCTCAAGGTATGGGACCATGCCTAAGAGCAGTGCAGCCAGTTCATCTAGCTCTTCAAGCTTCATCAGTAATGGTGTTAGGTCAGACTGTAAATGTAAAATGCCCACATGCAGTGTCCGCACTAATGAATCAAGCAAAAGTCACCTCTGTAACCTCCTCCCGTAGGGGAAATTGGTTAGCAACTCTCACAGCTCCGAACATTGTTTTACAGCGTGCACCCGTGACAAATCCATCCTCATGTATGATGTCTGCAATGACTGAAAGTTTGTTAGAGGATGAAGGAGAAATGACTCACGATTGTGTTACGCTTACATATACCCCTACGAGTGAAGTAAAAGAAACTCCCATAGAGAATTCAGAATTTGAGTTGTTTGTTGATGGTTCAGCTTAGGCATGTGCCGGTATCAAATTTTCATGCTGCGATTAATTGATTGAGCTTTTATCACGGTATACGGTATTATCACGATATTTTAATTGCACAAGAGAAACAGATGGATTGGGGGTATCTAAAAAAAAACTTGCATCACAATGTGTAATTGTGATTGTCAAAACATTAATTTTATTTTTTAGTGACAACATGTTACAATGTTTACATGGTACAGTTACTGAGGCTACTGTTTGTATTATTGCTTAACACAATTTTCACGATTTCAATTAAATTCTTGGATTTAATTTCAATCTTGATTCAATATTGACTCATTTGGATAAATATTAGGTAGGCTACAGTAGATAGCCTGCATTTAAATTTTTCTCAAGAAAAAATCTCACATAATGCTGTAAACATACAGAGAGAAATTAAATATAATGCATACAATATAAATATAAAAATAATAATATAAATATAAAAATGTAATATGCCGTAATTTTCATTATAATAACAATTATATAATGACAAGTAAACATATATTAAAATATGTAATATAGTGCACATATTTAGCAAAATACTCCTCTCTATAGTTATTTTCTTATAGTCAACTAACATTAAATGGCTTTCCTGAGGTAAATGTAACGTTCTGTGACATAATTGTTCTCCTGCAGTTTTATTGACCTCTTTCCGTGGTTGAAAAACACTGATTGATCGAAAGTACGTACCTTTCGGTGGGTTGTACTGTATCTTTAATAAAAAGTAACAGATGATCGGTTTACTTGAACTGAGGCGCGCGATCTGTCACGTCACATTTACAAGCAGCAAAACAGTATTTATTGTCTGAATTTCGTTATAAAATGGACAGAACCTGAGAGCTGATGTTTTTTTCATATCAAAAGTAACCTGCTCTGTCTAGTCTGTCGGTGTCAGACAGTGTCCTCTTTGCTCCGCGATTTTTCTCTGCGTGAGAAAATGGATGTGTGGCGCGAGACGGTGTGAAAGTGTCAATTGCGTGAGTCTCAAGCTGAATGCGTGAGAGTTGGCAGCCATGCGGGGGATAAATAGTCGGCAGCGTTCCTCCTTCCGCCGTGCTTCTTCTCCACGTGAGGATTGTTTACATTAGACTAGAGTGCGCACTGCATGCACACAGTGCTTATACATGTGATGTGGGGATTGTTTACATCAAAGTGCGCACGTGTTTTGCGCAGCATACGCATTGTTTTTTAAGCGGTTGATGGAAAATAAGCTGATGCGTGTTCTAAAAATCTAAATTCGGATCTATTATTTTTCACGGTATTTCGAAGTCCCCGCGATAACAATATCGTGCATATTCATTACCGCGATTTATCGCATTACCGAATACCGGCACATGTCTAGTTCAGCTCAAGTCATTGAAGGTAACAGATGAGCTGGTTATGCAGTAATGTCCACCACTGAAGTGGTTGCTTCAGGTCGTCTTCCAGATCATTTTTCAGCTCAAGCTGCAGAACTAGTAGCCTTAACAAGAGCATGCACGCTAGCTTCAGGATCAGTTGCAAATATCTACACAGATTCCAGATATGCTTTTGGGGTAATTCATGATTTTGGTGTCATTTGGCAAACCAGACAGTTTCTAACTTCTGCTGGATCCCCCATTAAGCATGCTGAATTAGTAAAAGATCTAATGTTTTCCATGAAACTTCCAAAGAAATTAGCAGTGATCAAAGTGAAAGCACATCTCACAACTAATACTATGGAAGCTAAAGGCAATGCTCTTGCTGATATAGCAGCTAAACAGGCTTGTTTCTATGCAACTGTACAAGTGTGTTCAGGTAGTGCAGCACAGAAGACAATTTTGCCTCCTGAATCAATAATTGATCTGTACAAAGACGTTCCTCTGTATGAAGCATGGACATGGTTAGACAAAGGAGCCACAGTGGATTCATCTGGTTGCTGGACCAAAGGGGGAAAGTATGTCGCTCCCGAATCACTGCTGCCATATTTGGCTCAACAAATACACAGTTTGGGTCACAGTGGTCCAGCAACGATGAATCACAGGTTCTCAAATCAGTGGTGGAATCCAAAATTCAGAAATGTAGCCACAGAAACAGCCAAGAGGTGTGTTACATGTCAGAAACATAATGATGTACCAGCAGCCACTACACCAGCAGCACATACCCCAGCTCCACCAGGACCATTTCGTCACCTACAAGTTGATTACATATCATTGCCTCGTTGTAAGGGAAAAACTGATGTTTTGGTAGTAATAGACAAATTCTCAAGATGGGTAGAAGCTTATCCAACAGGGCGTGCTACAGCGGCACATACTGCTAAATGTCTTGTCACTGATTTCATTCCCAGATGGGGATTACCTGATTGCATTGACTCAGATCAAGGTACACACTTCCCAGGACAGGTAGTCAAGGAAGTGGCCAGAATGTTGCAGATTAAGTGGAACCTTCACTGCCCCTATAGGCCAGAAGCATCAGGACAGGTTGAACGTGCAAACAGAACAATCAAAACCAGGCTAAGCAAAATGCATCAGGAAGGAGTAGCATGGGTCGAAGCGTTGCCAGCAGTACTGTGTAGTATGAGAGCGTCCCCTAACAGATCAGTAGGACTGAGCCCTCATGAGATTATTACTGGACGCCCAATGCAGATGCCAGGTGTGATTGATCTTAGAAATGCTGATGTACACATTGCCTCAGATGCCCTGATCGCTTACTGTGAAAACCTCACAAAGGCAGTACAGAGTACCAGAGAGAGAGTTGAGTCGTGTTGGCAGACTCCACCAGAAGGTGGACACACTATCATCCCAGGTCAATGGGTCATGATAAAGTCATTCAAAAACGAGCCATTAGAGCCGAAGTGGCACGGACCATATCAAGTGATGTTGATTACAGCAGCTGCAGTATTATGTCAGGGAAAGAAAACCTGGACTCATGTGTCACACTGTAAAGTTGTTCCCCCACCTACAGGGATAGGATAGGACACGAACCAGTGGGGAGCCGAGGGAAGAACCAAATGCAACAGGCTTTGGGGGCCAACCCTTCGGTGAAGAATCCCTCATAGGCCTTCCCATCCATTAGTCCATCCTCACCTCACTGCGTTCTTTAGGTGTCATAATTAAGAAATAGGGAAAGAAGGAACAACAATAGCAGACTCGGAAAAGTTTACAACCCTAGTGTTTGAACAAATACTGCTCTTCTGTCTTTTGTTTTCTCTCTTCCTCTGTGCAGGTAACACTTGATGGCTGACCCGAGACCCATGCGCACCGACCTCCTTATCTGCGTATGAAGCCACAAACTCAAGAAATCAACTAGACCTACTGCCGAGCCAACTATCACAAAAGGATAAAGAAAATAAAAAAAAAATACACAACGCAGAGACTACGAAACCTTCAGTCATCCATCGACATGCTCAAGATTGTCCTACTACTACACATCATGAAGATCGCACAAAGTCCGGACTCCAGAAACAACATATTCTTAGAGCTGATGAATATGTCAAAAACGCCTTGTTTGCTGGAAAGAACGTTTGCATGTCACCTCCGAAGATGGCTGCATTCCAGGACTCACTTGTGCACAAACATGGTGGTCCAACAAGACATTCTGGATCTTTCAGCAAAATTACACCAAGATGACTGAAGATAATTCTTCATGGTTCAGAAACTTGATTGATCACGAGAAAATCATAGTTCCAACCAGAAAAGACTCACGGACCCTAATTGCATGTTTTGTTTCTGTGTCAACATGCAATTACAGAAAAACAAACACAGAACATGCCTTATGTGCCTGTAACTATCACAAGTTGCAAGAATGACTTTTTAATTGTTTAACTTTGTATATATTGTGGGAGTTATTTAGAACTCCCAAAGGGGGAATTGAAGGAATACAAATTTGTCAAATGTTTAATTTAGGTTTCCACTCCAATGGTATAAAAACTGATAAAGTTTAGTAGACGGATTTTAGATGATTATAGAGTCTCCTTTTCTGATAGTCCTGTTTTCTCTCCTTTCAGCCTAGATAGAATCTTTAGGTTGATTGGATTAGCTGTCAGGGAGACTTTCACCTTTTGTCTTTAATGGCTCTGGGATGGCTCTTTGGAACCAGAGTTCTTGGCCACTATCAGCATTTGAATAGTTATGCTGATTCAATTGGATTGGTAATGCCCTCAGAGTAGGGTGTGTTCCTACTTCATTTGCATGCTTTGTTTCAGAGGGACTCCACCCCAATGTAAACTCCTCCCCCTCTAAATGTACAAATTGCAAGGGAACATTTCCCTTAGTTGGACGAAATTGAGATGCTACAGCGACCTAATAAAGAACATCTGCTTTAAAAGATATCTCTCCGTCTCCTGGTCTGCTCTTCTAAGTTCCTACACTTTAGAAGAAATAAGTTCACAACACCGTGCTTATGTGTAGGAGTGGGCACTGGGAAGTGGGCACAGTTCCTACATTCATAACACCTTCGGCGTGAGCCGGACAAACAGATAAATCTCAAAAAGAGCATTATGTCTGTGTAGCCGTGAAAAAGGCTTTTGGGTACAGGCGAGCGGGTTGCATGACGGGTTCGTTGGCTGTGAAATACACTTCTCCAGTCGCCTTTGTTGAGGGAGCTGAGAGAGCGATGCGCATTGTCTTTGATGGTGGTCCGGCCGCGGCAGGACTCAACCATCTTCGTCTTCTCTGTGCGGTCAGGAAGATTTAGAGGGCTCAGGCTTCAGCGTGACCTTGGGCCTGGGACCCCGGGGGGGAGGCAGCCCGTGGCAACTGGAAGACCGCGAAAGCTGCCGAGAGTCCCCAGGGCGACTGCGCTGTGAAGCTGGCGGCGGAGGCGGTGGTGGCGCTGAGTTCCGGTTAGGCGGCTGCTGCTGCTTGGAGCGGCCTGTCGCGGAACTGGAGCGTCTCGGGATGAAATGCCGCATGGCTTTCGACGTTTTCTGAACTTCAGAGAAACGCTCGGTGAAGCCTTTCACCGCCGGGCCGAAGAGACCGGATAGAGACACGGGCGCGTCGAGGAAGGTAGCTCTGTCGGACTCCTTCATGTCAGACAGAGTCAACCATAAGTGTCTCTCGGTGACGGTGGGAGACGTCATGTTCCTCCCGATAGCCTGAGCAGCGGACTTGGTGGCTCGCAGAACTAAGTCCGTGGCACTTCTGAGATCTGTAAAGTTCTCAGGATTCGGGCCCACCTCGTCCATAACGCGGAGAAGGTTGGCCTGGTAAATTTGAAGCACCGCCATTGAGCGAAGCGCTGAGGCGGCCTGACCGGCGACGGTATAGGTGCGACCGATGAGAGCCGAAGTAGTCCTGCAGGTTTTTGATGGTAGAGATGGCTTGGACTGCCATCCAGAGGAGGGCGGGCATAAGTGAGTGGCCACCGCTTCCTCGACCGGAGGAATGGAGAGGTAGCCTTTGTCCTTCGCGCCATCCACAACGGAGAGCGTTGGCAGAAAATGGCGCCTTCCACTCTTAGACAACTCCTCGTGGAGTTCTGGCAGGAAGGGAGCGGGCCTCGTGTGAGGCGTCGAGCGTCGCCCGGGTAGGAAACACCTATCGGGTTCCTCGGGCAGAGACCAATCAAGGCCGAGGTCCTCCACGGCCTTCGTAATGAGGCGGAGCAGTTCGGCGTCGAAGCTGGCCCGCACGCAGCTTGACTCTTGCAGGCAGATGGCTTGTCCCGCTGATAGGGCTTTTTCGACCAGCGATTTGAAGTGAACACTTCGCTGAAGAGATGAAAAATCAAAGAACACCCTATCTGGACTCTGCTTATATAGACATAAGCCACGCCCTCATTAGTGCTTACATCACGTACAGTCCCACGTTAGGTTGCAGCAGAGCAACCAATAGGCTTGCGAGCTGCCTCGCCTAGGTCTGCTCTGTGCAGCAATGCGTTTTAAATTAATGTAAAATTAAGGATAATTTTTTGGCTTCAGTATTCTCGAGAAAAGGGATTTTCCAGTAGCGTAAGCTAGCTTACGCAACACGAGAGTACTCTCGTAAGAGAACAGCGCATCAGCACATGAATTAAATGTTTAACCGGCAAAGCTTTAAAGGGATACTCCACCGTTTTTTTCATATTAAACTATGTTATTCCCTTAACTAAGACGAGTTGATACATACCTCTCTCGTCTCAGTGCGTGCACTCAATCGCTCTGGCGCGCGAGACACTTTGATAGCACTTAACTTAGCCCAGTTCATTCATTAGGATCCAACCAGAGAAGCGACCAAACACCTCCACGTTTTCCCTATTTAAATACAGTTACACGAGTAGTATAACTCAACCAAGAATGGTGACACAAAATAAAACGTTGCGCTTTTCTAAGCGTGTAAAGTGGATAACTATAATGTATGGCGGAATATCACAGCAAGTGCTTGGGAGCACTTCGACTGGATGGACACTACTCGTGTAACTGTATTTAAATAGGGAAAACGTGGAGGTGTTTGGTCGCTTCTCTGTTTGGATCCTAATGAATGAACTGGGCTAAGTTAAGTGCTATCAAAGTGTCTCACGCGCCAGAGCGATTGAGTGCACGCACTGAGACGAGAGAGGCATGTATCAACTCGTCTTAGTTAAGGGAATAACAGTTTAATATGAAAAAATGGTGGAGTATCCCTTTAAAGCACATGCAAATAATGAATTTGAATTGCAGTGTCCCCTGAGTGTAACTCTACCTTTGCGTTAACATGTGTAGGATTACAAATTTATTAAATGTTTAATTTAGGTTTCCACTACAATAGTATATAAACTGATAAAGTTTAGTAGGCTGATTTCAGATGATTATTGAGTCTCCAGCAAGTCTCCTTTCCTGCCAGTCCTGTTTTCTCCATTGTATTTTAAATTAATCAGATCACTGAGATTCTCACCTCTCAGCCTAGATTGATTGGATTAGCTATAGGGGAGACTTCCACCTTTTGTCTTTAACCCTCTGGGGTCCAAGGTGTTTTTGGGGTCCTTGAGATGTTTTGACATACTCTGACATTTGTGCTTTTTTCAGTTGCTTATAAACATATTACTGGCAAAGGTGTAATTACACTATTTAGCACAAACAGGGCTGCCATAATGTGTTATCAACATGTATGTACATTTTTGTATTTTTGAGAGAATATTGTTTATGCGTGGTTATTGAAAAAACTAAAACTTAAAGTTTCTGAAATAAGGCCACAAAACACATACTAAATATGTGTCCACAAGACTTTTGACTAATGGATGTTGTCGCCTAGAGTTTTTTCTTCAAAATGATCTGAAAATCAGCCTTATCATTCACATAAAACAATAGATTGGTTTAAATTTAAAAATGACACTTTTTGTTTGGAAAGGCAATATGCGCAGGGGTGTGACCTGCTGTGATTCACACCTGAGAAGACAATGGGCCGGCATAATGAGCGCTGCATACTAATGACCCTTTCATTCAGGTGTGTCACTGAGCCACAAGAATGACACACAAAAAAAAAAAAAAAATATATATATATATATATATATATATATATATATATATACACTCACAGGCCACTTTATTAGGTACCCCATGCTAGTAACGGGTTGGACCCCCTTTTGCCTTCAGAACTGCCTCAATTCTTCGTGGCATAGATTCAACCAGGTGCTGGAAGCATTCCTCAGGGAGTTTGGTCCATATTGACATGATGGCATCACACAGTTGCCGCAGATTTGTCGGCTGCACATCCATGATGCGAATCTCCCGTTCCACCACATCCCAAAGATGCTCTATTGGGTTGAGATCTGGTGACTGTGGAGGCCATTTTAGTACAGTGAACTCATTGTCATGTTCAAGAAACCAATTTGAAATGATTAGAGCTTTGTGACATGGTGGAAGTAGCCATCAGAGGATGGGTACATGGTGGCCATAAAGGGATGGACATGGTCAGAAACAATGCTCAGGTAGGCCGTGGCATTTAAACGATGCCCAATTGGCACTAAGGGGCCTAAAGTGTGCCAGGAAAACATCCCCACACCATTACACCACCACCACCAGCCTGCACAGTGGTAACAAGGCATGATGGTTCCATGTTCTCATTCTGTTTACGCCAAATTCTGACTATAACATCTGAATGTCTCAACAGTAATCGAAACTCATCAGACCAGGCAACATTTTTCCAGTCTTCAACTGTTCAATTTTGGTGAGCTCTTGCAAATAGTAGCCTCTTTTTCCTATTTGTAGTGGAGATGAGTGGTACCCGGTGGAGTCTTCTGCTGTTGTAGCCCATCCGCCTCAAGGTTGTGCGTGTTGTGGCTTCACAAATGCTTTGCTGCATACCTCGGTTGTAACGAGTGGTTATTTCAGTCACTGTTGCCCTTCTATCAGCTCGAACCAGTCTGGCCATTCTCCTCTGACCTCTGGCATCAACAAGGCATTTCCGCCCACAGAACTGCCGCTCACTGGATGTTTTTTCTTTTTCGGACCATTCTCTGTAAACCCTAGAGATGGTTGTGCGTGAAAATCCCAGTAGATTAGCAGTTTCTGAAATACTCAGACCAGCCCTTCTGGCACCAACAATCATGCCACGTTCAAAGTCACTCAAATCACCTTTCTTCCCCATACTGATGCTCGGTTTGAACTGCAGGAGATTGTCTTGACCATGTCTACATGCCTAAATGCACTGAGTTGCCACCATGTGATTGGCTGCTTAGAAATTAAGTGTTAACGAGCAGTTGGACAGGAGTACCTAATAAAGTGGCCGGTGAGTGTATATATGCCTATATAATACAAAATTGGTTCACAGTTCCAATTATTTATTTATTTTTCAAATTGTGCTTGCAAATTGTATAATATCAAATGTAAAAATTTCTAGTAATTGTGCAGTTAATTATCATACTGTTTTTACAGAAAGTTTGGGAATATATCCCAAATGTGTCACTAATAAAACATAATACAAATAATTTAAAGAGGAGGCTTATATTGAGCTTTTAAGATTTATTTATATGTAGCCTACATATATTTTTGCTATTTTAATAAAAAGGTTACAATTACAACAACAATTAAAGCTGCAAGCAGCGATGAAAGGGCCCTCGCACCCGTGCCACCGCCACCCAGTGGCTTTAGGAAGACAGAGCACGGAGGGGAATGTGCATTTATGTAGGTAAATATAGGAGGAGTATG
The DNA here is from genome assembly GCA_029959095.1 of Rhinichthys osculus. NCBI lineage: Eukaryota > Metazoa > Chordata > Actinopteri > Cypriniformes > Leuciscidae > Rhinichthys > Rhinichthys osculus. Next base: position 24,293,750 of record JARWKJ010000015.1, read on the forward strand.
TCAATGTCAGTTACAAAAATGTCCTTTATTATGGGGATTATACAATGTGTTTTCACTCAGATAAGTGTTGCTAGCATGTTTTAGCATGTTTCTAGCATGCTTGGAACTCAATGGTATATCTAAATTTGTTGCTAGTACTGCATCACATTGTGAAAGATGTCACTTCCTGTTGACAGTAGGTGGCGCTAGTACTATAACTGAAAATTGTCATGTAGATGTGTTCAGGGCAGGACTTTTATCAAAAGTGTGACGTTTGGGGCAGATTGGACATTCCTTGCCTGAGTTAAAACAACTTCCTGTTTCATGGCATTAATAGCATGATTTAACACTTAACTAAGTATTGCTAGCATGCTTTAACATGTTTCTAACATGTTTAACACTCAATGGCATATTTTACTATGTTGCTAGTACTGCATCACAGTGTAAAACATGTCACTTCCTGTTGACAGTAGGTGGCGCTATTACTATAACAGAAAATTCTCATGTAGATGTGTTCAGGCCATGACTCTTATCAAACATGTGAAGTTTGGGACAGATTGGACATTGCCTTCTTGAGTAACAACAACTTCCTCTTTCATTGCATTAGCATGCCTTAGCACTTAGCTAAGAATTGTTAGCATGTTTTAACATGTTTCTAACATGTTGAACACTCAATGGCATATTTTACTATGTTGCTAGTACTGCATCACAGTGTAAAACATGTCACTTCCTGTTGACAGTAGGTGGCGCTATTACTATAACAGAAAATTAACAGAAAATTATCATGTAGATGTTTTCAGGCCATGACTCTTATCAAACATGTGAAGTTTGGGGCAGATTGGACATTGCCTTCTTGAGTAACAACAACTTCCTCTTTCATTGCATTAGCATGCTTTAGCACTTAGCTAAGAATTGTTAGCATGTTTTAACATGTTTCTAACATGTTTAACACTCAATGGCATATTTTACTATGTTGCTAGTACTGCATCACAGTGTAAAACATGTCACTTTCTGTTGACAGTAGGTGGCAATATTACTATAACAGAAAATTCTCATGTAGATGTGTTCAGGCCATGACTCTTATCAAACATGTGAAGTTTGGGGCAGATTGGACATTGCCTTCTTGAGTAACAACAACTTCCTTTTTCATTGCATTAGCATGCTTTGGCACTTAGCTAAGAATTGCTAGCATGTTTTAACATGTTTCTAACATGTGTATAACTCAATGGCATATTTACTATGTTGCTAGTACTGCATCACACTGTTAAACATGTCACTTCCTGTTGCCAGTAGGTGGCGCTATTACTTTAACTGAAAATTGTCATGTAGATTTTTTCAGGGCAGGACTCTTAACAGATTGGACATTGCCTTCTTGAGTAACAACAACTTCTTGTTTTATTGCATTAGCATGCTTTAGCACTTAGCTAAGAATTGCTAGCATGTTTTAACATGTTTCTAGCATGTTTATAACTCAATGGCATAATTAATATGTTGCTAGTACTGCATCACAGTGTTAAACATGTCACTTCCTTTTGCCAGTAGGTGGCGCTATTACTATAACTGAATATTGTCATGTAGATGTTTTCAGGCCATGACTCTTATCAAACGTGTGAAGTTTGGGGCAGATTTGACATTCCATGCTTGAGTTACAGCAAATTCCTATTTAATTGCAGTAATAGCATGCTTTAGCACTTAGCTAAGTGTTTGCTAGCATGTTTTAGCATGTTTCTAGTATGTTGCTAGCATGTTTAGCACGTGCTGGCACTTTTTTATATGTTATTAGTAGTCCACAACAGTGTTAAACATGTCACTTCCTGTTGCCAGCAGGTGGCGCTATGACTGTAACTGAATATGAGCATGGACATGTGTTCAGGACATAACTCTTATCAAACGTGTGAAGTTTGGGGCAGATTGGACATTGTTTGCCTGAGTTACAGCAACTTCCTGTTTCATGGCGAAACATCGAAATTTGTCAGGCCGCCGAGGACACGCCCTTCGACGAAAACTCAAGATCTTCGCAATTTAACGTTGCAAAGGCCTTAAGATTACACTCACCAAATTTAAAGATGATCAGATTGAAACTGTAGGAGGAGTTTGTTAAAGTAGGAGGCCTGAAAATGGCAAAAACTGCACAAAAATCAGAGGAAGATCAAAATGGCTGACTTCCCTGTTGTGTTTACGGATACGCTCCAAGAGACTTTTTTGTAGGTATTGGGCCATTACATGTATGTACCTATTTGGAGTCCAGAACAGTGTTAAACGTCACTTCCTGTTGCCAGCAGGCGGCGCTATGACTATGTCTGAATATGAGCATGGACATGTGTTTAGGACAGGGATTCCCAAAATGTGGTACGCGCACCCCCAGGGGTACGCCAGCTGCCACCAGGGGGTGCGCGAGAGGAAAAATGTAATGGCGGTCTGTTTTGTAAGTGGGATTTTTCCATACAATAAAAAAAAAAAAAACATGAACTGTAAACATTTCCTTTGTAATCGCTTTTATTTTAAATAAAAAAACTAGAATTTATTAGTTTTTGACAGAAACGTAGAAAACAGCTGCTGTCTTCTACGCACTGCTCTGCACTGCAGCCGGTAACGTGACAAATGTGCTTTCGCGCGTTGGCTGGCGCTGAGCCAGTGCTGTCATATATCACAACCATTGAGCAGAGGTGGGAGTAAGTCACACATGTGCAAGTCACAAGCAAGTCTCAAGTCTTAACCTTCGAGTCTCAAGCAAGTCCAAGTCAATTTTTTATAAAAGCAAGCAAGTCAAGTCAAGTCACTGCCTTATGTCAAGCAAGTCAAGTCAAGTCGTAGCTTGGGTCACAAGTCACTGGCAAGTCATACAAACGTTTGATGATTTCACTGAATTTATAAGAGAAATTTATATATAAGTTGTGGACTATGGTTTTATTTGCAACATATTTTTTTTAAATATGCATTTCCACATACAGCTGAGTGGTTACTACAATAAAAATCTAAAAAATTAAAAATAAATACAATTTCAAACTATATAGCCTAAAATGTAAATGTAACTGAAATTAGGCCAACATTAAAGCATGACAAAATAAATATGCCTCAAACATTGCAGAAGACCATTAAAAGGTATTAAACAATTCACAATTCAAGTATAATGGTTCCTATGCCACCAAATGGCATTCTTCAAACTGGCATCCCCTTTATATAAGTTATATAACAGCCGTTGGCATTTAGCCTATAATGAAGTTAAAACCGCCAATAGGTGGCGCCAAATCACCGTCTTAATGTACGAGTCATATAAGCAGTCAACTGATTTGTTCAAAATGACAGATTCGTTCTGGAACTAAGCAACTAGGTCACTGAATCACAAATACGCATAACTCTTTCTGTGGCTTGTTTGGAACTATTGTCATTGGAGAAATAGAGCAAAAACAGAAAATATTTGGAATATTATGTCTAAAATGTCACATCACAATATTCACTCTTTGTTTACTGAACTGTTTTATAAAATCATCACATTTGCAATTGCACCAATAATCTGGAAATATTTTTTTATATATGTTATAATTATGAAAATAACTCATACTACGGCCATTTTTCCACCACATTTTGAATTTTGGGTGCATATTAATTCTGCTGGCATTTTTTGCCACCAACCCCCTGATAACATTAAGAGAAACATAAACGACAAAACTAACAGTTTTCTATATTGTTTTTCGTCATTGGAAAGAACAACATTTTTGGCTTTAAAGCATGATTTAAAAAGAAATGTGGCAAAATGTTATACAAAACATATATCATCATTAATTATCATTTGAATATTGACAACATTAAGCTACATTTGAAAACATAATTGTGTATAAAGAGGCATGCTGTTTTGACCAATATTATTCTCTCTAAATTTAAAGATAGTCAAATTAACTATAACAAACAGGTTAAACAAGCCTATAGCTTACTTTTAGACGTGGTGAATGAAGTTCGACTGTTCGAGGTTGTGATGGTCGTCCGATATCCCTTGCCAGTTATTATGCGTACAACAAATCTTCTTGCATGAATATGGTCATTTTCTAGTGTTTATATCCAAAAAGAAACGATGCAGGGAGATGTTTTTGTATTTAGCGCGCTCACCGCGATGTAGGCTATTTCTGGGCTTGTGCAGCGTCACGCAATCGCGCAGAATCTGATGACTGACGTCAATGGTTCCGTTGCTTTCATTTTGTTTATCAATGGATGTTGCGATGATTTATATAAAAATGTATATCAAGTCATTCTCGAGTCATACAGTTCAAGTCAAGTCAAGTCTCAAGTCATTGGATCTCAAGTCAAAGTCAAGTCGAGTCATTTTCTTAATTTAGTCAAGCAAGTCTCAAGTCCTTAAATTTGCGACTCGAGTCTGACTCGAGTCAAGTCATGTGACTCGAGTCCCCCATCTCTGCCATTGAGTGTTTTCAACCACATAATGTTTATTTTAGGTTTCAGACATTTAAATACACATAAGTACTAGCAAAACAATGATTTTGATTTTGCTGATTTCTATGGAAGCGGCAATATTAATCCTTTTCATTATAATAAGACGACACGTATTATTCATATCAGATACACATTGTGTACGTAGCTTCACATTTTACCCTATTCTTCTCCCAGTTCACCGGCCTCTTACTTTCATGTATTTCGTGAGAAGTGGAGGAATTGACGTGTTGTAAATCCAACAGATCCGATTCTCTGAACTGTGGCACAAACTACGATCGTTATGAAGGTGTTTAACCCTCTGGGGTCCAAGGTGTTTTTGGGGTCCTTGAGATGTTTTGACATACTCTGACATTTGTGCTTTTTTCAGTTGCTTATAAACATATTACTGGCAAAGGTGTAATTACACTCTATTTAGCACACACAGGGCTACCATAATGTGTTATCAACATGTATGTACATTTTTGTATTTTTGAGAGAATACTGTTTATGCGTGGTTATTGAAAAAACTAAAACTTAAAGTTTCTGAAATAAGGCCACAAAACACATACTAAATATCTGTCCACAAGACTTTTGACTAATGGATGTTGTTGCCTAGAGTTTTTTCTTCAAAATGATCTGAAAATCATCCTGGCTTATCATTCACATAAAACAATAGATTGGTTTAAATTTAAAAATGACACTTTTTGTTTGGAAAGGCAATATGCGCAGGGGTGTGACCTGCTGTGATTCACACCTGAGAAGACAATGGGCCCGCATAATGAGCGCATAATGGGGCTGCATACTAATGACCCTTTCATTCAGGTGTGTCACTGAGCAACAAGAATGCAATGACAATATATATATATATATATATATATATATATATATATATATATATATATGCCTATATAATACAAAATTGGTTCACAGTTCCAATTATTTATTTATTTTTCAAATTGTGCTTGCAAATTGTATAATATCAAATGTAAAAATTTCTAGTAATTGTGCAGTTAATTATCATACTGTTTTTACAGAAAGTTTGGGAATGTATCCCAAATGTGTCACTAATAAAACACAATACAAATAATTTAAAGAGGAGGCTTATATTGAGCTTTTAAGATTTACCTAAGATTTATTTATATGTAGCCTACATATATTTTTGCTATTTTAATAAAAAGGTTACAATTACAACAACAATTAAAATTTTAACTATTTCAAATGTAATCTTTCTTTGTATTATATACTAAAGTATACATTTTATCATACATATTTCACAGTTGCGGATTAATTAGTTTGAATATAGCTTACAATCGAACAAACACTATAATAACATCTTAGCAAACAAGCTTATTTGATGTGGCAGTATTTTACAGTAAAAACGACATCTTGTCTTTCATATGTAACATATCGTTTTTTATGATTAGGACATATAAATGTTAATTTGCTGTTTAATACGTTGCTTATACAAAAATATTTTATTTCAACATATTTCAGTCGATTTTTACTCATCTCAGTATTGGAATATAGTTAGGTAAAAGCTGTTCATTCATTCACACACAAAAACGCGATTCAAACAGTCTTTTTGTTTACAGACACTATTCATATCGCGATTAGAACAAAGCACTTGAAAATAAAGAATGTACCTATTTCCTCAGCTGGATCCGTTGCTCCTCCAAATGAAACTACCTGTAGCCTACTTCTGAGGTAATTTTTTCCAGGATTATTATTAAGATAGTACTATTATTCCTCACAGCATCGTAATATGAGTCTCTTTCGGTGGTTATCCAGCTGATGTGTGGGCGTGGATCGCCTCAGAGCATTTGTGTTTGAATAGAGCGCGCGCTCCGTGGGCGGGGTCAAATTAACTTTAATGAGCTGAGACGAGAACGACTATCATCTCTCTCTTTTCGTACAGATTAAAAAAAATGAGAAATTTTTTTTTTTATATATAAATTACTTCATTTAAAAGAAGATAATTCAGGCTTCATGCCTGTGTGCCTGTATACCTGTTTGACTGAGTATTTGCAGAGTTACAGATGATTTTTCGGACGCGTTTCAGAATGGACTTCACTGACAGAGAGAACGCAGAACGCGCATCATGTTTATTTTTCTTTATTAGGCGAAAAGCACAACACTTTGTTTTTATTATGAGGTTCCACAAAAAAAATACAAACTTAACAGGATCGAATGATGTACAACACTTATATGTAAGATCAAAGTTAACAGAGTAATTTGAGTCTCTTTTGCACTGATAAGGAAAAAAGTGAGCTGGTATCGCCGGCGAGACCGCCGACCCCAGAGAGTTAAACAACAAAACACATCCACTTGCACATATTTGACAATCGGAATATCAGTGTTTCATGCTATAGCTAATACATTTGTGAATATTTTTGATAAAAAAGGAAAAATGACATAAAAGCAGATCATCATTCATTCAGCGCTGTGTTGTGGTTGCGCTGTGTCACGTGACAAGCAATGACGCGTCACCATGGAAACATTAAAGTGACAAGTTCTAAATAACGGTAGCCTTGAAAAACTCACGCTGGGGGGTCAGTTAAAATATTTTAAACTTAGGTGTGAAAGGGTTAAAAGTGGAAGCCTGTGTGTAGCTTTGTTGCATTATATTGAAACTTTGTTGATGTTGTTATTGTCATGCGTGTTCTGGTTATTAGCTCATGATTAAACATGAGTCTTTATAGGGCGATAACAAAGCTTTGTAGCATTTTTTTTTTTTTTTTTTTAAGTGGGGATTGGGGGTGCGCCAACCCGGTTGGGACATAGAAGGGGGTGCGCAGGAAAAAAAGTTTGGGAACCGCTGGTTTAGGAGATAACTCTTATCAAACGTGTGAAGTTTGGCGCAGATGGGACGTTGCCTTTTTGAGTAACAACAACGTCTTGTTTCATTGAATTAGCATGCTTTAGGACTTAGCTAAGTATTGCTAGCATGTTTTAACATGTTTCTTGTATGTTTAGAACTCAATGGCATTTTTAACCTGTTGCTAGAAGGGCATCAACGTGTTAAACATGTCACTTCCTGTTGCCAGTAGGTGGAGCTATTACTATAACTGAATATTCTCATGTAGATGTGTTCAGGCCATGACTCTTATCAAACGTGTGAAGTTTGGGGCAGATTGGACATTCCATGCCTGAGTTACAGCAAATTCCTATTGAATTGCAGTAATAGCATGCTTTAGCACTTAGCTAAGTGCTTGCTAGCATGTTTCAGCATGTTTCAAGTATGTTGTTAGCATGTTTAACACTTGCTGGCACTTTTTTATATGTTATCAGGAGTCCACAACAGTGTTAAACATGTCACTTCCTGTTGCCAGCAGGTGGCGCTATGACTGTAACTGAATATGAGCATGGACATGTGTTCAGGACATAACTCTTATCAAACATGTGAAGTTTGGGGCAGATTGGACATTGTTTGCCTGAGTTACAGCAACTTCCTGTTTCATGGCGAAACATCAAAATTTGTCAGGCCGCCGAGGACACGCCCTTCGACGAAAACTCAAGATCTTTGCAATTTAACGTCGCAAAGGCCTTAAGATTACACTCACCAAATTTGAAGATGATCAGATTAAAACTATAGGAGGAGTTCGTTAAAGTACGAGGCCTGAAAATGGCAAAAACTGCACAAAAATCTGAGAGGAAGTTCAAAATGGCTGACTTCCTGTTGTGTTTAGGGCTACGCTCCAAGAGACTTTTTTGTAGGTATTGGGCCATTACATGTATGTACCGAATTTCGTACACGTACGTGAAACGTAACGCGAGGCGCACTCCGTTTAACCTTTATATGTGGCGCTATCGAGCCATTTTGCCCCGCCCAATTTTGAAACGCATATCAGATGTAAATTTTCGCCAGTTCTGACGCGTGTGCAAATTTTCGTGAGTTTTCGTGCATGTTTAGGCCCTCAAAAATGCGATTCATTGCGGAGAAGAATAAATATATATATATATATATATATATATATATATATATATATATATATATATATATATATTTATATATATAAATATAGCTGCGAGCAGCGATTACGGGCCCAAGCCGATGGCACCGCAACCCCGGTGCCTTTAGTTACCTAAAGGCACCGGGGTGGCGGTGCCGCCGGCTTTGGCCCTTCATCGCTGCTCGCAGCTATATTTATATATATAAATATATATATATATATATATATATAAAAAGCCGGTGGCACCGCCACCCTGGTGCCTTTAGGGTTATTGTGCACGACGTGACACAAAATATCTGCTCGCTATCTGCCGAACGGCTCTGGTAGTTCCGCTTCAGCACTGATGATGTTGTAGAAATAGTGCGCTCTGGTTGGTCTGGATTATTCGGGATTTTTTATTTTATACAGAAATAAGTTATTTATAATTCAGATGAGAATAAAGTTAGTGTTGATTAAAATGAAGGAAAACAAATATATATTTATCTGAAATATAGAACATTAATTTTAAATTTATTTAGGTTCAATTACCAAACATACAATCTTAATGTAATTTAAAGCAAACAATACATTTAAAATATATTGGTTGTATGCACTTTTTTTATAAAAAAAAAATATATATATCCAAAAAGACAAGGCCTTAAAGGGTTAAACTCTTGTCACTGTAACAGACACAATCTCTCTCTCTCTCTCACACACACACACACACACACACACGTCAAGTCACTTACATTTTAGATGCAATATTGAATAAGCAGAAAAATCGGATTTTCTGCTCTGAAAATATAAATAAGCATAAAAATTGAATAAGCACTTTGAATATTCTAAACAGAATAAGCACTAGTCGCTAATGAATAAGTACTTGTACTTAATGGAATAGATACTAGTATCTAAAAAATAAGTACTAGTAGCATGAAAATAGAGACTAGTAGGTTAAAATGATTAAATGTTAAAACGGCTTGCCATATTGGCTCAGAGAGAGAGAGAGAGAGAGAGAATTACCTTTTAGATACTAGTACCTATTAATAGATACTAGTATTTATTCAATAAATACTAGTACTAAGTCATTAGATACTAGTACCTATTAAATAGATACCAGTACTTATTCATTAGCTACTAATACGTATTCAAAAGAATATCTAAAGAATAAGCACTAGTATCTAAAGAATAGGCACTAGTACTAAAGAATAAGCACTAGTTGCAAATGAATAAGTACTAGTACTTAATGGAATAGATACTAGTATCTAAAAAATAAGTACTAGTAGCATGAAAATAGAGACTAGTAGGTTAAAATGATTAAATGTTAAAGTGGCTTGCCATATTGGCTCAGAGAGAGAGAGAGAGAGAGAGAAAATGACCATATTCAAACCACAATATATGACTTTCTGAGAGTCGGAGCTAATTACTTTAAATTAGAAAGTTGTTCGGCTTGAGGAGAAGAATATACATGCTGAGTTTTGTAACTGTAGGTAAAACTAACTAAGTTATAACACACTTTATATGTCCTTTTATAGTCATGAAAATTAATTTCCTCTCCGCGGCCAAACCGTTCGATATATCAAAAATCTGTCCGCAATTTAGCATCCTCAATGTCTTGACTTCATGCACACCGAGTTTGGCAATGATTGAATGAATTGCCTAGGAGTAGTACTTCAAATTCCACAGCAAGCGTTTTCCAAACAACCCATAATAGCCGATTTCCTGTTGGGCTGGCGTAAAACTTGACCGGGGGAAAGATGTTCGGCCCGATGAGATCTATATGTGTACTGAGTTTCATATTAATTCATGCAAGCGTGTTGGATATATGGACCAAATTGTTAGACCCCGTTCAAGGGGGCGCTGTTGAGCCCCCCTGCCACGCCCGGGTACCAGCTTCAGCCCGGCCCTGATGGCCGTGAGTTCTGACCTGTGTGCAAAGTTTCAAGAGTTTTTGAGCACGTTAAGAGCCCCAAAAGCCCCTGAAACCTTGAACTCCATTAAAAGCAATAGACAAATCCCTCACACACAGAGACGAAGAGAGAGGGAGAGAAAATTCTCAGAAACATCCACATTCAAACTAAAATATCTGACTTCCTCTTGGTCTGAGCTAATGACAGTTAATTAGAAAGTTGTCCGGCTTGATCTGAACAATATGAGTACCGAGTTTTATGATTGTAGGTAAAACTATAAAACTAACACCCCCACTTTTGTAAAAAGGTGGCGCTACTGAGTCCCTGCCCCACACCCGTTTCTGAAATTTTGCCCATGTCTACTGGCTAATAAATGTGATCTGTCTGACGAGTTTCATGCAATTTTAAGCAATTTCAGGCATGCTAAGAGTCTCAAAAGCATCCAAAAAGAATATTAAAGTTTGATGCGTTGCCATGGCTACAGTATCTAAGATATCAATAATCATTTCACAGTTCTACATCTGGCGTGTGTCTACATTATACACAAAGTTTGAAGCAAATCGGGTAAAAATAAGAGGGTGATTTAAAAGCATTTTGCAAGTGACACACTTCCTGCTGCCAGTTGGTGGCGCTATAACTTTGCCTCACAATAGTCACATCCATGTGATCGGCCTCTTACAGCGAACACACTGCTAAAGTTTCATCAAGATCAGTTACTGTATGGTGAAGTTATAACACACTTCCTGTTTCCATTATTCGCCATAAATTTGTTTCCTCGCCACGGCCAAACCGCCCGGGCTTGGGCCCTAATAATAATAATAAACAGAGAAATTCCAAGAGGGTCCTCACACCATCGGTGCTCGGGCCCTAATTAAAATTAACTATATTTCAAATGTAATCTTTCTGTGTATATACTAAAGTATACATTTTATCATACATATTTCACAGTTGCGGATTAATTAGTTTGAATATAGCCTACAATCGAACAAACACTATAATAACATCTTAGCAAACAAGCTTATTTGATGTGGCAGTATTTTACAGTAAAAACGACATCTTGTCTTTCATATGTAACATATCGTTTTTATGATTATGACATATAAATGTTAATTTGCAGTTTAATACGTTGCTTATACAAAAATATTTTATTTCAACATATTTCAGTCGATTTTTACTCATCTCAGTATTGGAATATAGTTAGGTAAAAGCTGTTCATTCATTCACACACAAAAACGCGATTCACCAAACAGTTTTTTTGTTTACAGACACTATTCCATATCGCGATTAGCACAAAGCACTTGAAAATAAAGAATGTGCCTATTCCTCAGCTGGATCCGTTGCTCCTCCAAATGAAACTACCTGTAGCCTACTTCTGAGGTAATTTTTTCCAGGATTATTATTAAGATAGTATTATTCCTCACAGCGTCGTAAATATGAGTCTCTTTCGGTGGGTTATCCAGCTGATGTGGGCGTGGATCGCCTCAGAGCATTTGTGTTTGAATAGAGCGTGCGCTCCGTGGGCGTGGTCAAATTAACTTTAATGACCTGAGACGAGAACGACTATCATCTCTCTCTTTTCGTACAGATTACATAAAATGAGAAAATTTGTTTTTTATATAAATTACTTCATTTAAAAGAAGATAATTCAGGCTTCATGCCTGTGTGCCTGTATAACTGTTTGACTGAGTATTTGCAGAGTTACAGTTCATTTTTCGGACGCGTTTCAGAATGGACTTCACTGACAGAGAGAACGCAGAACGCGCATCATGTTTATTTTTCTTTATTAGGCGAAAAGCACAACACTTTGTTTTTATTATGAGGTTCCACAAAAAAAAATTAATAATTTTTATTATTTGAGTAATTTGTAATTTGAGTCTCTTTTGCACTGATAAAGGAAAAAAGTGAGCTGGTATCGCCGGCGAGACCGCCGACCCCAGAGGGTTAATGGCTCTGGGATGGCTCTTGGAACCAGAGTTCCTGGCCAGTATCAGCATTTGAATAAGTTATGCTGATTCAATTGGACTGATAGGGCTCTCAGAGTAGGGTGTGTTCCCACTTCATTTGCATGCTTTGTTTCAGAGTGACTCCACCTCTATGTAATTCCTTCCCCTTGTAAGGTATATGAACAGTCTGTATTTTAGTTTAGTTAGACTATTCTTGAGATGACTACAGCGATGCAATAAAGAACTTCTGCGTGAAAGATACCTCAAAGTCTCCTGGTCTGTTGCGTGGAAGAAAAACTTCACTACACATGTGTTGTGAATGTAAGTTGCTTTGTACAATATGTTGAGATGGAGGCGCCAGAACTGCAACTGATAGAATCTATAGCACGATACTACGATATTTCTTCAAAAGCTGTGACATACAAATGAACACCACACTGACCATCTGTTGTAGATGAGCACGGCCATAGCTGTGGTAGGCGGCAGGGTGGACAAGTCCAGATCCACATGTTTAACTCCAGGAGGAACACGACTGACACACAGAAGCTCATTCAATAACATATTGAGTACAGGGATGGTCAAACTGTGATTCAAACAGAAAGACAAAACAAGACACTTTATTATTTTACCATTTGATATCCATGTCCAACACAATCTTTGCATTTTCTTAAAGGGGTCATATGATGCTATTTTAAAAGTATTTGTATTATTTATTGGGTGTAATAGAATATGTTAACATGCTTTAATGTTCAAAAAACACATTTTTCACATACTGTCTGTCTGAAACACTCTGATTTCTACAAAGGGTGCTTCTCAATATCCCTCGTTTCCTCGCTCCCCTGTCCTCCATCCTATGACCCGGAAACCGATTGAGCTCAGACATCTTGTAGGACATCTCAACTCTCTAATTGCACTGCAAGGAGTCGAGGAGTGAGGAGGCTTCCTGAGGAGTCATGAGCGAGGATATACAGGTGTATCCTTTGCGGAAGTGTTTTATCAACTAAACGTGACGCACGTATAAATTCTCCTCCCCCTTCACATCTGCACCAAATGCTAACCATGGCAGAAGATACAAGCACACATAAATGTGAGTATTAAGCATAAAGTTATTGTAAATGTGGGTTATAAGTTTTACAGTGCCTTTAATTTCTATGTACAACGTGTACTTTTCAGCAAAGTTTATTAAGCTTATTTACGTCTCTTGATTTTAATGGCTTATAGAGTGCCAAAGTTATGACGTCACTTTGTAGGCCAAAACGCGGAAGTGAGTTAGCATTTTAGCACTTCCGGTTCCCTCGCCCTAAAGTCTATGGGTTTTTGCTAAATCGCCTGAAATAAGGTCTGTGACCTCTAAATATTTTCACGTTTTGATGTATGACATAAAACACACCAGTTATAACCTGCTTGTGGTTTTTTTAACTTTATTGTGTCTTAAAAACGGTGATTGCTAACAAGTTGCTAAAAGGGACTGGGTTATTATACGAAAACGTGCCATTTTGTGTCCCTCAGGAAAAAAAAGCTCTGTAAATCTTAATAAACCATAAAACAAGTAAAATATTTTATAATTTAGTTTCCATAATATGTCTCATAATATAAGAATAAATTAATTTCTGTTTCTTTTGTTTTTAAAGGATTTTAATCACATTTTTGTGCAAAGCATCTTGCAGAAATGTTGAAAATGGCCTGTCCCTCAGTATGATTTTTCTACTTCTACTTGCTATCAAGGCCAAAAAAGTCAAACTATTATAAAAAAACACATACTTATTTAAAGCCTTAAGTGTCAGTTCATTAGTTATGAATGGATTTTATTCTTAACGTGTCAAATTTAGAAAAAAAAACAATTTAGTCGGGTACCTAGGTTCGCGTCAACCCTGTTACTTTTTATGAAAACACCTCTTTAAAGGTGCAATGTGTAAAAAATTTGAGTATCTATTAACAGAAATGCAATATGACATCCATAACTATGTGTTCAGTGGTGTATAAAGAACTTACTTAATAAACGGTAATGTTTTTATTACCTTAGAATGAGGCATTTATATCTACATAGGCGCGGGAATCCCCTTCTATGAAGGTCGCCATATTGTGACGTCATGTTTCTACCGTAGCCGAACGCGAACAAACAACGCTACAGAGCGCGTTTCGTCACTACCTTGAAAGAGAAGCCGCAGGAAGCTAGAAGAAGCTAGTCATAAACACCGTGAGTAGTGACTTTTCCCTTGTCAGTGGTGTAAATATGTAGTTGGATTGTTTCATGTAACTTAATTCTTCTCCCTCGCTGTGTTATGGCTTTGCTATGTGGGGATAAATGTGCTGGTTAAGTTCGTGAGACAGCTGATTAGTTGGCTACTCTTGTCATTGACCGTAAAACAGTTACAGGAATCACCAACCCGTCGATCTTGGAAGCATTTTAAGTCGACCGAGTTTCCAAAATCAGAGAAAAAAGCCTTTGTGTGTAGTAAGTGGTGTCTAGGGGATGCGGAGGCGCGCGCGCTGTCACAAGCACGTCATTTTTGCCGCACGCACCTTTGGGCTCATGCGGACGCGTCGAGTTTAAACAAGGCTTAGCAGCTAACGCTTTAACCAGCTCAGCCACAGTAACCGCTCATATTAGCCAGCTAAACTTTTACTACCCTGTTAGAAAAAATATATTGTTGCATAGTTTCATGTGGTTCTTCTCCCTCGCTGTATTATGGGTTTGTTTTGTGGGGAGAATGTGCTGGTTACGTTCGTGAGACAATCAGCTGATTACTATTATTATATTATGTAAGGTGCATTGTGTAATATTTCTGAGGATCTATTGACAGAAATGCAATTTAAAATCCATAACTATGTTTTCAGTGGTGTATAAAGACCTTACTTAATGAACCGTTATGTTTTTATTACCTTAGAATGAGACATTTATATCTACATAGGCGCGGGAATCCCCTTCTATGAAGGTCTGAAGGTATGTATCTACCGTAGCCGAAAGCAAACAAACAGCGCTAAAGAAACCTCATTGCTTGACTTACTACTCTCTGCTGCTGACTCAGACGACGACATATTTTGTCTTACGTCGGCCACCGTAGCTTCTCATTCGAGTTTGAAAACCGAGGGATAGGCCGCGAGTGACTTGCTGTTTGCAATTTGCAAGTCTCACCACTAGATGCCGCTAAAAATCCCACACTGCACCTTTAAAGATAATGGACTATTCCAAAAGTTGCATCAGTTCCAGGAAATGACATCATCTGCCTTTCATGAAGTTGATGGTAGAAGACAAGTAAGTGTTCTCTTCTTTTAATGATTTTTTTTTAGTTTATGTAATGTCTGAAAGATGGGGACACGCTCATTGTGTCAGCCCTGTTACCAGAAAAGCATACGTTAAAATGTTATTTGTACATATTTAAAAATGTACATATATAACAACATTTAAGCCTCTCATTAAGGCACATAATGTAGTGTTATTACCTATACCTCATGGCTAGTAATGGCCGCCAATAACATTTTTCGTCAACCCTGTTACCGTCAACCCTGTTACCATTCCAGGGTAACAGGGTTGACGAAAGTATATGCTTTGTGTGTCTTACCCATGTTGTATACCCAAGACGGGTTAAATCAAGGGCAACTGGACTTGGTACTTCCATATTTGAAGATATTTTGCCTCTCATCCAAGGGGTTTCTTCAGTTCTAAATGACTGATGGGGAGTGCCAGGTATTTGAACCTCTGTGGGGTTGTCACCCCTGAGCCAACCCTTCTTGGATAACTATGACCTGGATGACTGAGAATTTTCACACACGTACTTTTCTTACTAATAGTATTTACATAATATACATGTTTTTACAGTTTTCATCCCTAAAAATCAAGTTTTTTATTTATTCTACTGATAGGTAGGCTAAAATGTATTGAGGTTACTGATCTATACTGATACACACAAGTGCATTGGGTTTTATAAATGTGCTTTATAAACCAAAAGTCATTATTATTTTTATTATGAGAAGTCAATAAATGAACAAGGTTGCTGTTAAAGTGTTTTATGTATTTGATTTGATTTTGTTAGGATGCCTCTTTCTGCAGCTGAGAAATCAACGCTATCTCACGACCAATTCGTACGAATTTGTACAAGTGATTAAAAGGTGGCTAATTCGTAAGAATTCATACGACCTCACGTGATGGGTAGGTTTAGGGGCGGGGTCAGGGGTAGGTCATTCGTACGAATTTGGCAACTCGTAAAATATGTACGATTTAGCAAAAATCTTACTAATTCGTACGTGTGAGGTCGTACGCATTGTTACGAATTAGCCACCTCGTAAAATTTGTACGAATTGCCGTGAGATCGGGTTGGAGAAACAGCGCAGATACAGACAACGTAGAGATGCTGATCCTGAGAGACAAGAAGCATATTTAGGAAAAGAGAGGGCAAAATGGAGAAAGGACAGAGACACAGGGAAAAAGCGGCCCGAATAGATATTTCTGGCCAGCCCGTGAGGACTGCATCTGGTGATGAAATTTTAAGAATGATTCCTGCTCCTCTTAATGTGACAGCACGGCACGTAGAAATATGGAAAGACATCTGGTCAAAACTTGTTGGGTAGGCAGACAGGAATGTTAAATTAAGTGATTATTAGTGGCTTTTGTTTATTCTGTTAAGGCCAAACATCTTCAACAGTTAGCTTTTCCTTTACCGAGTCCTTTTTCTCCGGTCCTAAGCACCAGTACTTAAGGCGAGACACGGCAGGCAAAAACATCGTTTTTTTTTTCACTGGTCAATTTTGAGATTTTGGGCTATTTGTCTTCAATAACATGTCTTCTTTCAGACTTGTGGTGAAAAAAATTCCAAAATACACATTTAGGTCTTTATTTTACTACACTTTGTCTGTTTGAGTCTGTAGATTTCTCATAAATTCAACAAAAAATTGTCGTTCTATCAGATGCTCTGCGATCGCGATCTGCACCCTGTCATCACATACACAGTTGGAAAGCTCTCTCTCTCTCCTTTACAATGTTGTCGGATCCAAATATGGTAATTTCCTTTTTATCAGCCACCAATCGTGAAAGTACAATGGGCATTTAACTCTAAAACCGAAATCTCATTGGCTGATGTCAATTTCTGACAACGTGATTCGTCCAGATACATCACGTGACGTGCTCTGACATTTAGATGTGTGTTTTTGACACTTTTTCTGTTCAGTTGAAGGCCATAAATGCTGTGTTATAAGTTGTAATGTGATTTAGGTGGTTTATATTGTTGTTGCTAATGATTTGATAAGATATTGTGTCTGTAAATAGTTGTTTCCACTAAAAAAAAATCAATAGAAATCTTTAAATGCTGTTTTCTCAAAATGAGTTTTTTGTCATTCTCCAGTAGAAACATCTCAGCCTGTGTAACACCTATGTACACCAAACTTTCCAGTTATACACTTAGCAGTATTCTGAAGATATTTTCAGAGGGATTTGTTTATAAATCATTCCTGGCCTGATTTATGTGACATTTTAATAAAAAAATATGGCGAGAATGAATTTAAGGATATGGACAGTGTATTTTGATTTCCTAGGTAATGAAAGCATATATCCTGAAATCCCTCTGAAATTATTTTTTCATCTTGTGTGTAAACAAAATGAAAAAATAATTTTGCACCTGGCTTTATCGTATGTTCAGATCTATCTACCGAAAATATATGCAAAATTATGCATATTTAATGAGATAATGCCTATTTTGCATAACTAAACATACAAATTTCAAAAAGTTGTAATACATTTTTTTATATACTTGTGTAAATAATCAACTGAGAAAGTTTCATGGTGATATCTATTATTTAAAATGTTTACCCTATTCACCTGTAGTGTCTCGCCTTAAAACGTTGTTGTGGACATAGTTGAGGACTAACGACTGTCTGCTGGGCGGGAATGGTTAAAGGGTTAGTTCACCCCAAAATGAAAATTCTGTCAGTAATTACTCACCCTCATGTTGTTCCAACCCCGTAAGACTCTGTGGGCCTCGAGTCAGTTCACGTAGTGTAACTGCGCAGCGCTTCTGGTTGAACGTCACACGCATCACACACATGACCAGCGTCGGCCAATAGTGAGCCTGCGTGTGACGTACAGCAGCACAGAAGCGCTGCGCTGTTACACTACGTGAACTCACTCGAGGCCCACAGAGAAGGAAATGAATAGTTAAATAAATTCGTTATTTTTGTTTGTTTTTTTACGCACAAAAAGTATTCTCGTCGCTTGATAAACTTAAGATTGAGCCACTGCAGTCACTTGGACTATTTTAACGATGCCTTTCATAACTTTTCTGGGCCGGCAAGTTTCAATCCCTTAGAAGCATGGAGGATTGATCCAGCTCTCAGATTTAATCAAAATATCTTAATTTGTGTTCCGAAGATGAACGAAAGTCTTACGGGTCTGGAACAACATGAGGTGGAGTAATTACTGACAGAATTTACATTTTGGGCTGAACTATCCTTTTAACAAAATAAATCGCTGCATCACCACTCACCCTCAGGATAGAAGCAGGAAATGGCCACTATGAAATGTGTCTAATCTTTAAACACAATTTCTCTAGACATAAGATTTTTAACCAATTTACTTCCTCTATTTTACAACACACTCACCAAATGCCTACATAATCATTATATGATCTGCATTTTGTTTTTTTATACTTTTTTATAGTGGCCTTTAGTAAGTGATCGTTAGTGGTTTTTGCTTATTCTGTTAAGGCCAAACATGTTCAATTGATCATTTAATTGCAATGTAAATTTAATGTTTTAATAAAACAATTGGTTTACATTTACATTCGCAGAATCATCATAATTTTGCATAATTTTTATGCTAAAATATCTCAATAGATCTGTCTCCAAAATATGCTGATTAGTCATGTTGAATTAAAGGTTTATGAATGTCCAATTAAGACTCCATTACACCCATAACTGTAACTCAAACAAGCAGTAGAACCAGTACGGTAACTCTTGTCAACCCTGTTAGTGATGTGTCAACCCTGTTACTTGTATAATATTCTAATATCATTTAAAAAATGAAAATAAAAATGTAATCAATTAATTGTATATGTTTAGTAAGAGAGGCTAATAATCCACTCAAAGTTGAATTGAGGTGTTTTATTTTTGTTTCCATACATTTTTCTTAAAACAGAAGATGCTGGGAGAGTGTCATTTGCAAATGAACATATTCATCCACTAAAAAAATAAAACTTTCAATATTCTCAATTCACAAACACTCTTAATGTAACAAGGGGGGGGGGGGGGGGTTGTCTTTCACGGTATATCAGATTTGTTCTATTTATGTATTTAAAACCTTTTCAAAAAGTAATTATTATGTCGGTAACAGGGTTGACCAAACACACACATTTACGTTGGTTATATGAAAAAAGTTAAAAAAAATAAGATAGCCTGAGATGGCATGGCATATTTTCCTGATATAAATATAAATATATTTGCCCGTGTTTCAGCCTCACGTTCTTAGAAGTTCTTAGAACTTTCAGTTAATATACATAACGTTATATATTTAGTCTTTTCAAATTGTAGTTTTTCCAGATATTGTTGTTAAAGGTGCTCTAAGCGATGTCACGCGTTTTTTAGGCCAAAACATTTTTTGTCACATACAGCAAACATCTCCTCACTAACCGCTGGCTGCCTGTCCCCTGAACACACTGTAAAGAAACGCGATCTCTGTAGACAGCCCAGGCTCCACAAACAGCAACAAAAGCAAACTGCGGCGACCCGCTCCCCAAAACATAACAAACTGTTCCAGCCAATGACCGACAAGAAGGGTTTGGGGGCGGGGTTTGGGGGGTTAGTGTGCGGATGAGGAGGAGGGAGGGTCTAGCTAGCCTCCGTTTTGTTTGACAATAGTTCGAACGTCAACAAGAAGTGACGTCACCCAGGATCGCTTAGAGAACCTTTAAGGTAACCAATTACCAGTTCTTTATTTCTGTGGTGAGACTGTAGTTCAACAATGGTGTTTTGTTTTGTCCCGAGATGCAACCACAAGTCGTCGTATGAAAGATGCTCGTTTTATATATTATAATAAGTATTTGTTGATGCTATTGGACAATTATCTTTAATTTCAACATATATAATTATATACAACTATTATATTAAATGTTTGGAATTTAACTGTGTTATGCTTGTTCAGAGATTATTTGTATAGTTATCTTAAATACATAGAACACTATTATAACTCCTCTATCTCTCCCTAGTTTTACTTACCGAGACTCGATAAACCTTGTCCCTCTGGCCCTTACAATACCGGCAAGTAAACCAGCATCTAAGCTGCACTGTTCTACATGTCCAGATTTATAGTGGTTCTCTCCTCGATCTATGGTTTTTCTATCGTCTAAGAAAAAGGACATAAGATTGGAAATTGATACGGCCATAGCTAACGTTAGTGCTTCTGAGATGGTAAAATCACGTTTTTTTTCTGGCGAATTAGCAAATGGTATGCAAACATACAATCAAACATAATACAGTGAAAGATAATCTTTAAAGTTTATTTGGGGCACAATGATCAGGCATAATAATCTTAATCACAAAGAAAATAATATTAAGGTTTATATAAACTAACAAAATAATAAAGGAATAAATAAAACATTAACAAAAGATAAAAAAAATCTCAGAGAGGCACGCATAAACAAAATTAGTTTCTAACATTTTTGGAAAAAACGAATTGGCAATATTTCTCATGAAAAAGTGGATAAGTGTACATACACAGCGCAGATCATAATGAGCGTGTTTTTCAAATAAAGTTTGAGGAAGCTTGATGATGACGTTGATCCGAGACCATGGTGTGCTGTAGTCCGTTTATAGCCTACCGTTAGCATTTTATATCTGACGGCTTTATTTAGGCTTCAAAATGTATACATTTTGGATTAACTTGTAAAGATTATCTTGATAGACAAAACGTGTAAGGGTCACAACTCTTTGTTGAACACAGATCTTATTTTTTGCGATTTTCCAAAAGTCTATGGGGAAAATGCATAGCTTTTCGATCGAGGGAACCCATGCGCCACTAACTTCCGAGTTGTCCTACAAAGTGACGTCATAACTTCGGCACTCTATTGCTTTTAATTTTTTAATTAATGCCTCTTATATTGGTTAATAGATAATAGAGAATAACTTTAATGTAGGCCTGTAGTTAATTAGTTTTGATGTATTGATGATTACACAGTATATTTGTAGTTAATGCCTGCATGGGGTTAATATGCAACACATTAACATTTCGAACTGCTTTACTGTGGTGTATGTTAAATTACAACAACTGTAGTGGGACAGTTGCAGAATTATATCAAAACACAAGAAAAAAAAGAAGACAAAAAATTATTTTGTGCAGGTTGAAACTGGCCCAGTGGGTCGTGATTGGTCAAAAACCTCAAGCGCGTGTAAGAAACGTAACGCCCCTTAACAATCACAATCTTCAGCTTCCAAGGCTTCTAAACCAACTATAAACACAAAGTAATGATGTCGTCTTTATTACCGTATCAGTTCTAGCCAGAGTAAGATTCTGAAAATGCGGATGATCAAGCAGATCGCACGGAAACATCTTTGCAAGCACAACTTCAGCAGAACGTTTCACAGTTTTTATTTTCTTACCTTTTACTCTCTTACCTTTCAGATACAATGTTATAACAGTTTTGTTTGTCTTCTTCACTGTAACAACTTTATGTCCTGAAGTGACAACATAAAATTCAGTTTAAAAAACAAACTGAAGTGTATATTTCTAATTAAGAGAAAATGTGCAGCAGCTGCGTAAAATGCACTGTACACAAGCTAACTTTTGGGTTGTACTGCTCAGGAACAGAAATATAAATAAATCTTAACCACTGGTTCCTAAATTCATCCATTTTCGCAAAGCCAAACAAAGGGGTTTTGCTTTTGCTATCGAAACACACCGCGTTTCCTCGACATGGTGACAACACTACAATTCACTGATGTCGTCTTCTTTCTGTATGTATAGCTTTGGGCAGGCATTATACTAATATTTTGCATTGTGACGCAGACATTTGAGAAAGTATATCTGGACTTCCATCAAGGCTTTTTGGCAGGTCTGGAGAAGTATACACACACAACAGATACATTACACACAAAAGCAACATATGACCCTTTAAGAAAATATAAGTGGAGTGGAAATCATTGTCACAATGGCCAAGGACTGCTTTGTGGGTGGCTGTTCAAAATTTGTAAACTTGCTATAAACCTAAAAAAAAAATTTTTTTAAATAAAATCAACACTAAATCAAATATTTTATCTTCACTCACCCTTTCTCTAGTATGTTCAGGTCCCATCTCAGGTAGGCGGCAACCTTAAGTGCCATTAGCTTCAGTGTGCGGTTCCTCCGGTTGTCCACTGGTGGCTGGACCTGGTTCTGCTCATTCACAGATGGTTTGGAGGCTTGCTCAAGAAACTGAATGATGAGCTGAACAGGAGATGGATCTGTGGAAAACATATACAATTCAATTCTGAATCTCATCTTAGGAAACTAAGGTTATCTGAACTTTATTCTTTGTTGACATGAGGACCTGTGGAAACGGTCAACATAAAAGAGCATTTGCAGCTAATTTTACTTTTGTATTTTGACACGATGTATGCAAGTAAAACAGCACATTCAATAACTTAAAGGCAGGACTTGATTTTTTTCAAGAATAGATTTGGATGGTGAAAAAAGAGGACTGTATATGACATATAGTTGCAGGGGAGGGGCTTAAAACTAATTTGACATCAGCTGAAACATTAAGCATTAGCAGACATGAAGACAAGTTAACAAGCTGACCATACAGTGTGACATACAGTGCACTTATATTTATTACAGTAAAGTCCTAATAATATGCAATCTCCTTCGAACAACGTTAGAGGATTTCTTTGTCTTTCCGACATTTGGTTTACTTATATTTTCCTGCCACGGTTTCATAAAATGAACCAAAACTATTTTACACTTCTCATGGTAACATAAAAGATCTCTAACATTGTGTTTTGTGACAGTGCATTGGCAAAGTATCTTTCAACCGACCTACAATCAAAATAGGAATATAGCATTGGGCGCTCATCAATTCGCAAAAGGCTGCTATTTAATTAAAAGGATAGTTCACCCAAAGCTGAAAATTCTGTAGTTAATTACTCACCCTCATGTCGTTCCAAACCCGTAAGACTTTCGTTTATCTTCAGGACACAACTGAAGATCTTTTTGATGCAATCTGAGAGCTTTCTGTCCCTCCATTGACAGCTATGCAACAAACTTTGACGCAGAGTCCTGCACGGGTTCGGGTACCCGACGGGTGACCCGCAAATTTTGCTCAAACGGGTGAAAAATATCTAACTGTGTCGGATACGGATGCGGGTCGGGTCGGACACGGGGAAACGCGGGTCTAAACACGGGTTCAAAACAGTCACGTGCAAATGTAAAAATAAATGCATATTTTTTTAGAAACACATCTACAAAACTATGCCTGCCCTGTATTTCAAGTTGATAAAATATTTGTTTTTAGTTTATTTGAGCCCGTGCCCTCCCATGAGTCTCTAGGCCTAACGTTACATTCACTTTTAAAAAAATCACAACCACTCGAACTGCTGCATGAGTCGTCTAGATGGATAGTGAGGAGTTGAAAAAAAAAATAGCTAGAGGAGATTATAAAGTTGTCGACAATACTTCATCGAAACTCAAGACGGTGTATGTAGCGTTTAGGATTCGCATACAACTGGACTTTTCTTTCATTTAAAATTATCACATAGCCTACACTGTTGTTATTGTCTAATTTAAAACTGTTAAGTAGGCCTATGTGTGGTGTGAAATTGTCTGATGTGCTAGACGAAATTGCATTGTTTTGTGGTAACGTTAGCCATGTTCTGTATAGGCTATCGGCTTTTTGACAGCTTCGGCTGTTGTCCTTGTCTTAAGGCAAGCCATCAAAGGCAATAAAAATTTGAAAAAAGTGTGTCTATAATGTGATTGGCTAAACTGATTTTATTTCAGGTGCGGGTTGGGTCTCGGTTCTATTTTAAGCGGGTCGGGTCGGGTGCGGTTTTAAGCACTGCGGGTACGGGCGGGTGCGGATTTACAAAATCGGACCCGTGCAGCTCTCTGCTTTGACGCTTCAAAAAGTTCAGAAAGAGATCGTAAAACTATTCCATATGAATTGAGCTTTCTCAGTTTAGTCCAACATTTTCTGAAAATCGCTTCATATGATATATGATGAACATTGAATTTAGGCTTTTATACACATGAACATTCATCAACTCACACATCAGTTGCAGTAAACCAACGGAAGCTCAAGCATGTTCGCTTGACATGCAAGAACCATTGAGGTTCATTCTCGTGTTACGCAGCACTTTTGAGCTTCAGCAGGAACCAATAAGGTTCCTTCTCATGTTACGCAGCACTTTTGAGCTTCAGCAAGAACCAATAAGGTTCATTCTCGTGTTACGCAGCACTTTTGAGCTTCAGCAAGAACCAATGAGGTTCATTCTCGTGTTACGCAGCACTTTTGATCTTCAGCAAGAACCACTGAGGTTCATTCTCGTGTTACGCAGCACTTTTGAGCATCAGCAAGAACCAATGAGGTTCATTCTCATGTTACGCAGCACTTTTGAGCTTCAGCAAGAACAAATGAGGTTTGTTCTCAAGCAGGTTTGGTTGAGCTTCTGTTAATCTTTGCTGATCAATGTTTATATGTGAATAAAAGCCTAAATTCAACCTATTCATCATATAAAGCGATTGAGTCGCTTCAGAAAATTTGGACTAAATAGTTCAATTCATATGAATTAAATTTTACGATCTCTTTCTATACTTTTTGAAGCGTCAAAGTTTCAGTTGCGTAGATGTCTATGGAGGGACAGAAAGCTCTCAGATTTCATAAAAAAAGATCTTAATTTTTTTTCCGAAGATGAGCGAAAGTCTTATGGGTTTGGAACAACATGAGGTTGAGTAATCAATGACAGAATTTTCATTTTTGGGTAAACTAACCCTTTAAATATATATATAGTCTGAGCACTGTGCTAATTCATTTACAAGCAAGCAGCTCCATGATCCATTTTTTAGTGCATAAGATACCTGGATGAGGGCCCTGTAAGTGCTGCTCCAGTAATGATGGATCAAGCAGAAACTCAAACCAGGAGGTCTGTGGTGGGGTGCAGGGCCGACTGCCAGTCACCGCCTCCCGGTCTGCAGCTTCAGCACTCATACTAACCTGCAGAAAAACATCTGTGTATACAGCACATAACATTCAGTACATAAAGCATATTAACTCTGCCTCAAAATATAGTGAGCTGATGAACTAAACAGGTTTGAGATTAGAATGCATATGCCCACAAATTATGTATAGTATAGGTAGGCATCTCACTAGGTTTTGGCACACAGTCCATGTCTGTGATGTACTGGACTACATCTTTGAGCTTTTAATTGCAATCATGTTGTTATTTCATTACGTTAACTTAAAATCATTAACGATAGAGATATTGGTGACAGTAAGGTTTAGATTTACTAGTATCAGGCTCGTGTTAACTGTTCAGGGCTACGTTTCCCAAAAACATAGCCATCAGACCATATACAACTATTGTCATCAAAGGTCTCTACGATCAACTTAGCTCACGATGCTTTTGTCTTTGATCAGTCCCACTGAAAGAGACACTCTGATAATACAGGAAAGGGTAAAAACTTTCCACTTACCTGTTTAGAACGTCTGAATAAATAATATTATAGATAGATATCACAAACTGTTTATATTAATACAAGACGACGCCAATGAGTTTTGCTTCATTGTAGAGAGTCTGTGAGAGACTAAACGAAACAGCGCCGCTAACTGTGCAGGCGGTTGTCTTCTTCTTCTTTCGATTTATTGTCGGTTGGCAAGCAAATGTATTGTGCATTTCTGCCACCTTCTGAGATGGAGTGTGGAGCATCAATCAATCAATGAATAAATAATAAAAACCATCAATAAAAAATAATATAAAAAATTAAAGACTAAATAAATCAATAAAAAGGAAAAATGTAAATATGTATGTTCACCATTGGGTTAAGTAAAGTTCAACGTATACATAGCATACTTATTGTTCAGGCTTTTAGATTCAAAGACTGCAATCTTTTTTATTAATAAATCATTAGTCTCATATTATTTTACTTCGCATCTTCACCCACAACTACCCAGCCTACATATTTGGCAATCGTCTGTTTTATTTAGCTGACCAACTAGCAAAATGTCTGTGTGGGAAAGCTGCGCGATGGCACTGCGTTCCGAGTTTTCAGACACATTAACATAATGAATTCTAATTAGGTCAGGTCGTTTTTTCAACATAGGCCTTTTGTTTTGTTGAGAAAAGCGTCACGTGACCTAATTCATTTTCAGCGAATTATAGGAACTGGTGGAGACAGGTGTTATGAATGAAGTTACACTTTATTTGAATTTTGCAGCATTGCTCTTTTTTCTTCATCCAATCTTTTGCTGCGTTTTAGGCACACATGGCTTGGCAGGGAGTGAAAACAATAATTTTGTTTTTGTGCTACATTGATTTGTTTCTATCACAGAATTCAAAGCCGATCTCTTCTTTGGATCATTTTTCAGGCGTAGATTATGATTATTCTGATGGTGAAGCTGATAAATCAGAAGTGCTGGCTAAAAACAGTAAACATAAAATGAAATTGGAGTTGGCAGTTTACTGTAATAATAATACTATGAAAGTGATTTTGCCCTCTGGTTCTCTCAGTCAGGTCAAAATCTTGGGTAAGTAATAAGTATTTAGTAGCCTATAGCAATTATTGGTTTTCTTACATGTCATTTTGATTGACATTTAATTTTCTGCATAAATATTTTCAGGTTTTGCAATAATTGAATCTGTGCTTGAGGCCCCAGCGGCCTGTGGATACTCTCTGACACAAGGCCATGGACGTAATATTTTGGTTGTTAACTACACTGGCTGTCATGTCACCTTGGAGGTATTAAAGTTTTGGAAACATTTCTGCTCTTGAAGTTAAATCAAGTCACATCAAGTCAGCTATTAGAGTAGTCATTTATTCACTCCTATTTCATTTCCAACCTGCATGCTTTTCTCTCTTCTGTGAAACACAAAAGATATTTTGAAAAATATTTTGTTGTTGGTGTGTTTATTTGTTTATTTATTTTACATAGTAAATGTCAATGTAGTTTGAACCCTATTGACTGCCAAAATTGTGTTCCACAGAAGAAAGATTTACATTATTGGCAGATGTTTTTTATTTAAAGTGAGTTACAAATGATTGATTTGGTTAAAAGCTTACAAAAGATATGCATAGAGGTATGACACAACATGACAGATGAACAATCTATTGTACACCTTCATGGTCCTGTTGTAAATGGTTCACTGTCAGTGCATGTTGTTCTAAAGAAAAAAGTAATAGCAAAACGGAATGTCTTGATGCACCTGTGAAACAAATGGTCTTTTTCTTTTGATGTCCAAGAACTCTTATTTTTCACCTCTCCTTAATCCAAGCACCTCTTAACTATTCTTAAATTCAAGACACCAGGCACTGTTTTGTGCAGATGGGCGGCCAGAGCGCGTTAAGAGTTTTTCTGTTAGAATGGTGTCGTGTTAGCTAAGTTATTAACTAATGATCTTCGCAATGGAAGTGAATCAATCAAAACTAACTTTAGCTGGACAATAACTTTATCCTAATGCTGTTGTAAAGCCTAAACAATCTGTTACGCTAATTTCTATTATAACTGTAAAGCTGCTTTGAAACAATCCCTACTGTTAAAAGCTCTTTATAAATGAAGGTGACTTGACTTCTGCCCTATACTTTCCTACCTAAAATATTAGTTGCAAATGCAGTTTCATGTTGCACCCAGCTTTCTCTCATGATTGTTCTGTCTTTAGGACGGCCATTATACCCTGAGGGTCCTCTATCCAAATGAAGCTGGAAAGTTGGATGTCGCTACATTGTCTTGTGATGCAAACCAAAGTCTCACTGCTTCCCTAAAACGGCTTGCACAACCTTCTCAATCATCTCCTCCCCAATCCCCACCAAACCTGCTACAGCTGAACAGCAAACCAGGAGGTGAACGTGAAACTCACTCTTGAACATTTATAACTTGCAACTGCATTGCTACATTCCAGCTTTAACTTCTTTGAATTTGAAGTCCTGCTTCTTTCCTCAAATTAACTCCGCTTTTCTTGTTTTTATTTAAGGCTGTAGCATCTCTGCCGATCAGAGAGTGTCGTGTAGCACCTCTGGTATAATGCAAGAGGAATGCCTGACCATAGGATGCTGTTTTGATGCAATGACCTCAGTCTGCTACTATCCCATGGATGGTATGTTCTTTCTTATATACTTCACAGCTAAAACTGTAATGTGAGAAACTAACGTATATTAAGGCAAGTCAGTTTTACAAGTAACAATGGTACCATGAATTGCACATCTTTAACTCAAGTCCTGGGATTTTTCAGGTTGGTCCACTTAATGCACATGCGTTCTTGAGTGAAGAAAAGACAATTCCCTTATCAAAAAGCAATTGCCTCTTACAGTTGAAAAGAGAGACTTACAGCTGCCAAATTGATTGTTAAATTGTCGTTTCCCTATAGGTGGTGTTTGGCATTACAAACCCATACATTTGACATGTTCCAAGGGGTCAGGGTTTTCTGCTTTGCTTTCTAATTTGTCACCTTTGCCATGATCCTATTCTATAAAAACTGTTGTATTCTTTTTGCTGGTGGTATTCTTTTTTCCAAGGAAAGAGTGTGCGGAATGCTCTTATGGACATGCTGTGGTTTGAGTATATTTTATGCAAATATCTAACCTCGTGCATGCGGTCGCTCATTTAGAATACTCCAAATGTTTTAGCGTTGGAACGAGGCTAAGGTTCGTATGCACCTGTTGTGAATTAAAAAATTAGTTTTGACATTTGACAAATTTGGACATTTGTCTTAAACCTCTTGTTTTCCCAGAATGCACTGCTGATAAGAATTTTGTGTTTGCTGTTCACAATGATTTCACAAACTTCCCTGTGAACCCCATGAGCTTGATTGTTGCTGGGAAGACTGGTTGCAAACCTGTTATCTCCAACAAAGACTTGGCCATCTTCAAATTTTCTGTCACTGAGTGTGGAACACGTTCTTATGTAAGTATTTTGCCTTAGAAGCATCATCTTTGGGGGCGTGAATCACTCACCCAGACTGTCCTGCCCCCTCAGTCAAAATGAATGTGGAAAAAAAAAAAATAATGACATGGATTATTTAAAATGATTTTTTTCATGGACATGAGTTAAATTTTCAAATATATTGGCTTAGGCAATTTTCCTTTGTTTTATTATAGTAATATTTTTCAATGCTCTGACATCTGTATTTTCTCAGTAGCTTTTAGTTTCATAGTTTTAGTAGCGACAGGTTTATTTACGTGAATGGGCCACATGTTTTTTCTATCTGGGGATACTTTGCGTTGCATCACGTTACGCCCCCTTTGTTACTTCCGACCCCCTTGTGCTGGCTCTGCCTTGTACATTGATTCAACTGGTTGATTGAAAGAAATGAGAACAACTGCTGTCATTTTACATCAGGTCATAGGCGAGACCACAATTTACCTGGCTGAGGTACAGACCCTCATCAGAGTCCGCAACCTGAAGTATGGCGTGATCTCCAGGGATAATCCTATCAGGTTTTTGAAAATAAATTCTTTGAAAATGCTACCCCTTTTTATTTTTATTTTTTCCTTTATATACATTCCAGGGGCCTATACCATAAAGCTGGTTTAGGTGGATAGCCAGGTATGTTTCAGTTTAGTCTGAGCCAGCCCTGAGTTTTAGGCACCATGAAAGTGGCTTAAAGCGGTGTTCATTGCCATAGTAACTTGCGCTCCGTGGCTAACCTGCTCTGAGGCAGGTTATGTTCTAGGTAAGAGATCAATCATCTGTGAGCAAAGTGACACCTCTGATGAAATGTCACTCCCAAGTTTCTCTTGCTCCAAATTAAAGGTCATTACATAGTAAAAGATTTTTAAATTTAAAATTGTCTTTTAGCAATTAATTATTTTGATTTATATAATTATTATACCCCTAATCCATTTCACATGAGCAATTTTAGTTTAACAATTATTATTAAATATTTAGTTTAAATGAACCTATAAATAGATCTTCGAATCTTGCTGATTCCTTGAGAAGTGAATCGCAGTTTTTCTGTTTCAAGGCATGTGATTGGTGTCACAATTTCATGTGTAAGTGCTCCATGACCTCAGGATCAAAGTCTGAGTTGATAGAGAAAGTTGATGAATGGCTTCATGATTGAATTGGTTACAATTGTGTTACAGGATTAGTTTCAAGTTGACAAAACCAGAGTTTGTTCAACCACCATCATGGTATAGGCCCCTGGTCTTTTAGTGCATGGTTCCAACTTCCAAACCTTCGTAATCTTTCATCACAGTAGTAACTTTTTCTAAAACAACAACCTTCCTTTTCAGCTGATTTCACCTTGATCACATGGGTGGTAAAATCAACCAATTCCCCATGGACAAAAACAAGTCCTGCCCTACCTTTTTTCTAGTTTGAGCCGTTTCACACGTACAGTATATATGCAACAATAGTGAAGAAAACCCTTTCGCTACTTCTGTTTCATGCAGCTTTAATTAAATGGCTATGTAAAAATTGTTTCAATATCATTTTTCCTCTTTATTTTGTGCTCCTTAGATTGATGGTTGAATGTCGCTACCAGAAGGATTCAGCTGATCCTTTGCTTTCCAGGCCTGTGCTTGCCAGTGCAGGGTACATGGTTAGGAGTCCTAGTCTTCCTCCATACCTGCTCTCTGAAGGACTGTTTGGAGTTCAGCTTTTGATTTCTGAGGGTGAAGCTCTATAGCTGCCAAGCTGGTTGTTCTAGTTGATCAGAATAGTGATTTTAGAATATTTTGTATTTTCTTTTCTTTTTCTCCTTTTTCCTTGCAGATGAGACTTTCACCAAGTTTTATCCACAGTGTCATCAGCCCCTACATGTTCTTTTGGGGAAGCCTGTATATCTGGAATTGCGTCTGAGATCTCCAAAACCTACAGCTACTCTTCTAGTTCACTACTGTGTGGCCTATCCACGCTCTGCTAAGAGTGCCCTGGTTCTGCTTTTTGAGGGGTAAGAACCTACATTTTAAATTCAAAGCAAAGATGCTTACATTGATGCAGCATTGCATTGAGTTGAGGATGCAGATTTGAATTTGAAATTGAATTTTAAAATGATCATGTTGCTTATGGAATGAGTGGAATTTTTAAACCGATTTACACTGAATGTATGGTTGTAATTGGTTGTGAGAGCCCAGTTTGAAAGCTAAAAATAAAATGTAAAATTTTGAAAGTTATGTGTCTGTCAGTAGATGCATAATTGTTCGAAATGCCACCTATAGACATTTTCTTTTTATATATTTAGTTAACTTCAATAACTTCCATAATTCCTGTGAACTTGCTTGAATTTCAGTTCAGTAAACTTCTTTTTACCTAAATTACCTAGATAACTCAGTATATTGGGTAGGTTAAAGAAACTACAACTCCCACTATTGGACTACAACTCTCCTACCTGGCTTTCACAGGTGTTGGTAATCACTGTTGATTGTCCTGATGTGTTTGAACACAGTTAAATTGATTGTTAGATTTATTGTCTGTATGCCCTGAGGATGGTCTTTTGACCGAAAGCTTGGTGATTCAATTTGCTTAAAGGATTTAAGTGTGCGGACAGTTTATTTATTTTGAGTTCAGTAAACTTCTTTTGAAATGATAAAGGCTGCTAAGAACTTGATATGCATACTTAGAAGTTTTGCTTATCTTAGATAATTTTTTTTTATTCATGATTGATCCTTGGATAATGATTTTTTTCTTTCTTTCTGCAGATGCCCCAATCCTCTTGACTCAGGCAATACCTCCATTCTATATGTGAAACATCTGCCTCAGAATCAGTACCAGCGTCGCTTTGAGATTAAAGCCTTTCAGTTCATGGATTTGTCCACCAATAAATATCTCAATGAGGAGGTAACTACTAGACAAAAACACATGATCAGAATCTGATTTGGTAAGGCAACCTGATGGTTCTTGTGTTTCCTCCCTGCAAACAGATTTACTTCATGTGTTCTACTGAAGTGTGCATGCCCTCTGGGTCGCCTTGTGCAGAGACCTGTTTTGATGGAAAGGTGTGTTGTTCAAAATTTGTATACATTAAAGGCAAGCTCACACTACCGGACTGCAAAACTACCTGAATTGCTGTGGTGCTCACAGTAAACAAAAGGGTTTCTTGTCATCTGTCGTCTTGTCGTAGCAGAGCGCAACGCTGTTGAGGTGAACAAACTGAAAGAGCTTTGGTCAAGAGGCAGTCTCGACCAACATCGAAAAATGGGTAACACTTTACAATAAGGTTCATTAATGTATTAACTAACATAAAATAACATTAATCAATACATTTGTTACAGTATTTATGAATCTTTGATAATGTTAGTTAATAAAAATCCAGCTGTTCATTGTTTGTTCATGTTCGTTCACAGTGCATTAACTAATGTTAACAAATACAACCTTTGACTTTAATAATGTTTTAGTAAATGTTGAAATTAATATTAACTAAGATGCTGTAGAAGTATTGTTCATTCTTGTTCATGTAAACTAAGGTAGTTTACTAATGAACCTTATTGTAAAGTGTTTCCAAAAAATGTTTTCTCACATAAATTAATGCTCGAAATTTGAGACTGAGATTGTTTATACCATCTGCAATGTGATTTGGTTGTATTAGTTCCACCTTGTTGCATCGCACAAACTAAAAGATCATGTGGCCTGTTGGATATTATCATAGCATCTGTGACTGCTCGAGACTGGCTTAGATCATGTCACTGCTCATAATTAACAAGTGATTTGGCCACGATCCGGGGGTTTTGTCTCAGACTTTGGAAATCTGTCTGTGACAGCAAAATCCGGCCAAAAGTCATGTATTGTAAGCTTGCCTTACGAGTCACTCAAATGTTCATGATGGATTACAATGACTTATTTCTTTTGTCTGCAATCTGATGTGATTTTGTTCATTTTGTTGTAGTCTCAATGAATAAGGCCCAGGTGAGCCACTGGCAGTTGGAGTTTGTGTTTGTGCTGTCTAACTTGGAATAAAATTTTTATCTCTATCTGTGCAAGATGTAAATTTCTACCAAGTACCTAAGAAAAGACTAAAGCATCTAACTGTCCAGGGGTGTAAACTCATCAGCAGTGAAACGGGTGACAAAGATGTGAACTTGGGTGTTCTGGGCACATGCTCCCCGGGAAGAAAAAGTTTATCAGTTTTATATAATAAAGTGATAATATTATATAGAAACCACACTTGAACAAGCTGAGAACTCGAGCTCAAAATACTAGAAACTGTTAGCATGATTGAAACATCTTTTAACATATTGCCTTTTAACATGGCCTTGTTTTATTTGTTCAGTTTTAAGATTTGTAGGTAACAATGAATCAACTAATTTAGTCAGTTATGGTAACTCGATACATGGTAAATTTTGTACCATGCTTTTTATAGAAAATAGTGAATGTAAAGCTACAAATACTGGAGGAAATCTAGCTGCAAGCCACAATTAATGGGGTTCAAGCATTTTAAGACCATAATGCTTATGGGTTAATGTCCTGTTAGGGTTTAGTCCTAAACCCTAACAGCATAATGCATATATGCTGTTAGGGTTTAGGACTACTTGAAATAATATCCATGATCAAGAATATGCTAAATCACATATACACAAAATAATGAAAGCCTTAAACAATACTACTGAATACACTAAGCATGCTCACACATTTTGTTGTAGATATAGACATTTTAAATAAATTATGGGTAACAATGTTTACTGCAAATCATAACATTTTTCAAGTTTCACAATAATTATGTGGCACAATTGTCAAAACTGAGAGCTCAGTACTGACAAAATGTGATTTTAAGTGTTACAATAGTGATTTTGTCTAAATATGAATGCAAAAGCAAAACTTGAGGAAAAAGAACTTTATTAGTAAGTAGAATGACAATTACAATTATTGGCTCTCTCTCATTTTAAAATTGTGTAATCTCCACTAAAGCAAAGCAATTTTTCCCATTGTAATGGTCTATATAAGCATTACATATTTCTTCGCAAACTAATTATATAAAACTATATTACCAGTGCACCATAATTTAGAAAAAAACATTTATCAAACAATGCTGGAAACTGATAGATCAGATTAAAAGATGTCTTATCCTGCGGGTGTCTTTAGTGGACAACAGTAGCATTACAGCCTTAAACCTGGCATGTTTTTCAAAATGACCTGTTCCCCATATGTGCACAGTTTTGTGAAGTTTCTACTTTGTCCACACAATATATAGACATGTTACTCACAATGGGCAATACCAGATAACTATAAAAATTGTATCTGCAAAACAGTTAATTCGATCAAAATTCTTTTGATAACTTTTTGCCATGAGGGTCCCTAGAAGATGCATGTCAAGTTTCAACTTTCGATCAAATAGGACAAACAGCGTACAAGGAGTTTGAAAAAGTAGATTTTTCAAATAATTTCAAATATTTAATGAACAAATTGTTTGACAGTAGTGGTTCTTCAAGTTGTTTTTTATTTATTTAATTTTTTATTTAACCTTCAAACGTCTTGGCGTACCGTCGTGAGCGTGAATTACTGATCCCCAGGACCAGGATTTGCGGTGGAATAATAATAAAATCTTAATTACAATAGGGTTTCAACATTTCGTGCTAGAACCCCTAAAAATAAAGCTTTTCTGTAGTCAACAGTCAAATCTTCCAATAAACAATTTTTACTTTTTAAAAACTACAGAAGTATATCAGAATAACCCTGTAACATCACTTTTTAAAGCGCAAGCACAACACACTTACTTTGATAAGATCATACTTTGACCTAAAACAGAATTCCTGGTTCAAGGGTTCAGTTCAAGTCCCAGAGAATGCATGGACTGATTAAATGTATACCTTAAATGCAATAATTTGCATTGGATATAAGCATTTGCCAAATGCAAAAATGTAATAAAACACCTTCAATATCAGCTGAAATGATCTCACATACTTAGAATTCAGGAAAACAATGCACATAGTAGATCTGATTACCAAAGTGAGAAAAAAAGGGAGTGAGCATAGATTGAGATCCCTATCCTGTTTCCTGTGGCACAAAAAGAAACCGTAATCAATATCACAGAAAAATTTCACTATTTGATTAAATCCTTGAGCATAATTCTTGCATACATACGCCAGGTTATTACTGCTTTGGACGATGCCTTCCTTTAGACGGTTCCATTGCTTCCTGTAATAAGAGGGAAGTTGTTACCCATGAGAATAATTTGCTTGCAATTTGTGAAATTTTAAGCAAATCTTGATGTAGGCCAAAATATAAAAGCAAAGAGAGTGTAGTCTCCAACTACTTATAGGTTTGTGTGCTCACTGTACAGTATATTTTATGAATATTTTACAATTAACCTTAAATATAAGTATACTGTATAATCAATCACATTTACATTGTACTTTATGACTCAAAACTCATGTAGTCATTGTAGTCAAGCATCTTTTTTGAGTATCTCTGTTGAAACAGTGCAGTGTTGCCACAAATGGACCACTGCTGTGATATCAGAATGTAATAAAATGTTCATAATGTAGTCAATACAAAACAAAATCATATATTATTTTTTATTATATTTTTTCCACATAAATAGGTTATTGTATACGAAATTTATTACATCATAAACACTGTAGCAACATGTAATAATGGATAAGTGAATTAATGTTTACAATAATAATTTTCTGTCAACATAATTATAACATAACAGGTTATGAGCATAAAACAATTTTTTTTAATTAAAATGACATTAAAAACAATTTCTTAATCTAAGTAGAGACTATCTGCTAAAATTGCTACGCGAAGCTGTAAGAAACTCCGTTTAGCAGACCGTTATCTTTGTGTCCCTTTCTCTGCACACCTTATTGTTATCAGACTGAGGAGCCAAATTTCACCTGAGCATGTGGATATTCTTGTTTTTGAAAATGAGAAACAATATAAACACAAGAAACAATATAAACACGATAACCATATGCCGACTCAAGTGTAGGCTATACAGTGGGGAGAACAAGTATTTGATACACTGCCGATTTTGCAGGTTTTCCCACTTACAAAGCATGTAGAAGTCTGTAATTTTTATCATAGGTACTCTTCAACTGTGAGTGACGGAATCTAAAACAAAAATCCAGAAAATCACATTGTATGATTTTTAAGTAATTCATTTGCATTTTATTGCATGACATAAGTATTTGATACATCAGAAAAGCAGACCTTAATATTTGGTACAGAAACCTTTGTTTGCAATTACAGAGATCATACGTTTCCTGTAGTTCTTGTCCAGGTTTGCACACACTGCAGCAGGGATTTTGGCCCACTCCTCCATACAGACCTTCTCCAGATCCTTCAGGTTTCGGGGCTGTTGCTGGGCAATACAGACTTTCAGCTCCCTCCAAAGATTTTCTATTGGGTTCAGGTCTGGAGACTGAACCAAGACCACTCCAGGACCTTGAGATGCTTCTTACGGAGCCACTCCTTAGTTGCCCTGGCTGTGTGTTTCGGGTCGTTGTCATGCTGGAAGACCCAGCCACGACCCATCTTCAATGCTCTTACTGAGGGAAGGAGATTGTTGGCCAAGATCTCGCGATACATGGCCCCATCCATCCTCCCCTCAATACGGTGCAGTCGTCCTGTCCCCTTTGCAGAAAAGCATCCCCAAAGAATGATGTTTCCACCTCCATGCTTCACGGTTGGGATGGTGTTCTTGGGGTTGTACTCGTCCTTCTTCTTCCTCCAAACACGGCGAGTGGAGTTTAGACCAAAAAGCTCTATTGTTGTCTCATCAGACCACATGACCTTCTCCCATTCCTCCTCTGGATCATCCAGATGGTCATTGTCAAACTTCAGACGGGCCTGGAAATGCGCTGGCTTGAGCAGGGGGACCTTGTGTGCACTGCAGGATTTTAATCCATGACGGCGTAGGGTGTTACTAATGGTTTTCTTTGAGACTGTGGTCCCAGCTCTCTTCAGGTCCTTGATCAGGTCCTGCAGTGTAGTTCTGGGCTGATCCCTCACCTTCCTCAAGATCATTGATGCCCCACAAGGTGAGATCTTGCATGGAGCCCCAGACCGAGGGAGATTGACCGTCATCTTGAACTTGAACTTCTTCCATTTTCTAATGATTCCACCAACTGTTGTTGCCTTCTCACCAAGCTGCTTGTCTATTGTCCTGTAGCCCACCCCAGCCCTGTGCAGGTCTACAATTTCCTTACACAGCTCTCTGGTCTTGGCCATTGTGGAGAGGTTGGAGTCTGTTTGATTGAGTGTGTGGACAGGTGTCTTTTATACAGGTAACGGGTTCAAACAGGTGCGGTTAATACAGGTAATGAGTGAGTAATGAGAGAACTTTAAAGAACTTTAGAGGGCTTCTTAAAGAGAAACTAACAGGGCTGCGTTCAGCCCCGACAAAACGTTGCACAACGTTTTTTAAACAGAAACGGTGATGCATTGAACACACTGTTAGGATGACGCAAGAGTTGCAACTTTGGCAGCTGAGAAGGCCATTCTTTGTGTTCTTTGTGAAGAATTTTCGGAGCCTGATGAAGTCGGTATAAATATGTGTTTAATACTACAAAATATGCCCGATGTTACAGTTACTGCACTTGCCGCCCAGAACACAAGAGAACATCCCAATCGAGTGAAGGGATTTGTGGAAACTGAAATGGAAGCACACATCTACCTAATTCAGACTAAAACACATCTATTTAGCCTCACATACTGACTTTATTTGTAGTTCATACTGTTTTAATACCCTGTATTCTCTTTCTCATCTTTAGGAAAATCACTTAATTACCATTGTTTATTATACCAAATTCACTTGCAATGAAGCTAAAAATATAAACAACTACATCATTATGTTGATATCCTATATTTTGACAATAAAACTTACGACAAACAAACGATCTAATATCCTCAGTTGTTGCGTATACCGAGCTGCATCGAACACATTTGTAAATTATTTTCCTTGAACCCATTGTGTGAGTTCACTTTAATACCGCGTGCTTTATATACATGTTGCTGCTGATTGGACTGCAGTTCTCACACACCCACCAAACAAGAGAAAACGTATCTCAAACCCCGTTGCACACTGGTGCACGCTGTTTCCAGGAAACATGACGTTCAACCCGGAAACCGTAGCAAAACGTTGCGCACCGTTTTGAACTTGAACGTGCCCCAGGTCTGTGAGAGCCGGAATTCTTACTGGTTGGTAGGTGATCAAATACTTATGTCATGCAATAAAATGCAAATGAATTACTTAAAAATCATACAATGTGGTTTTCTGGATTTTTGTTTTAGATTCCGTCACTCACAGTTGAAGAGTACCTATGATAAAAATACATGCTTTGTAAGTGGGAAAACCTGCAAAATCGGCAGTGTATCAAATACTTGTTCTCCCCACTGTATCCCTTTTCGCTCTCCCTGAGCTGAAATACTTTTGATCTGTATATTTTTTGGTTTACACTCATTGTTTAATGTTTTCAACTAAAGGAAAACCTTAAGATAAGCTTTTTGTGTATATTGCCTGCCTAGTCATAAGCTTAGAACTTAGATGGTGACAAAAACGTAGTGATTCAGTGGCCGTTTACATGACAGTGGTTTCAACTAAAAATGGAAACCTTTTTATGCATTTGCCCATTCATTTACATGACAACAGCGTGTTGATGGCCTGGAAACGCAAAATTTTGAAAACGGGTTTCAAAGTGCAAGTTTTTGAAAATGATACTGTCATCGTCTCAATGTAAACTACAAAAACATGAATCTGTGAAAACGGTGACTGCACTAAACGTTTAGTCTATAGGCATGCACAGTTAGGTGCATGTGCTCTGTAAAGAATGTGTATGTGCGCAGGCGCGTAGTTTTTCTTTACAAAGTGACATCGCCAACAACTGGCCTGGCATGCATAATACAGTGTTTTAGTCAGTCACGGATTGTGTAGGTATACACACACGAGCACGAAGATGAAGAGTATACAGCAGTCTTTAATAAATCCACAGAGCGAGAGTAACGTAACACACATCCAAACATCAATGAGACCCGACAACAATGAACAGAAACAAGGGAACTTAAATAATCGTTCAAACAAGAATGATTAGACACACACACCTGAACTGAATGACGAAATAAAATCTGCGACCATGACAACAGACAAGGCAGAGAGAAAAAGTGCAAATGAAAACAAAGTTTAAAGGGGTGGTTAAAAACGCCATTTTCACAAGATGTAAAATAAATCTCTGATGTCCCCAGAGTGTGTGTGTGAAGTTTTAGCACAAAATACCCCACAGATATTTTTATATAGCATGTTAAAGTTGTCACTTTTTGAGGGTTTGCAAAAACGCACCGTTTTGTGCCTGGCCCTTTAAATGCAAATGAGCTGCTGCAGAGGGCGGGGTTTCAAGAGCTTGTGTGTTAGCAGCTGCGATTTACCTCAGCAGACACACTAAAATGACAGAAACCTTTAAAGGGTCACTTCACCCATTTCAACATTAATCTTTATTGAAAGTGGGTTATATATGTAGTCGAAATGTAAAAGAAATTTTGAATTTGGTGGCCTCTTGACCGAGAAAAGACAGAAAATAACTTTAGGGCGCATTTGTATGTAAGGCAACAACTCCCACAATGCACCACGTTGCACAGCTCCGCAAGCCACTCCCACTAATCCAGAACAGCGCAAACGTCAGAGAAATCACTCTTCCGTCTACAAGGCTAACGTTAGCTGCCAAATGAGTTTGAAATTCATTTCACACCTAATGTCTAGTTAGTTGGCTGTGGTGAGCAGGACGAGGGCGAGGGACGTGAGAGGACGTCGCGAGTGATAATGAATGACATCTGTGCTGCGGTCTCATATCTCTCACGGAGGAGCGGAAGCACAAAAGGAACAGGCCTGATTTTATGTTTTGTTTCTGTTGTGTGTGGCCAGCAGGCTTATACTTTTGTTTTGTATTTGTTTATTTTACTGTTAAAATGTTTAAATGTTCGCCGGTTACCGCGTCCTTCTTCCCACAACAACGAACCCCGTTACATTGGCAAACTCATTAGCGAATTACTCCTCGTTTGTATTTCTTTCTATATGGTGAATTATTGCATTTTACCTGGATGTTCAGTCAGAACATATGCGGTGCGACACTAGGATGGTTCACATCACAACACAAACGTCTGTGTGCTCGTCTGATTCAGAGATTTCGTCCAGGAGAAATTGCGATCGTTGAAATTCTCTGCAGCAGACGGACTCTATCTGTGTCCGTAGCGCACAGCGAGAGCACAGGCACCATCAGTCCGCCCAGCTCGAGCCAGTCCGGGCTCCTCGTCCGCGACAGGCAGCCGCCTCCTGTTCCTCCATCAGCCTCAGCTGCTCTTCACTATACTGCGGCTCGTAAAGATAGCCACGAACAGCGGATTCGAGCAGCAGAATTTCAAAATCCTCTTCTTCCATATCATGTTTAGTTTCTTCCGTCATTGTCGTAACTTTCTATCTCCACAGTGCTTGTTAGCTTAGCTTATAAACAAGATGGCTGATATTGATTTCAGTATCTGCAAGTGAAGTCCCACCCACTGATCTGTGATAGCTCTGTTAGCGCATTAGGTCCAACCCCCTATGGGCGGGTTTGAAAGGGTGGGAATTTGTGCTTGTAGTCTATACAGAAATCCCCCCTTTTTACACTTCCTCCTACAATGACGTCAAATGACGATTTTTGCGTCATTGTAGGAGGAAGTGAAAAAGGTAAATAGTGGATTTCTCTTGTCTCAGGGGAAAATGAAAGAATGTTGCACGACCATTCAATAGTATGACTGGTTGTCTAACAATGGACCTCTTAATGCAAATGGGTGAAGTGTCCCTTTAATGTTAAAACGGAGTCAGACAAAGATGGAGAGACTCAAGAAGAAGTGACAACATGTAGAATGCAACAGGACGTCTCTGAATGGTTAGTTGATGAATTTATGTTGCTGATGTGGAGTTAACTATCTTCAATTAGGATATTCTGTCATGGTAATCTATAAATAGCTCGTATAGGAACTGTTGTGAGATGCACACAGAGTGAATTTCTATTGCATGTGAAAAGATGGACGCTAAAGTTTGAGCTGACTCACAAATTTGTTGTCTTTAAAACAACAAATTTTCCTCTTCTCGACATGGACTGAGAAGGGTATTCCTGCACAACCGGAGGCTGCAGTTTCAGGACCCCAGTTCTAGGACCGCAGTTTCAGGCATAGATATCCATAATAAAGGCTAGATGTCTTACAGCGGAGTCTCTATCGTCATCACTGGCGGCCATCTTGTCACAGGCAAGCTTTCTGGTGGGCTCTGTGGTACCTGATGTAAGATGAGTGATCAGCACGAACACAAATACTCATCTCGTTGAAATCTTGACGGATTTACAAACGGTTTGGTTTCTTACAAACGTTATTAACGTGGCTATAATTCTGGATGATTATTTATTGATACACTTATTATTCATAAGTGTGCAGTGTCATAACTACATCTCTGACGTTTATAACAAACCAAACTGTTTGAAAATCGGTAGAAAATTGAGCAAGTTATGGTTATTTAAAAAGTACATGCACCATTAAAACGAATCGGTTACCTAACGTAACCTCGGTTCTCTCTAGAAGAGGGAACGAGTATTGCGTAAGCTAGCTTACGCTGCGGGAAAGATTCATCTTTGCTGAGATATTGAAGCCAAAAAATTATTTCATAATTTTGTATCCATACACAACGCAGTTCCTCTGCGGCAGACCTAGAGCGGGCTAGCTAGCAGCTCATTGGTTCGCTCAGAGAGAACTGCTTAAGCCTATGGGAGAGCGGGGCTGAACCCGCTTCCAATGAGAGGCGCCCGCGCGCTCATTGCGTCATGACCCGCCAGAATGGGCGTGGCCATGGTGTATATAAGGAGCTCTCCCAGGCTTATATGTTGATTTATTTCAGCGTGAAGCGAAACGCTAGTAGCGCAAGCACGGCCGGGAACGCAATACTCGTTCCCTCTTCTAGAGAGAACCGAGGTTACGTTAGGTAACCGATTCGTTCTCTTACGAGAGGTTCTCTCGTATTGCGTAAGCTAGCTTACGCTGCGGGAACACCTGGCCAACGCCGTGCGCGCTACGAATCCACTCATGAAAAAACCAGGGATATACCGGGGGAATTTTTTAACGTGGAGTGAATGTACAAAGAGGCCGCAGAACGGGCTCATGAAGTGTACACATAAGCATGTATGGGGCCAGCAGAGCGGGCACATGAAGTGTATAAGCATTACAGGAGAGCACAAGGGGCGAACCGGTTGTGAGGGACCTCCAGAAATGCAGCTTCTTAGAGAGCTGTTCGTCAGACAGCTAGTAATTTTGCCTGCAAGGCGGGAACTTCCAAGTTATAAAACCTGACAAAAGTGGACGGGGAGGCCCATCCCGCGGCCACACAAATGTCATGAACGGAAATTCCACAGGACCATGCCCACGATGAGGCCATGCCTCTAGTGGAGTGCGCCCTGATGCCCAGAGGGCAGGGCAGGCATTTAGATGCGTAAGCAGAGGCGATAGCGTCCACTATCCATCTAGACAGTGTCTGTTTTGAGGCGGCCAGACCCTTGGTGCGCCCCCCAAACGACACGAAAAGCTGCTCAGCGCGTCTGAACGCGGCAGCGCGCGTAGTGTACAATCTCAGAGCCCGCACCGGACAAAGGAGATTGGCATCGCGCTCACTATCGGATGAAGGCAGAGCCGATAGGGAGATAATCTGAGCCCTGAACGGGGTACCAATCGCCTTCGGGACATAGCCATGCCTAGGTTTGAGAATGACAATCGAATCATTCGGTCCAAACTCAAGACACGCGGCGCTGGATGAGAGCGCGTGAAGATCCCCAACGCGTTTAACTGAGGACAGAGCCGTCAGGAAAACGGTTTTGAGCGAGAGGTATTTCAGATCCACAGACTCGAGCGGTTCGAACGGGGGTGCTTTCATAGCTTCCAGGACTATAGAAAGATCCCAAACCGGAACCGACGGGGGCCGCGGAGGGTTCATCCTCTTAGCTCCCCTGAGGAAGCGGATGACTAACTCGTCTTTGCCCAATGACTGAGCGCGTCGGGGTTCCGCGAACGCCGCGACGGCTGCCACATAAACCTTGAGAGTGGAGGGGGACCTGCCCTTGTCCAGCATCTCTTGAAGGAAAACAAGCAAAGACGGCACCTCGCACGACCGTGGGTCCAGCTGTTTGTCGGTGCACCATTTTGAGAACACAGACCATTTAGACGCATAGAGCCTTCTCGTGGAAGGTGCTCTAGCCTGTATGATAGTGTTTCTTACTCCCTCTGGCAAATCAACGAATAGTCGTTGATCACCCATGCATGTAGCGCCCAGCGCTGTGGATGGGGGTGCCAGATCGTGCCGCGAGCTTGAGAGAGGAGATCTGCTCTGACTGGGATGGGCCACGGGGCTGTCAGTGACAGCTGCGTGAGCTCCGGAACCCAATTCTGACTCTCCCAACGCGGGGCTATGAGGAGCACCGAGTGGCGTGTGTCCCTGATCCTCTGAATTACCTGTGGTAACAGAGCGATCGGAGGGAATGCATAGAGCGGGCGGCGAGGCCATTCCTGGGCTAGCGCGTCCTCGCTCTTCGAGAAATATATTGGGCAGTGAGCGTTCTCTTCTGACGCGAAGAGGTCTACTTCTGCTCTGCCGAATAGTCGCCACAGTAACTGGACCGTCTGTGAGTTCAGGGACCACTCCCCTGTGGAGATGAGGTTCCTGGACAGTATGTCTGGACCGTCGTTCAGATGGCCCGGCACGTGCGTCGCTCTGAGCGAGAGCAGGCGGCTCTGAGACCAAACTAGAATGCGGTGCGTCAGTAGACAGAGATTTCTGGATCTGACACCGCCCTGACGGTTGAGATAGGAGACCACGGCCATATTGTCCGAACGGATCAGGACGTGGTGTCCCTGGATGCGCGGGAGAAAGTGCGAAAGCGCGTTCTCGACCGCCAGCATTTCCAGACAGTTTATGTGTAAAGGGCTTTCCTGAATCGACCAGTGGCCGAAGGCCGGTGAGCCCTCGCAGACTGCACCCCAACCCGTGTTGGATGCATCTGTCGAGATGACTTTTCGGTAGGAAAATGTCCCCATCGTGACGCCTAGACGAAACCATTCTGCTACTGTCCATGGCTGCAGCGCCGTGAGACACGTTTGCGTAACCCTGATCAGCTGGCGGCCCGTGTTCCACTCGCGGTGGGGTACACGGCTGTTCAACCAGAACTGAAGCGGGCGCATGTGCAGAAGGCCCAGCTGAAGTACAGCGGAGGCTGAGGCCATGTAACCCAGCATCCTCTGAAAAATTTTCAGAGGCCTGCGGGTGCCCATCTGGAACGAGGCGGCTAGACGCTGAACACTGCGCGCGCGCTGTGTAGACAGGCGAGCCGTCATCGTGACCGAGTCCAAATCTATTCCTAGGAAGGAAATCGATTGACTGGGATGAAGGGAGCTCTTTGTCCAGTTGACAGCGAGGCCCAGCGTTTCCAAATGGTCGAGGAGAACTGCGCGGTGCGACAGAAGCTCCGTCTGTGATTGGGCCAAAATCAGCCAGTCGTCCAGATAATTCAGAATGCGCAGCCCCTGGCTTCGCAGGGGGGCGAGCGCCGTATCCATGCACTTCGTGAATGTACGGGGCGCCAGAGATAAGCCGAAC
This sequence comes from Rhinichthys osculus, assembly GCA_029959095.1. Lineage (NCBI taxonomy): Eukaryota > Metazoa > Chordata > Actinopteri > Cypriniformes > Leuciscidae > Rhinichthys > Rhinichthys osculus. The sequence continues at coordinate 24,338,639 of JARWKJ010000015.1, forward strand.
GGGAGAACGGCGTATTGATAAACAAGACCCTCGAAGGCGAAACGTAAGAATGGCCTGTGACGGGGATTTATCTGGATCTGAAAATAGGCGTCTTTCAGGTCTAGAGATATGAACCAGTCCTCCTGGCGCACCTGCGCGAGGAGTTTCCTGGTAGTGAGCATCTTGAACGGTCTCTTCATGAGTGCTTTGTTCAAAGACCTGAGATCTAAGATCGGTCTGAGGCCGCCGTCTTTCTTGGGAACCAGAAAATAACGGCCGTAAAACCCCGACTCGGTCATAGATGGCGGGACTCTCTCTATCGCGCCCTTTTGCAACAGCGTCGCAATTTCTGAGCGGAGCGTGCCGGCGGCCAGCGGGCTGACAGAAGATTCGAGCTGCGCGCGCGCACGAGGCGGGCGGCGGCGAAACTGTAGCAGGTAGCCGTTCTTTATAATGCTTAACACCCACGGGGAAATGCCAGGAATGGCTTCCCACGCTTTGGAGCATGCGGCTAGTGGCCGAATGGCTGTATTGCCCTGATTGCTGCACATAGCGGGCTGGACACAGTGTGTGAGCGCGCTTTGAATGTGTGTGGCAACGGGATTTGCACTCAGAGAGGAGTCTATGGGCCGTGACACAGAGCGAGCAGAGAGGGGACACGTGCACGAGCTCGTGGGCGTGTTTATGTTCTCTGATATTAGAGCGGGCTGTGCCCGTTTCATGTGATGGGGCTCTGATAGAGACACGGGATATGTTATGCTTGTGTGTATGGGTGAACACATGATTGTGGGCACATTTTCTACACAACTGGCAAAATTTCTCTTCTTTAGATTTCTCTGGGTAGCCGTAAAAACGGCTTTTTGTCGCTCGCAAGCGGGCTGGGACACCGGCTTGTTTGTGGCGTTCAACACTACAGCAGTCGGCGAAATAACGGGGACTGGCAGAGGGCGAAGCTTTGACGGCGGTCCGGCCGCAGCGGGAGAGCACCGTCGTTTTCTTGACATTGTTAGGCAGACTTCTGATGATCAGGCTTCAGCGTGATCTTAGGACGCGGGCCACGGGGGGGCGGCGGTCTGCGGCGGCTGTCAGAGCGAGAGCGAGGGCGAGGGCGGCCGCTCTGACTGCGCTGAGCTGTTTGAGTCTGCGGAGGGGGGCGCTGTGATGGGGCTCTGTCGGAGGGCTCGTGAGAGCGGCCCGCTGAAGAGCTAGCGCGGCGGGGTAGAAACAAGTTCATCGCCTGAGTAGCTTTCTGTACCTCAGAAAAGCGATCGACGATTCCCGTGACTGCAGATCCAAACAGGCCCGTCGGGGAGAGGGGCGCGTTGAGAAACGCGGCGCGCTCAGAATCTCCCATGTCGGCGAGCGTGAGCCATAAGTGTCTCTCAGCAACACAAAGGCTGGCCATGCATTTCCCCAGAGCTTGTGCGGCGGCTTTAGTGGCGCGAAGGGCGAGATCCGTAGCACTTCTCAGATCCGTGACGGCGGGGGGGGTTTTTCTACCGCCTTCGGCCCATTCACGGAGAATATCGCTCTGTAACACTTGGAGGACAGACATAGAGTGAAGCGCAGCGGCGGCCTGACCAGCGGCGGCGTAAGCGCGAGCATGAAAGCTCGAGGTCGCTCTGCAAGCTTTCGAAGGAAGCGTGGGTGAAGAACGCCATCTAGCGGAGGGCGGGCAGAGGTGCGTGGCGACCAAGTCCTCGACGGGCGGCATGGCTGCATAGCCTTTCTCGGCGGCTCCGTCCACCGAGCGCAGCGAGGCGGATATATCGGAGCGATTTCTAGCCGAGAGCGGTGCATTCCAGGATTTTGTCAGCTCTGCGTGAAGTTCAGGCAGGAATGGAGCGGCCCGGGTGCACGCGGGGGTCGAGCGCCGATGAAAAAAGCTACCGTCCATTCGGTTCGGGGCCTGCTCGGGTGGAGGAGACCACTCGAGACCGAGGCGTTCGACGGCCTGTGAGAGGAGGCGCATCAGCTCCTCTTCTATCCCGGCGCGGGTCCCCGTCGACTCTCTCGCGGATCCGAGAGATGACCAGTCTTCACTGTCAGAAGCGAGCAGTGAACAGGAGTCCTTCTCCTCCGCGGCGTCATCGGAAACAACAGAGCGGCCACTCGGCGGCAACTGAATGTCCGGCAGGGGCGGGGAGGGAGAGCGGGAAGCGGGAGGCGGCGGCGGCGGCCCGCATGTTTCCGCTGGGGGCTCCGGCGGCCTTTGAGAGCGGCGTTTCTTTTTACGCGGCGAGAGAATAGGCGGCGCGGGAGCGGTTTTCACTGCCAGAAGTCGTGCCCGCAGGGACGATAACGGCAGGCTTTCACAGAGGTCGCATCCTCCATCAGCGAGGGCGAGTTCTGCATGCTCGAGTCCCAAGCAGAGAGCGCAGATGACATGGCGGTCTCCGTCCTCAAGCCGAGCGCGGCAAGAGCCGCAGGAAAAACGAGACATCTTTAAAAAGACGCTCGGCTCTTTTAGATATAGAGAAAGGATACAAATCGTCGGATGGCCTAGCTTGCAGGGCGGCTGAAGGTGGCGAAGACGGCCGGCTTCTTCAGGGTCCTTGAGCTCGCTAGAGGATGCCTTCTTCGACGGCGATGGCTTTTCTCAGGAACAGCAGAAGCGTGCAGCTTGCTGAAGATGAAATGAATCAACATATAAGCCTGGGAGAGCTCCTTATATACACCATGGCCACGCCCATTCTGGCGGGTCATGACGCAATGAGCGCGCGGGCGCCTCTCATTGGAAGCGGGTTCAGCCCCGCTCTCCCATAGGCTTAAGCAGTTCTCTCTGAGCGAACCAATGAGCTGCTAGCTAGCCCGCTCTAGGTCTGCCGCAGAGGAACTGCGTTGTGTATGGATACAAAATTATGAAATAATTTTTTGGCTTCAATATCTCAGCAAAGATGAATCTTTCCCGCAGCGTAAGCTAGCTTACGCAATACGAGAGAACCTCTCGTAAGAGAACACAATGTTACGAGTGAGCGAGCTGTCTGTGACAAGATGGCCGCCAGGTGCGGATGTCGACCTCCATTGGCCAGCAGCGCGGACGAGACATCTAGTCTTTATTATGTATATCTATGGTTTCAGGACCCTAGTTTTCTGTTACAGCGCTACCTACCGAACTGGATCACCAAAAACACTCATTTAACCCCTTTCGTGGCAAAAATCACAGACGGCCCCAGATTATTGTTGTTCAACATTCATTACTCTTTAAAACATCACACTCTTACGTATTTGATCTAGACAAACTGAGCATCATTTGAAAGATTTACAACTCCAGCTTCTATAGTTGATCACTGTTTATGATAAAACTGGTTTGCAGTGACATTAATGTCTTAATCTATGACAGGAGTGCAAAATTATTAATCTGTAACGTTCGTTATTTTCATATCATTTTGAATAGAAATCATCACTCATATTTTTGCATATTATGCTCCGGCATAATAGCATGTCATTCACGTCTTCTCCGGTTTATTTGTGTTCACATACATACAGCATCCGCCAGGGCTCTTAGTTCAATGGTGCACATATTTGGAGAAATAATGATTTTCATGTTCCACTAAATTATGCGATCTGAAGCTCAAACAGCGAACACAGCGAGATCTGTGTCTCCTCTTCCTGATTTGCGTCAGTTATGATCTCAGCGCTCTCTTATTCGCTATACAGTTGTCAATCATCTATATATATATATAGATATTCTAATAAGACTTAAGCTCTTTTTTTGACTTAAAGGTGGATCTTGATACTATGTACAAACTAAACCACCTAGATCCTAGAACTGTGGTCCTGAAACCGCAGCCGCCGCTATATCATCCAGTTCGGTAGGTGGCGCTGTCACAGAAAACGTACTCGGTTACTAACGTAACCTCGGTTCTCTCTAGAGAGGGAACGAGTACTGCGTAATATCTTACGCTATGGGGAAAACCTCTTTTCCACGAGATATTGAAGCCAAAAATTATCCTTAATTTTGAATTAATGTAAAACGCTGTGCAGCAGCATGCAGACATAGGCAGGACGGCTCGCGCGCCTATTGGCTGCCCTGCTGCAACAGCAGCAGCCTATCGAGAGAGGCGCTGCGTGACACCATATCCAATGGGGGCATTTCGCGCCCATTTCGTCACGTCCCGCCAGAAAGGGCGTGGTCTCGCCCTATAAATATAGCTTGATAAGGCTGGTACACTGGTTTTCATCGCCGAAGCGAACCAGAGCTGTGTATGCACGGCAAGATACGCAGTACTCGTTCCCTCTCTAGAGAGAACCGAGGTTACGTTAGTAACCGAGTACGTTCTCTTACGAGAGTATCTCTCGTACTGCGTAATATCTTACGCTATGGGGAACACAATGCAAGACGCCGTGCGTACTGGGATCCGACACCAAAGTCCCAAGGGCAGTAGCCCAGGGCTCATGTAGTGCATAATCACCATAGACTCACAGAGAGTCGGAGAAGAGAGGCTGCAAGCATCATTCCCCATGAAATAGCATCCTACAGGAGCTAGTTATGTTAACAGTGTTTCACACAGACAGGGTGAACGTGTTCAGCCTGAACTGGGTAACAGTACGGGTTATTCAACACCCATGGAGCTGTTTTATCGCTCAGTGAGCGATGCACAAGCAAAACTCAGCATCTGGGCCGGTACAGCGGGGCAGATAGCACTGAATTCTATACCGACAGAAACTTGGCTTGTAAGGCGGGAACCTCTAGGTTATAAAACCTTATAAATGTAGACGGCGAGGCCCAGCCCGCGGCCGTACAGATATCTTGCAAGGTAACCCCACTATACCACGCCCACGACGAGGCCACGCCTCTCGTGGAGTGCGCTCTGACACCCAAAGGACACTGCAGGCCCTTAGAAGTGTAAGCCAGTGCTATGGCGTCGACTATCCATCTGGATAGGCTCTGTTTTGATGCGGCCAGTCCCTTGGAGCGTCCGCCAAACAAAACGAAGAGCTGCTCGGTCTGTCTGAAGACAGACGAGCGGGACACATAAGCTCTCAGTGCCCTGACAGGGCAAAGGAGACTCGCATCCTCCTCCTCATCATGAACCGAGAGAGCGCACAGGGAAATAACCTGGGCCCTGAACGGTGTGTTGAGGGATTTGGGCACGTACCCGTGCCTTGGTTAGAGTATGACTTTTGAGTCATTAGGCCCAAACTCCATACATGACACGCTTACTGAAAGCGCTTGTAAGTCCCCTATGCGCTTCACTGAAGCGAGAGCCAAAAGAAACACCGTTTTGAAAGACAGATGCTTCATGTCTGACAAATGGATTGGCTCGAACGGGGCACCTTTCATGGCTTCCAAAACCGTAGAAAGGTCCCACACTGGGACTGAAGGAGGTCTGGGAGGGTTCAGCCTTCGAGCTCCCTTAAGGAATCGCACGACTAGGTCGTTTTTCCCCAGTGACTGGCCAGACACAGGTTTTGTAAACGTTGCTATGGCCGCCACGTACACTTTGAGCGTGGATGGGGTCCTGCCCTTATCCAGCAGCTCTTGAAGGAAGGAGAGTACTTCCGTGACCCCGCAGTCTACGGGTGAAAAGCCCTGAGCTTGACACCAGGCAGAGAACACAGACCACTTCGAGGAGTAGAGCCGTCTAGTAGACGGGGCTCTCGCCTGCGTGATCTTGTTTAACACTCCCTCCAGGAGGTTAGCGGGTACCCGTTGATGGCCCATGCATGTAGGGACCATAGTTGCGGGCGAGGATGCCAAATCGAGCCCTTGGCCTGAGAGAGGAGGTCTTTCCTCAACGGTATTGGCCACGGGGCAGTGCTGGTCAGCCGCATCAGGACTGGGAACCAAGTCTGGTTTGTCCAGAGCGGAGCCACAAGCAGCACTGGGCATCCGTTTTCCCTGATTCTTTCCAGCACTTGAGGCAGGAGCGAGACGGGGGGAAAAGCATAGAGGGGACAGCGGGGCCAGACGTGGGCCAGCGCGTCCTTGCTCTTGGAGAAATATTTCGTGAGCGTTTTCGTGGGACGCGAACAGGTCCACCTGCGCTCTGCCGAACGTTTTCCACAGCAGTTGGATCATCTTGCGGGTGCAGCGACCATTCCCCTGCTGGGACATTGTTTCTGGACAGTCTGTCTGGTCCCACATTCAGGTGACCAGGCACATGCGCTGCTCTCAGCGAGAGCAGGTTGTGCTGAGCCCAGACCAGAAGGCGTTCCGTCAACCTGTAAAGGTTTCGGGACCTGACGCCGCCCTGGCGATTTATGTGTGCCACCACTGACATGTTGTCCGACTGGACCAGGACGTGGTGACCTTTTATCTGGGGACAGAAGCACCGTAGCGCTTTGTCGACTGCTATCATTTCCAAGCAGTTTATGTGAAGGAGCTTTTCCCGTTCTGACCACAGGCCAGCTAACGGTCTGCCCTTGAGCAGCGCTCCCCATCCCGAGGTGGAGGCGTCCGTAGACACCACCTGCACACTCGAGGCGGTCCCCAGACTCACACCTGACTGACACCAGTCGGTTACTTTCCAAGGTTTCAGAGCTGAAAACGCACTTTAGATCGACCCTGAGGCGAAACAGACCAGCGGTCCGTGCCCAGGGCAGAACTCGCGCTTTCAGCCACATCTGCAGTGGGCGCATGTGAAGCAGGCCCAGCTGGAGCACAGAGGCTGCTGAGGCCATCAGGCCCAGCATTTTCTGAAACCTTTTGAGCGGGACTATAGAGCCGTGGCGGAAGGATTTCGCGACGCGCTGAATGTCTAGTCCGCGCTCCGATGACAGGCGTGCTGTCATGGATCGCGAGTCCAGCACTGTACCCAGAAACAAATTTTCTGACTGGGGGACAGTGAGCTCTTCGCCCGATTGACTGTGAGGCCCAGATTCTCGAGGTGCTCGAGTAATGTGGCCCTGTGTTCTATGAGCTCTGAGTGAGATCGAGCTAGAATCAGCCAATCGTCCAAGTAGTTCAAAACTCGCATGCCCCGGAGTCTCAGGGGTGCGAGAACCGCGTCCATGCACTTCGTGAATGTACGGGGTGCTAGGGACAGGCCGAACGGCAGGACTGTGTATTGATATGCCTGGCCCTCAAAGGCGAATCTCAAGAATCACCTGTGATGGGACGCTATTTGTGTCTGGAAATAGGCGTCTTTCAGATCTATTGACATAAACCAGTCCTCTTGGCAAACTTACGCGAGGATTTTCCTGGTTGTAAGCATTCTGAACTGGTGCTTCACAAGCGCTCTGTTCAGCTGTCGCAGATCTAAAATGGGTCTGAGACCTCCATCTTTTTTCGGTACCAGAAAATATCTGCTGTGTAGGCCCCCTTCGCTCTGAGCTTGAGATAAAGGTTCTATAGCACCTTTGCTCAGTAGTTTCGCTATCTCGGCTCGAAGTAGATGAGATACTTCGTTTTTCACCGTCGTCTCGATGCGCGCCGTATAACGGCGGGGACGTCGAGCGAACTGTAGCGAATAGCCTCTTTTTTATAGTGTTCAGCACCCATTCTGATACCCCAGGAAGCTGTGCCCACACTTTCGTGTGAATAGCTAGGGGTAGAATGAGATCTGGGCTCTGGCCGTGACATAGTGACGGCAAGGGAGCTCCGGCGTGCTGTAACGCAGACACTGTGTTTACAGTGTGTGAGGCGGGGGGCGTGCCGATCGCAGCGGGCAGCCTGGCCGCGCTCAAAACCCTTATAGCAGTTTGCTGAGGGAGAGAGAGCGGGGCGAGTCTGTGAGTGAGTGAATGTGGGCGCAGGACAGCGGGCACATTTACTGCACTGAAAAACACCGTCGGCCTGAGCTGACTGAATGCGTGTTGGTTTCGTTTTTACAGAACCCGTGGGACATGTGGTGTGTAGTGTTTGTGGGCACTGAGACGTAGGCACATTCACTACATTTAGTGCACAATCGACATGAGGCGATTTTGTTTGTGCAAGCCCTGCATTTTTGCGGGCTGTGTTTGTGTGTAGAAATGAGCACTGGGTTGTGGGCATTTTTATTACACTCATAACACCATCGGCTGTGGCCGGAATACCAGAAAATACACTGTTTATGTGATTTATCTGGGTCGCCGTGGGAACAGCATTTGTGTGCAGGCAAGCGGGCGTGGTACTGGCTTGCTTACTGCAAAATACACTGGAACAGTCACATTTTCTGTAACTGAACGAGCGAAAATTTCAGTGGAAGTCTGGCCGCGGCGAGACTGAAACACCGTCGATTTCCTAGGAGGCTAGGAAGACTTGTGTTGGTTTCGTTTTACAGAAACCGTGGTAGTGTTTGTGGGCACTGGATTGTGGGCACATTCACTACATTTAATGCACAATTGACATGCGTCGATTTCATTTGTGCGAGCCCTGTACCGTGGCAGGCTGTGTTTGTGTGTAGAAATGAACACTGGGCTGTGAGCATTTTATTACACTTATAACACCATCAGCTTTGGCCGGAAAACCAGAAATACAATGATTACATGATTTTTCTGGGTCGCCGTGGAAACGGCCTTTATGTGCAGGCAAGCGGGCCGTGGTACCGTCTTGTTTACTGCAAAATACACTGGAACAGTCGCATTTTCTGGAACTGAACGAGCGAAAAGTTTCAGTGGAAGTCTGGCCGCGGTGAGACTAAATTTTTATCTGCTGCGAGAGCCGGGATCGTACACGGGTCTCTCGCGCGAAGGCTTTGGGTTCCGCCACTGAGCCACAGGGAGAACTACAGTAGCGCAAGCAGATAAGAGAGTGTCATCACAGTTTTGTGTGTGTCGGCGTTTGTATGCAGGTGTGCGTGTTATACAACAGGCTCATTGCTGCAATAATGACATTTTCAGCCGCTCAAACTAGGAGCTGAGAAATGTTTGAGAAATGGAGGTTAGTCCGGCCTCGGCGGGACTAAAACACACTCTTTTCTCATTTTGCCGGTGACGCACGCCCATGGGCGGGGTAGATTTCTTATAACGTAAAGAAAGCTAGCCGCGGTTTTAGGGCTTGCGGTCTTGATGCTGGCCCGTTTCCCTGACGACTCGCGGACAGAAGGGGGAGGTCCACAGAGCTCGCCCAGTCCTCACTGTCCGACGCCAGGATAGAGCAGCAGGTCTCCTCTACAGATGCAGCTATCTCGTCGTCATTAATGGCGGAAGCGGCGGCGCGCGGCGGCCGTTATCCGTCAGTGAGCGACTCGAGTGAAGCTGGTGAAGCTGGCAGGCGAACCGGCGAGCTTTCACGGGCTGGAGAAGGCTCGGGGACCCGCTGAGTACGGCGCTTTTTTACGCCGCGGCACTGCAGCGGGTGGAAGTGCAGTCTCGCTGAAGGATGCCAGGCGAGTCCTCAGAGTCACCGTAGGCAATCGCTCGCAGTGAGGGCAGCCGCCGTCGGCGAGCGCGAGAGCTGCATGATCCTCTCAAAGGCAGGAAACGCATCACATGGCGGTCCCCGTCGCTGAGTGTGGCTCGGCACGAGCCACAGGAGGATGGCATCTTTAAAAAGACGCGGCTCTTTTAGATGATAGACGTGTGAGTCGCGGGGCGAGCACACACACACACACATACACACAGAGCAGAGTAAAGGATATATAGTACGCCGGAAAGCACAGCAGGTACGGCAGTTGAAGGCGGCGAGGCCAGCGACTCCAGAAGCTCGTCCCGCTGAAAGGCTTGCTTCGACGGCGCGGCTTCTCACTCCGGATCCAGCGATGCGTACGCTTCGCTGAAGAGATGAAAATCAGTGTACCAGCCTTATCGAGCTATATTTATAGGGCGAGACCACGCCCTTTCTGGCGGGTCGTGACGAAATGGGCGCGAAATGCCCCCATTGGATATGGTATCACGCATCGCCTCTCTCGATAGGCTGCTGCTGTTGCAGCAGGGCAGCCAATAGGCGCGCGAGCCGTCCTGCCTATGTCTGCATGCTGCTGCACAGCGTTTTACATTAATTCAAAATTAAGGATAATTTTTGGTTTCAATATCTCGTGGAAAAGAGGTTTTCCCCATAGCGGCGCGCGAGCCGTCCTGCCTATGTCTGCATGCTGCTGCACAGCGTTTTACATTAATTCAAAATTAAGGATAATTTTTGGTTTCAATATCTCGTGGAAAAGAGGTTTTCCCCATAGCGTAAGATATTACGCAGTACGAGAGATACTCTCGTAAGAGAACTAGGGTCCTGAAACTGCGGTCCTAAAAGTGCAGCCTCCGGTTGTGCAGGAACATACTACTGCATGGACTGCGTGTTCCCGGGGGCGGGTTTTATGTACATTTTAGGGTTGGTGATGTCACTAACCTGGGAGGAATGTCATGTAGTCCCTACCAGCTGTTTGTTGTAGTCCTTTTCTTTAAAAGCAAATATCTTCCTTTGCTTTGAACTTTGAGCATTGTAACTTTGCAGATGTTGTTTATGCTAAAACAGCAACATTTCAGACTAACTAAAGTTAAAAAAGTTAAATCATCCTTAACCACCCCTTTAAACTGAATTAAACTGTGACATAGTCGTTTTGCGGATCCGTGTGAACAGTAGGGTTGGGTACCGAAACGCGGTGCCAATAGGGAACCGGTTCCGACGTAAACGGTAGTAACCAGACCGAATTTCGGTGCACACACGCAAAGTCTCTCGCTCTCTCCCTCTCCCTCGTGCGCGCACTATACGGTTTGGAGCACAGTCTGTTCTGTCTCGCATGCGCGCTCTTGCTCGCTCGCTCTAGATTCCAGGAGATTTTAACTAAATTGTGGGCATCAGGGAGCCGTTATCAATATGAGGGAGACTCCCGGAACGTCTGCTGATAGCGAGGGGATTAATGAAGATGCAGAAGACAAAACGCTCCAAGGTTTGGCTGCATTTCACGTGTAAAATTACGCGTCAGAACGCCCTCTAGGTGATGGCGCGGGCGCCGCCTTGACGCTCTTACGTTGCCATATTATATTAGCGCGCGCATCATCTGCTTGTCGGCAGCGCGAGGAGTTTGGCAGCGAACGCAGCGTCTCGTTCCCTATTCAGAGAACATGGGTTACACCAGTAACCAGAGACGTTCTCTTTCATAGGTTTACTCAAAACTGCGTAGCTAAGACGCAGTGGAAACGAAATACCAAACTCGCCAAGCTAAGCGCTGCGTAACTAGTACAATGACCAGATAACTTACATGACTGGTTCAAGCAGACAAAACATGGGAACCTGTAGCCATGTCGATATTAGATTACCCAGGTTGTAATCTCTATCAATCTCCAGTATTATTACATAGTTTGATACAATATTGTTTTATTTGATATTATGTAAATGTGAATTTTTATTTTATATTGGTTTATTTATTATTACCATATGTTACTTGTATTTATATTGTTTAAAGATTTAAGTTAATATTGTGTCCAGTTTGGCCCTGTAAATAAAAGGGTATTATTTTTTGACAAAGTGTGTGCGGTTTCGTTTTCTTAAGGCACTGTTTAAGCACCGGAACCGTTTAAAAAATACAGAGTAGGTACTGGTATCGGATAAAACCCAACCGATACCCAACTCTAGTGAACAGAGATCGTTTTGATAATGTTGTCATCTGTACAAATAAAAAACTTTTCTGTTTTTAGTACATCGTTGTATTGTAAACGTATCTTAAAAACGTCTTGCTCATTAAAACTTCATTTAAATAAACGAATGATCGAATATTCGGTTTTATTTTTATTGTATTTTTTTTTAATCTAATGCATTTATTAGTTAAAAACTACCGGTATTACAAAAACTACCACTATTACAAGAAGACAATGTTTTTGGTGAGTTCATAATGTAATACATTTCTTTATTATATATATATATTAAATATAAATTATTAATTTGAGCTCCAATAACTAAAAATTGTATTACATTACAAAACAAAAATTATTACATTACAAATATACAAACAATTGTATTACATTAAGAAATACTTATTACATTATGTGCCATTGTTACATGTTGCTTTCTTATTGCATGAGTTGCTACACAACACTTAAGGCACATTATTTTAGAAAACATCAACAGCTTTTTCTGCTGTTCCTGCACTGTTAACTGCTTACCTCCATTGAGTGCAAGTCCATTGCTGATGTTTCCTCCTGGGAAATATAAAGACGAATACAAGAGAAGATATAAACACAGAAAGCTTAATTAAGCTAAATATATTCCTAGAGTCTAGGTACACCTACTGACAGAAATTTGATTTATTATAGCTACTAAAATGAGTTACAGAAAGTAAACATTGCTTACATTTATATTTTATACTGGGATAAATCTGGGGTGGCAATACTTTTTCTTAGGCCCTGTCCACACAGACACGGGTATTTTTATAACCGTGACTTTTTTTACGCGGTTCGGCCGTTCGTCCACACGAAAACGCACTGAAACCGAACATTTTTGAAAACCCCTGCCAGGGGGAGGATTTTCAGAAACGCCAGTTACAGTGTTGTCGTGTAGACAGTGAAAAATCGTAAAAAAAAAAAAAAAAAAAAACCCCACTCACAATGCCAGAAAGGGAGGCCAATTTCATCTTTAGCGATTTGTCATCAAACAAACAGTTTATTAATTGAACAAGTAACATGTTTTCATCGTTTTTTTTAACATACCGGTAGTTAACAGAGAAGAAAAAAACAATCAGCAGGACAGTCCGTTTTTGCATCGCCAAACCATGCTCGTTAGATAAAAAAAAATGTCATAATGATTTTATGCAAACCTGCCTTGTTACTGCAAAAGCCTACTTTTTAAACAAATTAGTTTCAATCAAAAATATTCGTGTGATGCCACTGCGCAATACACACACATTACCGCGGGATGGCGGGTGTTCATTTCATAAACTGTGGACAATGGTAGCTTATTTAATGTAGCCTATAAATGAATGTATATGTCCAAAAAACGGATAATGTCATCATACTTGTAGTGCTATTGTCGAGAAATAATCTGTTTGGTTGTAAAATGTATTACCTGAATTAAATGAAATCGAATGTATCGTCCTGTGGAATCATTCATTCACAGACATCATACGAAGATGTTAAACTAATAAAGATCTTCATCGCTGGCAAAAATATTATGCATTTGCAGATTTGCTTTCACTAGACTAAACTGTAGGTCCACGGCCACTTCATCCAACGCTCTTGATGTTCTTAAATCTTCCTGTTACGACTCCATGTCGAGTGTGAATTGAAAGCGCTTCAGACGATTCAGTGCGTGAAGAAACTGAACAGATCATTTCAAACTGATTCGCGAACCGATTTAGACAGATCTGCCAACTTGTTTGATGAAGTCTTTGAACAGAATCGACTCAAAAGAGTGATTCATTTGTGAATGGAGCATCGCTCATGCCCATAAAAAAGATACAGCACGCTTGGAATAAACTACGCATTTAACAACATGTATTGCATTAAAATAAAGTAACGAGAGGAACGTCGCCCAACGTAGTGAAGTAAATGTAGCCTACTTTGTTACTACCATAGACTAACCGTAACCCTACCACGACCTCTGTTGGGCGCAGAGTTAACGGTCACAACAATGCTCTTCTTCTGTTGTTTGTTTACACTATGTATAAAACGCTGGTATCCTAGATCGCGCAGGATGGGGGTTTCATTCATGTTAGTGGCACCTTGTGTCCCCGACAGGAAAATACCCTGCTGCGCGATCTAGGACAGTAATATAACGATATTCGAATAAGCAATTTTATGATCGAATTTCGAACGCAGTTCGACTATTCGAAGATCGCGACACATCCCTACGGTTAAGGTTTATATCGCCGCCTGCTGGCGTGGCATGCTCTTGACCGCAATTGATAGCGTGTTTTTGCGTTTTCATGTAGACGGAGACCGAGCATGTGTGGACGGGATGTAGGAAAAACTCCGGTTATAAAAATACCCGTGTCCGTGTGGACAAGGCCTTAGGGTGTCAGTTGCCCACCCCTGGTTACTGATTATGTTCTTCACCTGTGTCTTGTTTGCTCTGGTATATATTGCCCTGTGTTTCTATCTTTAGTTGTCGGTTATTGTCTGTGTATCCAAAGTTGTGTTTTGTGTCTCTCGTGTCTGGATTGTCTCGTCTTGATTTATTAAAACTGCTTCTAGAGATTCCCGTTTCAGCTCTCCTTCTACTCCGCCTGAACCGTTAAGCAATGTACTTGTTTCACAGTAATATAGTAAATCCATGGTCTGGGAGATGGTTACACTTATCAGAAATCTCCAATCACAGCTGCCACACCATCAAATTTAAAGGGTTAGTTCACCCCTCCAAAAAAAACAATGATCTACCGCGCAAGCTTCCGTGTTTACCAAATGTCAAGTTCTCTAGATATGCGTGTTGATCATTGTTTTGATGTTAATAAAAGCCTAAATTAAACCTGTTCATCATATTCATATACCATATTCATCTTAAAGGAGAACTCCGGCACAAAATGAATCTTTGGTCTAATAAAACATTGGTACCTAGTCAACCGTTCTCTGAGATTTGTTTTCATGATAATCGAATGTAAAGAGTTTTATCTCTAAAAACTGTTTAGCGTATAACGCTAGTAATGGGGGCATTTAATAAGTAAAAAGAAATCACTAGTTAATACCACTAACAAGGCTCAAAATAGCCCCACACTAACACAGTAACATAATGAGGGTCCCTACATGCAAAACGAAGCGTTGAGAACTTTGTAAGTGTACAGACCGTTTAATAAGAAGATATTTTATAAAGACAGTCCACTTCGTGTATACAGACAGGAGCCATTTTTGAAAAACAGTCTCGACTAGTCAAACCACGAACGGGGGTATTTACGGGGGTTAATCACTGTCTTTATTCCCCCTCCTCTCTCCGGAACTGAGAGATGTGTGGTTTTGCGATACAGTCGAGTACGAAGTACATCGCAAATATACTACTTCCTCCTCATTTTGCGAGATTTGTAAAATGTCCCCCGACTGAAAACTGTTTTTAAAAGAAAACCCACCACTTCAGGTCGACTTTGCACCAGAGCCATCTTTTTTCTTCTTTTCTTTTTTTCTGCGGGAATGCGAGATCCGATCTGTTATCCAGATACAGAAGCCACTCAATGTGGACAGGTATAAACGCACCGTGTCCTGATTGGCTTATGATCCATTATGCTTGATCGGATCACAGTGATCGTATGTTAATGCCAAGTGTAAATGCAGCCTTAAGAGTGCTTATTTTGTTCAAGAGCATGATCTATGTAAGTCCACGTCATACTAAAAACCACAGGTCGAGAGCTATAGTTTCAACCAGACAACTTTGTGATGCTGTTTGCAAATGTTCATTGGATCTATGGTTTTGGTCAAATGTGCAGCCCGTCAAAAACATTAGGGAATCCAGCATCCACTATAGAACCTCTAGTGATACAATTGTTGTATGTGTTAACACCCCATAACAATTATCTAAAGGGAAATACTGATTCACTCCACTTCAGTCCCTCTGAAGCAGCTTACCTGGGAGAAGATTTTGCTGTGTTCCATTAGTATAATTATTTCTTGCTACTCTGCTATCCTGCCTTGAGAAAGCTAGAGAGGATTACAAATAAAGATTATAAATACAGTTACAATCTACATGAATTGCAGTCAGAGGCAGAGATATATCAAGTGAAGTCCGGACTGATAATCAAGTGAAGTCTGGATAGCACAAACATATTTGTTCTTAAGAGGTATAGTTTTTAAAAGAGGTTAGTTGTTTGTAACTTAACCACATTAATATAGATTTTAATGGACTATTTCAAGATTTTGGACATACTGCCCACCCTAGTGAAACGATATATTTTTTTCCCTCTCTCTGAAGCAGTCAATTTTGACAGTTGAAGCACCTTTACTAAAGAAAAGTATTTAAAAAAGTGTGCCCAGAATCTGTATTTATGCTGTAATACTTACCAATTCTTTTAGTCTTATAAAGGTAAAAGCAGAGTGCTGAAACCAAAACTACTGCAACTGCAGCTCCAATCACAATTCCAATAACCAGGTAAGAGCCTTCATTGCAGTCTTTGCATTTTCCATCTGCAAAAAATAATAATAAATAAATAAATGGACAAAGTTACTGTATGTAAAGTCTAAATGTCTACTACATTTAGAAAATTCAATTCCATTGTTAAGCCTTTAATAAAGAGTAATTTTAAGGGGTCATAAAACACTCAACTACATTTTCTGAGATTTTAACAGGTATTTATGCACATTACAGAAGAAAATGTTAGCATCCGTTAATTTTAATTGTAATAGAAAACTTCTCTTGGCACTATTTTTGACTTTCAGGTTTAAAATCTTCATACTGTCAATGTCATAGGTTGTGATATTTTCTCTCATTATGGTGTACTGATAATTATTCATGAGAATGTGCACTTAATGGCGGCCATACACTGTGCGATTTACCTCCGATTTTGAGCCGAATTCTGACTCGTGCGACTCTTTTTTGGGTCGGACCTATTTTCAGCTTTGTCATGCGCCGTTTGTCGTGCAGTGTTTGTTCAGTGTACAGGGAGAAACGAGAGGCGATTAACCTCTCCCGATCGACAATCGGATGGTCGGATGAATTTCTGGCATGTCAGAAATTTTGGTCGCTCTTCGTGACTATATCGCACAGTTGAAGCAAAGCTCACTTTTAAAAACAATGCCCACTTTTCCAGCATTTTTCAAATATTGCCAGAGCCTGACTCCACCCACTGGCAATATTTGAAAAATGCTGGAAAAGTGGGCAGAGCCCAGCGGAGATAGAGGGGACGAACTGAGACCGCAGTGAGGGATTGATTGACAGCTGCTGTCAAACTCGCTAAAATGGAGACCGACTGGAGTGACGCAAGTAGCTTTGCAACAGAGCGGTCATTTGAAGTATTTTCTTCCCCACCTTCATCTGATTTTTCTGCCTTTTAAGAGGGCCAAATCTGAGGTGTGTGGTCATATTTTGGCTTTTACAAAAGTCCTGAGGGAAACTTAATCGATGATGGTCACCCTGTCTGCAGAACATGCACAAAAAAGTCGCTGCAATACACTTCAAAATGTTGTTTTGAGTTGAAATATTTTATCTCACTCACTTGAAATAAACGTGAAGCTTCCACGAAGAAAAGTTCGCATTAATGTTTTAAATCTTACCTGTTTATAAATCCATTTTGTATAGCGTACAAAACAATCGTCCAGACAAGATGATCACAACAATATTATCAAACTCTGTAAACAATAAAATTAACTTCTTTTTAATTTTAAATGATTTTATTTTCAATACAATCAAAAACGGAGACGCAAGACGCCAAATTGTATTTGAATGAAACGAGAGAGCGCGTCCGTGATGCATGGATTTGCACTGTGTTTATAATGCGTTGCTATTGACGACGGTCAGAAGGAAATGCCACAGAATAGAATCTTGCCTTAAAAAGTGCATAGAGCTGCTTTTTTTATTTGTTGTTTGTTGATTTTCAAATGTAAAACTATCCTGATCGTTTTCAATACTCCAACTCCTGACTCGCTACAGTAAATTAGTTTTGACGGAACCAGATGCTTTTATACCGGGGGCTGCCAAGGGCGTGGTGAGCTCGCACCAAGGGCGTGACAGAGTTACGTCAGAGAGTATCCTACGTCAGAGAGTACCCCTACTGCAGGAGCTTTCCGTTTAACCTGAAGAGGGCAGCACTCATACGTTTTTAGACCATATATTTGAAAATTAAAACACTTTATACCCAAATGTCAAAAAATGTACTCGAATCAAAGAACAGCATTTATGAAGCTCCATTCTTACAGATCATTAACTAAAAAAAGTTGTTTCAGTGTTTAGTTACCCATTTCATCTGCAGCAAAAATAAAATTAAAATAAAAACGAAAAGAGGGAGATATTTAAGTTCTGTAGTTCAAACCAGCTACAAATTACTGTTACTTACCTCCAGTTCGTGT
This sequence comes from Rhinichthys osculus, assembly GCA_029959095.1. Classification (NCBI taxonomy): domain Eukaryota; kingdom Metazoa; phylum Chordata; class Actinopteri; order Cypriniformes; family Leuciscidae; genus Rhinichthys; species Rhinichthys osculus. Next base: position 24,356,396 of record JARWKJ010000015.1, read on the forward strand.
TGCAAAATGGATTAACCATTTTACCCACGTCTTCCAAGCCACCTGCGATGTAACGCCTCTTTTATTAATTTGTTAAACAATGTTTTTGAAATAAACCTGTTTTTAATTTTCATTGGTGATTAATTATTGCAATGTTAACTGTAAATAGTTATTTATATGCCTATAATTCATTGTAATCGACCTAAATGTTTTAGACAATTTTCAATGAGGAGGAGTAATATGTAATATTTATTATCCTCACAGCACGTTGGTTAAATTATTGCTGTGAAATTATTGCGTGGCAAATTAATTATAATAGCGGATCAATTTAATAATAAAATTAGCCTAGGCCTCCCCTAATAATGATAATACATTAATACTAATTTAATGCATAAATTGAAAATGCTAAATCATCTTGATATTGATAGCTGATGCTTGTTTTGACAATATCTCCGGATACATGATATCGTCTATAGGCACAATCCAGGGGTTTATCGCAGATATTTCACACACATAGTGTGAGCAGTGAAGTAGCAGCTCGATGATCGGAGCGTATCAGAGAATGTCTAATATGGGGAGAACTCCCACTCACAATAAACTTCCGGGGTCTGAACTGGTTGCAGTTCCACTCTAGATCCATATGAGGGCGCTCACAGGCGGAGTGCAGAATGAATGGAGGTCTATGGAGCAATACCCCTAAAAATCCACTTTTCTCAGGATATAATTTTTTGTCTAGTAATTTCAATGTTGTATTCGAAAGAAGATGCAACAAAATTACACATTACTGGGTGTTAGATTTTTTAGAGTCACTTATTTGCTTTAAAAAGTCTTTTAAAATGTCAATGACGTCATACACATCGTATGACCAGAAACCTGCTTTACGGCAATCCTTCATTCACTGGTGCTTTCGCGCATAGACAGACGAGAGAAGCCGCGAAATGTAAAAATACTACTGTTATTGTGTCACGAAATGTAGTTTTAATAGTTTTTCAGTCGACAATGTAGTTGTTTAAAGGGTAACTAAACACTGAAACAACTTTTTTTAGTTAATGATCTGTAAGAATGGAGCTTCATAAATGCTGTTCTTTGATTCGAGTACATTTTTTGACATTTGGGTATAAAGTGTTTTAATTTTCAAATATATGGTGTAAAAACCAAGCGTGCCGCACAAGCCTTCAAAAGTGAAGCCAAAACGTCTCGATCGCCCCCCAGAGGCCGGTCCTAGTATAGGTCATAAGCCCCGCCTCCCCATGTTATTCAACGGGACGTGATACCAACTAAATAATTAAATTACACTTCACATATCTTTTTTCTAAAGATAGTTTCTGTCATTTAGTGTAGTTTCTATCACGTTGATGTAATTTCAAGTGTTTGTTTTTAAAATAAGTTAGTTTTTAGTTAGTTATTTGATAATATAAAAACGGTGCTGTGACATCATGGTTGACAGCTGTGATTGACAGCTTCTTTGTGCGAAGTAGTCACTGAAGTACCAACGGACTTTTTTTCATAATGTTGACTATGTGATTAGTAGTTGTATTTACCTTATTTTAACAAGGTACTGCAATCAGCAGACATCATTGTAGAGGAACGGAGCAGACAAGGCCACTTAAGAAAAGTGCAGGGGCGTGTGCTTACGATTGATTCAGCGAGAGTGGGGGCGGGGCCTTGATTTCGCGGCTTTACTTCCTGCTCACGACTGCGCATGACTGGTCCCGAAAACGCTACTGCGCAGACTCAAGTTCCAATATGTCAGCGCCATATCGGGACGCTGGCGGCTTCAGTTCTCTCCAATGGAAAAGAGCGAAGGGGCGTCGTCCATCTTTTTTTACAGTCTATGGTAAAAACGTATGAGTGCTGCCCTCTTCAGGTTAAACGGAAAACTCCTGCAGTAGGGGTACTCTCTGACGTAGGATACTCTCTGACGTAACTCTGTCACGCCCTTGGTGCGAGCTCACCACGCCCTTGGCAGCCCCTGGTATAAAAGCATCTGGTTCCGTCAAAACTACTGTAACGAGTCAGGAGTTGGAATTACGAGTATTGAAAACGATCAGGATAGTTTTATATTTGAAAATCAACAAACAACAAATAAAACAAGCAGCTCTATGCACTTTTTAAGGCAAGATTCTATTCTGTGGCATTTCCTTCTGACCGTCGTCAATAGCAACGCATTATAAACACAGTGCAAATCCATGCATCACAACGGACGCGCTCTCTCGTTTCATTCAAATACAATTTGCCGTCTTGCGTCTCCGTTTTTGATTGTACTGAAAATAAAATCAGAGTTAATTTATTGTTTACAGAGTTTGATAATATTGTTTTGATCATCTTGTCTGGACGATTGTTTTGTACGCTGTACAAAATGGATTTATAAACAGGTAAGATTTAAAACATTAATGCGAACTTTTCTTCGTGGAAGCTTCACGTTTATTTCAAGTGAGTGAGATAAAATATTTCAACTCAAAACAACATTTTGAAGTGTATTGCAGCGACTTTTTTGTGCATGTTCTGCAGACAGGGTGACCATCATCGATTAAGTTTCCCTCAGGACTTTTGTAAAAGCCAAAATATGACCACACACCTCAGATTTGGCCCTCTTAAAAGGCAGAAAAATCAGATGAAGGTGGGGAAGAAAATACTTCAAATGACCGCTCTGTTGCAAAGCTACTTGCGTCACTCCAGTCGGTCTCCATTTTAGCGAGTTTGACAGCAGCTGTCAATCAATCCCTCACTGCGGTCTCAGTTCGTCCCCTCTATCTCCGCTGGGCTCTGCCCACTTTTCCAGCATTTTTCAAATATTGCCAGTGGGTGGAGTCAGGCTCTGACCAGGGGTTTAGTTACCCTTTAAAGCTCAAATCTGTGGTTTATTTATAAAGATAGCGCCTATTTAAAAGTTTGATCTGACGTGTTCGGAGTTGTGAGGACCAGTCTTTCACCGGGTCTCAGCGCTCTGCACCCCGCCTGGAACAGCCTTTCCTCGGCTAGTGCGTCTGACGTGTGCCGCTGGCTCTGATGTCTCTAGTAGTGGTTAAACGAGGTATAATTCGTCTTGTGTATATCTAACGGGAGATCTTTGGTCTTATTAATCGTATCATTTGTTCCCTGGCAAATCGTTTTGGCTGAGGGCAAAGTGAAGTTTCATAACTTTATATTTTGGCTATTTTAACGTTGTATCCTGCTGTGTCTGAATGGTTTACTTTATTTCTTGTCTTGTATAACTTATTATACCTTTTAGGCTACTTATACTGTTATAATGTCTCTTACTGATCAATAAAACTGAAATTTAACAAAAATAGACAGGGTTGTGTCATTTTATTTTATATAGCCTATATTTTATATAGCCTTTTCATTACTATTTTATTTGCTGTATACTGTTTGTTTATTTTATTGACTAAACTATTTACTATTACTCACTGTATTATATTTACTATTTGCACTGCATTGTAGTTGTACCATATCGTATTACCATAGATAAAGGATCCATCAGTTATCTTTGTTATTGCTAAAATCGGGTCAATCACAGAAAATGCTTTTTCCACAAAGCGGCCAATAGGGCGTATGTGTATTTATTATGTTTATGCTTTTGCACTTTCTTTTCTCTCGAGGCATCAACTACACATCTGACACGGGTAAATATCTTTTTTTACAGTCTATTGTATATAAAGAGTTCAGTCCGCCTATGGCCTTAACATTGGTCCCGCTTCGGATGCCACGATGCCATCAAGCGGTGTCTCTGGTCGTAATCAGTCCTTCACTGACCAATCAGCGTCCATTAGCAAAATGCTAGCGTGTTATGGGCAACAACAACTCAACCTGTAAGAAATCGAAAGGACATAAGCACTCGTTCATTCAACTTTCGACCTATAACCCATGTTGAACTTGCAGAACCTACATTCAAATCTGAGATTTCTCAATGACAATCCGGTAAAAGAGACAAATTTAGCCGTCTAGCCCCATTGACTCCCATTCATTTTGCACTCGGACGATCGCCCCCAGTGGAATTCTGGTGGAACTACAACCACAATTCGGTACAATAGGACTTAATAGGGAGTGGCCAGGCTTTCCGTAGATGGGCTTTGACAGTATCCACCTTATTCCTACGCCCCATGACGCTTTGCGCGAATTATGGGTGTAACTTCCGTTAAGCTGTAAACAATCAGTGAAAGGATCGCTCTATGAACGCAATACGTTAAAAAAGTGACAATGAGATTACATTAATCGACTCACCCTTCAACCATCGAACATTAAAATGAAATTTAAAAGTTTAAAAGAATCAACAAGGTTTTCAACAGACCAAAAATAGCCCCAAAAGCGCGAGTCTTTGGTAAATATCACTGTAGTAGGCAAATATATTGTATAACAAGCCTTAATCAAAAATGTTCATTAACTTCAGCATTACGTGACACTATATCAAAGTGATTTCCGTCATTTTGACAGATTATAAATTGCATTTACCTGTGAAAACAAACCTGGAAAGAGACGTGAGGATTTGAGGAGAATAACGAGATTCTTCGTGCATTCCAGTGAATTATTTTCGTAAATTAAATTCGGGAGAACAGACCACAAATGTGCCGTAATGTTGTACTTTTTCATACTTTTACAGCGGATTGCAAAGGAAAAAAATAAAAATCATCACGAGGAAAAGAAAGCAGCGACTGAAAAGAGCTCTTGCCATAGATAGGCCTATTCTTGTTATAACATGTCACGTTAAAATACCAAGTATAACGTTATTCTCATGATGTCTGAAAATAAATCATGAAGGAAAATTGACAGATCATCCAGTCAAACTGACGGATCAGCTTTATTTGTAGGGCAACCTTATGATTTGAAATGATTCGTTTCAGCCTTTTTGAATGGAAGTTCCCCAAACCGGAAGTGCCACCCATAATTCAAAACGCAGTAAGGTCGTCAGGAATAAGGTGGATAGATGGGTTTCCATTTCTCAAATTACCCATTATCCTCTTCGGCGCGCCGCCATGTTGTGTGTCAAAAGCTGTCAAAAACGTATACTGTCTATGGTAAAAAAGGGGGGAAAATTGTATGCGTTTTAAATCCGTGTGTTATTCGTTCAATCACATTTTTGTCCCGCCAAAGTCTTATTTGATTGGTGAGTAATGTAGATGAACTGCTGCGCTTGTGACAGTTTGAAAGAACGAGTTAAGAGCAGAAAGAGAGAGCCGATTGCGCGCGCACTCCCTCTCTCGGAGCCAGGCAAAAGTCAGTTTTGAAAAGTATAAACAAGATTTCACCGTCTCCAAACTAAGCGTTGTCTTGCTCTCATCCCTCGTGGAAAAGTTAGTCTGGAGCCCTGCATTGACGGTTCACATGCTGTAGCCAGGCGGCTGATATCTGCACAGCCCTTATATATCTGGGTAAAAAAACAACAACAAGACGCTCCGAACTAATTCAGTGAAGGAGAGAGATGGAGAGCAGAGGCACGGAGCGATGTGCTTCAGGTGTAAGTTAGCCTCTGCCTCGTCCAGCTGATGTGGCCACAGAGCAAGTGATGAAGGTGGACAATCGTCAGAGTGTACTTCTGCCGAGCCAACACCTCTCAAGGTCTGTGTCGAGTAGCCGCCTGGGTAACGTTACAGTGATTTGACAGCCGATGAGAGCTAGCGCATTTAGCTAGCCCATCTTGGAAATGATTAGATAAAGTGTCACATCTCCAGAGCACAAAACCTCTAAATGTTCACAAGAGCAGCACTGAACATTAACTCCAGCCAAACGGAGAATAATGCCCAGTTTAATTGACGATACACAAGCTTTTAAAAAGTTCCATGAGAGCAACCAGGACAATAATATAAAGTGTACTGGGACAACGTCCTTTTGGCAAAAACAAATCAAACTAAACTGATAATAAATTGATGATAAAATCAGGCTCCCAGTCAGTGCTTTAAATTTTTACTGTTCAATGTAAGCATCAAAATAAAAATAGAAAGTTTAAGCAGTTTGTTTTTTTAAATTATTTCCATCGCTTTAAAACTGCTGATAATGGATGGTAGGCAGGCTACATATACTAGACTAGAAAATATAAAGATAAGGTATTAATATTATTATCAATGTGCATGTACAATTAAGGTTAAAGTCTGTAATGACCCATTGCTTCAGGATATTATCATTCTCCGTAACACAAATGCTTGACCCACTTGACACACAAGATGGCGCCGAAAGGACTTGCGGGAGAAATGTGACGTCATCGGAAACCTATCTATAGTGCCTTTCCACTGCACACGACATTCGCATTCGATTGTCGCATTTCGCCCCCTAGTGAAAGGTCAAACGGAACTTTGAAATTGGTCGTGAAACAACCGTTACCCTCGGCTATTCACAATGGTAAAATTAATGATGAATGTAATGAATGCACTGCATGCATGAATATATCCACACAAAACAAATGACCCTCAATACATCTACAATAAAAACAATAGATTTTACAGAGCTAATAATCAATATAAATATTGATTTAATAATTATAAAAAAAAAATTTCTGCCATAATTATTAATAACCGACATTTTACAGAAATAGCGTTTACAGAATAACATTAAAGAGTTGAAATATTGGTAATTCTATCCTCACGCTCATAGAATACATCACATCCGGTTCGGTTGGTCGCATACGGTCTAGCCGCAGAAGTTCAGATATTTCAACGGATCCAAAGCTCAAATCGGATACGAATTTTCCGCATACGCAAATGATCGGAACTCCCCGCAGCTCCCGTGCGACTCTCCATTGGAAATGAATGACTTCCGGTCCAACGGCTGTCGTTTGTCGTGTGCAGTGGAAAGGCGGCTTGAGCACATAAATCCTGGACTTTGGCTTTACATCGCATGCGATTTACGAGTAGGTACCGTGCTGAAATCGCACAGACAAGGCGGGCGTACACGGTCCGATTTTTGCTGTTTTACAAACTCGCAGATGATCGCGTGGAAATCGGGGATGCTCGCATGGTCGTGGCTCGCAGCATGTGAGAGCAATTTAATTCAATTACGAGCACACTACGAGCACCTCCTGATAATTTTTAAACATGTTTAAAAAATTCGGGTAGTTGGCCCTATTTTCGGTAGTGTATAGCCTGTCCCCTATTGCCAAATCATACACAACCACGTCACAGGCTAGATCGATGGGCCTATAGCTCAGTGGCAGCAACCATACAGCGTGCGCATACACTGTCTCACACACACACACACACACACCTACCCCTCTCTCTCTCTCTCTCTCTCTATTTATGTTGTTTATGTTGAAAGGAATGGCTACTGTTCTCTGCTTTTCAACAAATCATTTGCACACACATTTCTGTCATTTTTCTATCTGAAGGTATAGTTGCTTGCAACATTGAAAGCTGTGTCTCTGCGAACAACATGACATCATGACTTTGCGTAAACATACACGCCACTTTCAATTCAAGTGGCGTGTTATCTATACGCATTTTGAGATATCCGCGTGTATGTCCACGCCGAAATCTTTTGCGTGTATGTCTACGCCATTAAATGTCCGAGTGATTCCGCGTGTATGTGTACGCCGTTAAATGTCCGAGCGAAACGAAGCAAAATCTATATCTACATCTGTGGAGCGATATTTCTTTTCCTAGGATGGTAGGAGAAGACTCATAAATGGTTTTAACCCCAGTGACGGGTAGGTTAAGGGACGGGGTTGGGGTAGGTCATATATTATATATACATAATACAGTAATATAACGTTAAGTCAAAGGCGTTGATAAACACGCTGAAAAGCGATTATGCGTGTTGATAGCACGCCAAAAATGGAAATACGAATTGGCGTGTCATACATACGCCATTTCATGAGATCAGTCTGCTGCGAAAGCTCACGTGATTGCCGCTGGCTCGGGATAAAATTCGTGCAGGACAGTCGTGCCATGTACCAGCTGCTTTGACGCGATTATCAAGTTAACTGACTCGTAACGTGTGCAATATCTCACGACCTCCCGAGTGTCCGAACTCGCACCGTGTACGCCCGCCTTTATCCTATGAGAGACACGTTTATGTGCAAGTGTTTGTTTTCACTCTGTAAGAGTTTCTACGTGGCATAATTTCTCTTTTATAGACCCTGAGTCTCCGACACAAATGTGATCCATCCTTTCCGTGAGTGTAACCCTCGGTAAACACTGCAGGTGTCATGATAGTCACAAACACGGAGATGTAACTCTAATTTCACTAAGCTAATTGGTAACTAAAAACTTACAGATCATGCTTTCAAGTTGATTCAAGTAGGCACTTCCACCATTGTTTCCTCAGAGGAAAGACCCCCGCTTTAATGATTAAATACTTTCACTTTACCTACCCCATTTGACAATAATTGGTTCTTTGAGAGTTTTGTGGGACACAAAACAGTCATATTCTGCTTTTTCATCCTCCTTGATGTACACACTCTTCCTCAACTGAAAGGTTCCATCATGGTTTGGTCTGGTTCCTGTGGATTCAGTCTCATCATCAGGCAGGGATGTGCGATATTTCCTTATGGTCAACGTCACATCTTTGGGGTAGAAACCACTGGCCAGACAGGTGAGTTTCAGCTTAGTTTTGTCACTGGTAGACTTTTTTGCAAACACATGAACATCTGGAGGAGCTGCGGACACAGTTTATCAATCAGTTCTATCTCTTATGACAGCTGCAGATAATCAACAAATACAAATACTCTACATTTACTCACAGCCATTTTTGAGCTCCTCATCTCCATATTCTCTGAATTTGTTGAGCCAGTCCACACACTCTTTCTCCAGGTAGCCCTTGGTGTACTGGTTCAGGATGGGCACATTATCCCATTTCCTCTTGGTTGGAAGAGCTGCATCAACTGGGGCAACCCACTGAGACTCCTTATCATCAAAAGACAGGAAGTTATCGCCATCATAACTGTACTCATCAATGCCTTTGGAAAACTTCAGTTCATTTCCCTCTTGATCAATTTCACACCCATGTCTCCACTGAAGAACATGAACATCTGAAAAAGGACAGAAAACAACATGTTTTTCAGATGATGATAACAATATATGATAATGATATGCATGTATATCAATGTTCCTCACCTGAAACATTGTGTCTCATACGGTCCATCAGAATTTTGACATTTACATTAAACCACTGTTCTTTGCTCTTTCTTGACTGGGTGCCTTTTTCCCAGTAATCCTCCTGCATTTTCTCTTTCATCCAGTGCTGTTTGGGAATCTTTCTCTTTTCCTTGCTATTATAATAGTCAATCTGTCTGTCATCTAGCAGACCCATAGCTGTGAATTCATAGATGCCCGGCAGTTCGACAGGTTTGGACAAGGCTGTGTAAATGTAGTACAGGGAGTGTTTGTCTGCAATACAAAGGAATAAAATAGGCTGTGCATGAAACAAGCGTATGTGATCAAATTGGTTTGTGAAAAGAACAGATCAAATAAGCCACCGCTGTCTGGGTAGGACTCAATCTATTGTAATAAAAAAAAAAAAATTCAATATTTTCAGGTTACTCTTTGAGAATTTCCATATCTAGATTGTATTCTGTTAAAAAAATTGCCTAATTTGAGGCGGCTAATCCTGGTATATCGATCTTATGATCCGTAATAACTAGACCGGTGCCATGTTGATCGATGTCAAATTTGAGGAAAGTATGCTTTTTTATATGACAAAACTCGTAGCCTATATATTTAGTTATATAACTAGAGATACACTTTTACATTTAATCTACTATATAGCATAAATTCGTAATCAAATTTCAATTCTGTTGCTGCAAAGCCGTTTTAGACCAGGATGCGTAAAATGTTACTTTCACTTTCTTTCTCAACAAACGGAGCAACAAAATGTAACTTAATCATTTACCCGTTTGAAATGAAGGCGAAGTACCACAAAGAAAGAAAAAAACAAAGCAGAGCAAAACTCTTTGTCGCGACACCCGTTTCCATGATTAATAAGCTTTTTGATTAGGCTATCTAATTCCACCGATGTTTACTGGTGTCGGTCTGAACTCAAAACTTTCAACTACAGTAATCTGGTGGCAGAAAATAGCAGTAGTGATGGGCGATTTGATCTGCGTCATGAAGCTTCGAAACCTAGTTTACGAATCTTTTGTTTCGATTCAGTGGATCGGAGTGTATCAAACAGCTAAAGTCATGTGATTTGAGTAAAAACAAATAGTTTCAATATTTTCAGGTTGATTTGTGAGAATTTCCGTATATCCAGATTGTATTCGGTGGAAAAATTAATTTCAGGCGGCTAATCCTAACGTTATATCGATTTTATGATATAATAACTAGGCCGCTGCCATGTTGATCGATGTCAAATTTGAGGATAGTAAGCTTTTTTTTATTTGACAAAACTCGTAACCTATATATTTAGTTATATAAGTATTGATACATTTCATGTACTGTGTATACATTCGTAATCAAATTCCAATTCTGTCGCTGCAGAGCCGTTTAGACCAGGAAGCGTAAAATGTTACTTTCACTTTCTTTCTTTAACAAACGCAGCAAAATGTAATCATTTACCCGTTTGAAGTGAAGTCGAAGTCCCACAAAGAAAGAAAAGGCAAAGCAGAGCAAAACTCTTTGTCGCGACACCCGTGTCCATGATTAATACGCTTTTGATTAGGCTATCTAATTCCACCGATGTTTACTGGTGTCGGTCTGAACTCAAACCTTTCAAAGACAGTAATCTGGTTGCAGAAAATGGCAGTAGGCTAGTGATGGGCGATTTGATTCGAAACACTGTGTCAAGAAGCTTCGAAACCTTTACGAATCTTTTGTTTCGATTCAGTGGTTCGGGGCGTGTATCATCAAACTGCTAAAGTCACGTAATTTGAGTAAAGGCATCGTTACGTCACTACTGTTTCGAAAAGTTTCGAAATTTCAATGGTTCACCGCCGGATTTCGATGATCTTTTTTATTTAAACAGTACAAATCATTAAAGAAATACAGATAAACAAAAAAAATAAAGAAGACAAAAAGATACACAGACACAGATAAGTTGCCAGGGTAAGTTGGTTACTGAAATTCTTCAAAATATCATCTGTTGTGTTCAGCAGTAGAAATAAATTCGTGAAACAACTTGAGGTTGAGTAAATGATGACAGTTTTCATTGCTTTGGGATTAACAGAGCTTTGGATAGTTTCCATAATTGTCTTGATCATCTTTGAATGAAAAGAGAGGTTTAGAGCAGTAGATTTTTGTTTAGGCCTAGCCTATACGTGAAATTTAGCTAGGAAACACAAATTAATTATGTAATATTGCCAATCCAAAGAAAACATCTTTAAAACAGAAAGAAAAGTCACTTACAAAATAAGATTGGATAAACATTAATGAATTACTAAAAATTCTCTGTGTAGCTACATTGCATAAACAAGTGAATGATCTTCCTCAGAAGAGTGACAAAAACAGCAATTTACTTCAATGTCTGACTTATATTTCCTAAGAAAGGGTTTGGTCGGGTAACATTTGTGAATTTATTTAAATGTTATTTCTTTTACTTTATTGGCAAGCAGATAGACTACTTTTTAGAGTAATTAAATTATCTATTATTCCAGTTATTAGGGACCATGCCAATGGCATTTGCTTATGAAAATTTTAAAGTTTGACAGGGATCTTTGTAACAGAGTTACAAAGCAAAACTCTTAGGTTAAAAACAAAATTAGGAGAAAATTCTAGAATGATCTCTGTAAACGCATGAATCATGCAGATTCACTGAGATCGCACCCCAGCGGGTTGTGTGTCTATGGGTTTTACCTGATTTCTGATCAGTTTTATACATTTGTTCACGTTTTATTTAGACATAAGTGTAATTTAAATGAACAATAGTAGTTAATAGTCTCTTATTGGCCTGTTAGCAAGCAATCCATGGAAACAAAACAAGCCCTTAAAATTGATAAAAGAACACATATTACACAGACACTTGATATTTAATCTTATCAGATGACTATAATTGCATTTTATAGATTTTACTTTTCTGTTGAAGTTCCACTGTTCTTTTTTTCAGTCTATGGTTCTGACCTAGGGGTCCCCAGCGTGTGGCGTTTCGAACGATTCGAAACAGTGAATCATTTTGCGATGCAGTTGGTTCAATTGATTCGAAGCTTTACGTTTCTCCCATCACTTAATGGCGGATGATTTTTAACCAATAAGAAAATCTAGAACGATAATTTCACCCGTATCTGGGCAGATGTAGTGAAGCAATGTTACTAAATCAACAACACAATCAGGTGCACCGCATAGATTGGTTTATTACCTTTAAGAATTTTAAGAATACAACAATGTGACAGACAAATAAATGTGCAATAAGTAATTACATTTATTAATGATTTTTATAATAAGCAGCAGCATTCCAGCTAAAAGTTCACTGCTTGCCTGTTACATTTCGCAACTCGTCGCAGCACGGGAAAAATATATTTAGAACAGTTACGCCTATAGCAAATTTTTCCTTAAGTTCTATTACAGGAAAGTTTGACATATTAAATTTTTTATTTAGGATTTGTTTATGGGTTTAAGTTTTAAAATGCATGGCTAACAATTCAATTCAACTTCAACATATGTGGCAATTCGTGCAAAAAAAATGTTTTATCTACTGTTCTTAAAATGTTCAGAATGTTAAATGTTATAAATGATAAAATGTTTACAAATAAAACATAGTTAGTATATATAAGCAGCCATTAAAAGGACTAATTGTCAGAAACAAAACCATGCACTTGAGTGGTAAATGAACCCCTATTTATTTATTTATTATTTTTTTAAACAGTCAATTCTCACAGTCAAATGTCACAAACAGTTGTAATACTGTATTAAAAAATGTTGTCTTATAAAGGTAAATTACAACTCAATTATGACATTTTTAATGCAAATATGACATTGTTTGAGATGTCTTTGTCATGACAACTTGACATAAACCAATACAACATAACCTGTCAGTGTCTTTGTCATGACAACTTGACATTACTAAAACAACACAACCTGTCATAAATATGTCATAAACATGACATAGCAGATTAATTATCAAACTTAAGAAATCACTTAGCTTTATGGGTTAACATACATTAAACTGTCAGGTGCTTGGTTTTGACATTGGCTGTCATGAGGCCATTCATGAGGCCATTAGGCCAATACTTCATATTCATGACATGTGTCATGTCATGATTATGGCGGTGTCATGTCAGTCTTATGCACATCCCTTCAAGTAAAGTGTTACTAAAAAGGGTGTCATTGTTCAGCTGAGGTCAGTTTATCAATATTGTAAGAGTTAAAAGTGTAGCACATTATATTAAAAAGATTAATGCTGATGTTATATTTGAATATTTCAATGTTAATTCAGCAGTATATTGTGTTAAAGTGGATGTTGTTGGGAGGACTTTTATTATGATGGGGACAACTAAATGACACCAGGGCTGCGTCCCAATTCGCCTAGTTATGCTACGCCCTAAAAGTATGTACTCTTTTTTTGAAGAAAAAGTACATACTTTTGAGTGTGTAGCAAAAGAGTAGGCAAGCTTTGGGACATACATCTTCTTTAACAGACAGCTCTGTCGCATGCATCCTGTCACCGTAAACTGCCCTGTCAATTATCTTGTCACAGTTAAATCCTCCATTCAATCTAATTTAATTTCTTACCGTTTCGGAGAGAAATGTTGTAGCACGTTCACCTGCCAGTCGTGGGTCTTTCATGCGGAGACTCTCCTCATGTGTTTGCAATTTGAATATAATGATGCATTTAAAAGTTAATGGCTAAACGTATCTTTACAAAAGTTCACAATGCTGCTGCAGATGCAATATAATGTAGCCAACATTGAATAAATAGGTTAGATACTAATAATTAATCACTCAAACCCCTTTACCTAAACCTCTCTACATAACCCCCGGACTCGCACGTCCTGCATGTCTGTAGTTTTTTTTTTAAACACGTTTCACTCGTGTTTGTAGTTCTAACCGAATCCTCGTCCAACGCGCGATGGGTTGTGGGCAATATTAGCCGTTAGAGTGTGCATCGATCTGCACTTCGGATTCTGACCGGCAATAGTAAACCATCCGGGTCTCTTTGGAACACTCATTTAAACATACTACGATTTGGAACGTACTAATTCTATTTTCGAATACTATTTAGGACGGATAGTATGCAAATTGGGACGCAGCACATGTCTTACAACCGCTCGTCATTTCAACGAAACAGTCCAAGCCCTCATCACAAGCGTGTCACCTTTGAGGAGTACAAAGCCCCTCATTACAGACCTCAGCATCCAAGCCTGGATCTTCAGAGTGGTCCACATGATGTCTACCCAGATCATCACAGCCATCAGGGAAACTTCCACTAGCTGATGCGGCGGCGCACACATCAGCTGTTTCACTACCAGCCCCACACGACACCGTACGGATGACAACCACAGACACCAGCCATCCAGAGACTGAACACTGTCCTGCTACAAACATGAAGAACATTTGTACAGCACACATCAATGGCATTGTTGAAGGTACTGACATGTACATCATGATAGACACTGGTTCTAGTATTTCATTCATTAATGAAACTATCCGTATGGCAATTCCTTCATTGTGCAAAAGACCACTAAAGGGTAATTTCATTCTGTCAAAGTCTGTAACTGGTCAGAATCTAGATACTCTGGGAACTGTGACTGTTAACCTGAGATTAGGTGCACTGACGTTACAGTATGACATGCAGGTCATCAGAAATGTGAGTCTAGGTATCATACTTGGTTGGGATTTTCTCCAGAAGCACGAGGTAATCTTGAATGTTGGTAGGGGGCTATGTTGCCTTTATGATCAGACTTTACAATTGTTAAGCACATCTCCACTTGCCCCTGTACATTGCACAGCTCAAATTACTGTGACTACTACCATTCCTCCCCAATGTGAGATGCACTGTACAGCTCAGCTTATCCCGTTTGCTGTTAATGCAGGTTTAGCAGATGGTTACAGTGGGTTGCTTGAGCCATATCCATCTAAGTTGGATGGTATTGCAGTTGCACGCACCCTTACAGTAGCTGAAAATGGTCAAACTGTAGTGCGAGTCATGAATCCAACAAATAGCCCTTTTTGTACCGCAACCAGGTATGCAGCTGGGGGAATTCACTCCAATAAGCCAAGATGATGTTGTTCAGCACTCAGATTCTGTATGTAATGTGTCCACCCCTTCTACACAGGTGCCGCCTCTTCCATTTTAAATTCAGAGTGGGAATCTTTCTGACCCTCAGGTGAACGAGTGACAGACATGGAACATGACATGAACAAACCAAAACATGACATGAACAAACCAAAACGTGACAGAGACAAGACCAAATCGTGACAGATCCCCCCCCCCCCCCCCCCCCCCCCATCTAAGGGTGGCTCCAGACACCCAAACAAAAACAATGTTCAAGGAGGGTGGTGTAACAGAGGTGGTTTTGGGGGAGGGATGGTGGGCCAGGCCCGTGCAGGGGGACAGGACACGGGACGTGGCATGGCGTGGACGGGCCTGGGCCGTGGCATGGCGTGGGCGGGCCTGGGCCGTGGCATGGCGTGGGCGGACCTGGGCCGGGGCATGGCGTGGGCGGACCTGGGCCGTGGCATGGCGTGCGCGGACCTGGGCCGTGGCATGGCGTGGGCGGATCTGGGCCGTGGCATGGTGAGGGCGGATCCGGCAGTGCAGGGAGCCAGGAGGGATCCGGCAATGCAGGGAGCCAGGGCGGCGCGGCCTCCATGGTCCCATCAAGGGGCCTACTGCAAGTTCAGTCCCTTAAGAAGCCTATGGAGGAGTGATCCAGCTCTCAGATTTAATCACAAATATCTTTATTTGTGTTCTGAAGATGAACGAAAGTCTTACGGGGTTGGAACAACATGAGGGTGAGTAATTACTGACAGAATTTTCATTTTCAGGTGAACTATCCCTTTAAGCTTCAATTGAAGTTAAGCTCAAACAACATAATTGAGGTCACAACAGGCTTTATTTCTGGATGTTTTTTTTTTCCAAGATGTACATACCGGTACACTTTTCCAAAGTTCCTGTTAGAATTCTCTCTGAGGCACAAGGTTTGCAAGGGTCAGTTACAAAGGTACTACCATCATTTCTTTTGCAATGTTAATTGATAAAAATAATGTTTTTATTTGAACTAACTTTATTATACAACACTTTGCTTTTGATTTTCTATTCATTTCTATTCATCCTTGTTCTGGCATGCCTATAACACAAGTACAGTTTAATGTACAGTTTTTTTGTTCTGCAATTTTGGAATGTTTTATTTTGAGTCAAGTAAACCATTCCCTGGTTAAAACATAACCTGTTTGTCCTCCCTATTGACTCTTATCATACAAATCTCAAATGTTATGTCTTCAACACATATTTTTTAGTTATGATGCTCCAACTCACTTTTAATTAGTTCTCTAAGAGTTATATACAAGTCCACTGCTGCAAACACATCATTTGTATGGTTCAAATCATGCTCTGACATGAGATCAACACATACGTTAAAAGTGTCTTCGTCGCATGGAAAGTCCTTGAAAACACACTCTTCTAAACAGACTTGAACCTTCTCCATTCACACTGGATGCAGATGGTCTGTGGCTCCATATACCGTAGATGAGACACTGCATACATGATGGATGGTCGGCCATGTGGTGACCGTGAGTTGTGGACTGGCCGTATTCTGTGGTTGTTCCAAGCGAAGACAATCTCATCAAGCTCTTCCTGTAAGGAAACATGTTTTGAAATAGTGTTAGATGTCTGGGAAGCTGTGTGTGTAGCAGGAGAATCACACAGAGCATGAGTCATGGAACCAGGTCAAATTACAGAAAATGTGCAATGAAGAGGTTTTTAAGATATTTTACATTTTTTGTATGCATAATACATTATTAATATGATTTATAACATTAAAAATGCACTAAATTGAGGACGTTAATGGATATTAGTTGAGTCAAGTTACAATTTTTTACTTAAGTTACAGGTTTAGTTCACCCAAAAAAACATTTGTTATATCATAACTTACTCATCCATCCTCATGTTGTTCCAAACCTGCATGAGTTTCTTTCTTCAGATTAACATTAAAGAAGATATTTTAAAGAATGTCGGTAACCAAATAGTTGATGGACACCAGTGGGCAGTGACTTCCATAGTAGGAAAGAAAATATAGAAGTCAATGGCTACCATCAACTATTTGGTTACCGACATTATTTAAAATATCTAATTTGGTGTTCAACAGAAAAAAGAAACTCAGGTTTGGAACAACACGAGAGTGAGTAAATTATGACAGAATTTTCATGTTTTTGGGGTGAACTATCAGTAGCCTATCACCAATGCATGCGCCCGTAATGCACCCTTAAAATAGCATCGGAGTATCGCGCCACTGACTTTAGGTTTTTCAGTGTTTTCTGGAACTGCAAAATAGCACCAGGGAACGTTTGCGCTGGAACACTCTTTTCGCTGAACCGCTCCCGGGAGCGCAAGTTCATTCCCTAATTTACCGACGTGCGTCTGTGGAGGGAAAAGTCCGCTGCGCGTCGGGTGCAAAATAGGAATGATATGTGTCGGTGTACAAAGTCAATTGCGCTGGGTGCAAGATAGGGCCCTAAGTGCGTTTCTATAGCATTGTGTTTATCGTGCAATTTATACGCGAAAATTAGTTTTATCCTGCATGATACGCTTGGGAAGGTTTAGTAGTGGTGTGGGGTAGCCTATGTATTATAGGCCTACGTTTGGTTAGGATTAGTGATGTGGGTGCGTACAAATTAATGCACGCGAAAACTGCGTATATATGCACGTAAAAACAAATTTTGGCGTATAAATTGCACGATAAACACAATGCGTGTATAGAGACGCATTTTCATGGACACTTTGGGAAGTGACGGAATAGACTATAATATAATAAAACTATAGTTAGTTAAAGTTAAATAAATGTAATAACATGTATTTAAAATAATCAGTTTTTTTTTTGTGAGGCCACGTGTGGACAAAATCACAGAGTCTTACTCCAATCAGATTAAATTAAATAATGTTTTTAGATAAACTCTTTTGTTGCCAAATTTTCTCATGTCAGTCATCTATTGTGTTTTTATTTTCATAATTAATGGCACAAAACTTCTAAATTATTACTTTTTTTAAATCACACAGTATTCCCTTTTCGTTTCTATTAAGAATACTTTTGTACCGTTTAATGCATAAGCCAAATAATTTTGAATACAGTATCACGACATAAATGTAGGTAGTATTAAGCCTACAGAACTCCACAGAGAATTTAAAATTAGTGACTAACATATTTTAATTCATAGAGGAGATTGTAATGTATGCTAGGCATTCAATGCAATTGAGATAAACGAGATAAACTCACCTGAATTTTGTCAAGGAAACAGAACTGCACCAAGGATTTGTCCAAAAAAGTGTCAGTGAAGTGTCCGTCCTCTCTCAGCTTGTCAGAGGTCTATCCAAAATTGGACACATTCACTTCGGAAAGTGAGCCACCATCGTTCGATGCGCTGGTTTCCAGCTTGGGCCAAAAGTAACATGGTCTGTTTCAGGTCGATCCTCAGAAAAAGTCAAAAATCTTTGCATCTCAGCCACATGACCATTTTCTGATCCTAAATCTAGCCTCACTCTATCAGGACAACCCCCAGCTTTAATTACTGCATCCATGAAGTATCCAGCAATAAGTCTTGGATCATTGTTGGTCTTGTATGCCTCAAGCCATATCATGCTCCTGGAAAATCCATCTATACATCCACTTATTCCAATTCCAAAGGGCTTCAGCTTATCATAGCCATATGCCACACAAAGTTAGGACCACGGATACACACGCCGCCTCAGTCGATTTCGTGACCTCAAATCAACCCCTTCACCATCTAAAAGCCGTAGCACTGTTTCCCTATCAGTTACAATCCCATTCATCCAACATTTTTGGTGCATCCATCTATAGCCATGACATTGCCCAGATGTTTGAAGTTGTTGTTCAATGAAAGCTGCAACCTCCGCCACATCCGTTTTGTTCTTTCTGCGCCAAAGTTTGTTCTTGCTTAAACCACGATCGAAATACTCCTTAATCTGTTTATAATTCGTAATGTGTCGGGTCGCGTCAGAACAACGAGGGTGCCAGTCGGCAAGTCATAATTTCGATTTTTTTAATCTCATAATTTCGATTTGGCATGTCAAAATTTCGATATCATACGTATGACTTTCAATGTCAAAATTTCGATTTAGTAAGTCATAATTTCGATTTAGTAAGTCATAATTTTGATTTAGTATGTCAAAATTTCGACTTTGTATCTCATACTTATGACTTTTAAAGGCAGAATTTCGATTTACTAAGTCATAAATTCGACTTTTTATGTCATAATTATCATGACTTAAGAATGCTCGATTTTTTTTCTTATGTGGAGGGAATGGAGATGGTGCTCGATGCAGAGCCAAATGGGAGGAGCTAGAGCTCCAGCTCCACCCTTTCTGGAGCTCCAGCTCCACCTATGTAGATTTAGTGGGTGGGGCTTCGCTGCAGCGTCCAATGGGAGGAGCTAGAGCTCTAGCTCACCCTTGCTGGATCTAGTGGACAGAACATGACGCGCTATCAAGCCTTGTGCGACTTCAACAAGGACAAGTTTGTTTTGATGCGCAATATGCTGGCATACATAATATTGTATTTTTCTCTAATATTTGTCATGATTATGATTAATTATTTATCGTTTATGTGACAAACACGTAAACACTTAATAAAAACATTGCTCACACTATGTCCCAGATAGCAATGAGTCGGCGGACCACCGTCGGTTCTCCGGCGGCAGTAGAAGCGTCAGAATGGCGACATCGCAAACACGTTGGACGGCGCACCGCCGGCGGCAGCCGCTTTTTAAAAGCGGCAGCCGCCTTCCTACCGCCTTCGTTAAGCGGCCGGCCCGCGGGCCAACCGCCGTTTCGCCGCCTTTATATTGAAGGCCGTCCTTCCGCGGCCCGCCGGAGGCAAACGCTATTGTCGAGCGCTCTGCCGCCGCTTATTCTGGCTATATATATATATTTTATTTATTTATTTATAGCATGCAGTTTATCAAGAATAATGATTGCTCAAACCAGACAAATTTACAATTGGCATTTTTATTCTACATTTCAAAGTACAGTAACTGTCATTTAAACAAGATGTTTCAGATCACTGAAACATAACAGAAAAATAAATAAATCAATATACTAACATGCAGGTTTCCAATTCAATTTTGGTTAAACAGCCTTACAAGCAAATTACAACACTTACAATAAGTGTTCATATAAAAAGGACAGTACCAGTAAACATTACCAGTAAACATTATGACAAGTAAAGAGGATATTTGATACCAAATAATGTGCAAGATACCAAATAAATAAAAGTATAACTACATTTACAAACCATTTCTAACAATATGATAAGTGGTAGTAATTTATAGTAAAGCTCTGGAGTAGAATAGGCCATTGTAACGGCAATGCTGACCTGTGGCACAAGGATTTACAAGCTTTATTTGAAAAAGAAAAAAAGAAAGTAATTTCCACAGTGAGTGAGTGTAGTCTGACACTTCGGACTTCTTTAGGGGTCTTGATTCTACTGACTGCAAGATAAAGAAAGGATTCCAGTTGTCAGTGATTCTGGGGTGTCAGTAGTCAGTCTAGTTTTAAGTGGTCGGCTGTGGGTCCCTCTCAGCTGTGCGGCGCTTTTTTCTGCCTTCACGGTCAGATGCTCCTTTCAGGTAACGCGTAACGTTAACCTGGACCGCCTCATCAGTGCATCCTGGTTTGCCGGGTCCTTCTGGATGGCTAATATAGAAAATACAGATCTGTCATTTAATTTGAATTGCATGAGGACAATAGGACATACACATCTACTTAAATCTAAAAAAAATATCCAACTTACTTTGAACAATGGTCTTCAGGAACATGTCTCTAAAACATGCTTTATCCCCTACACCAAGCTGAAAATCCAAAAAAGTGTTACAAATTACATTTCTCTGAAGCTTCTCATAAATAAATAAAAAATGTGAAAGGCTAAGGATTCAGACTGTAATATATGCAGTATACAATGTTAAATTTTACTTTATATCTAGGTCTACTACATGTACAGGTTGCCCCAGTGGGAATTAAACCTACAACCACAGGTGCTGTTTGCAAGTTGTGCCTAATTGCTCAGTGCAAGCAAACGTCTTCAACATTGTTTGTTGAACTTGCTTCACCTGCTCTTGAAGTAAGATTTTACAATTCGTATTTTTATATGTAATATTGTAGTGTTTATTATAAATGATTTATCTGTGCACTTCATTATTCTTTTACAATTCATGTAGCCTTATAATCTTTAATCAAATACGTTACCCTTCCCTCCCCCCTCGAAACGACTTCTCTTCTCTTCCGGTCATGTGCTATGGCGCGAGGGCGTGGCAACTCCCCTCAAACCGTGCTATGAGCAGAGATGGAGAAGAGGAGCGCTAGAGTAAAACCCTGCCCTCCGTTCAATATACTTTTTCACTTTTAAATACGTCACAACACTGGAGAAAAGTCGTTTGTAACTTCCGGTTCATGCCGACTTCAAATAGAAGCAATAGTTTCCAAGACAAAAAAACTTCACAAATAACATCACTTACTTGTACTCAAACTCTTGGCTCTGTGAAGTGGAGTCTGGATTACTGGGGAGAAACCTGGTTGCGAGAAAGAGGAAACAGAAATTTGAAAATCTAACAAATGGTATAGTTTAGTGGCAGGATCACAAATCCAGCATCACAGCAATAGATTTTACATACCAGTTCAGCATTTTCCTGGTTTTCTGGAATCGATGCATCTTTCTAGAGTTTTTTTTTCTTGAGACTTACAAGATTCTAGAGTAGGGAATAATGAATGAAAGAGTCAGTTATCCACAATAAACAGAAAATAAATTACACAGATGAAATACAGGAAAATCAAATTCACAA
Source organism: Rhinichthys osculus (assembly GCA_029959095.1). NCBI lineage: Eukaryota > Metazoa > Chordata > Actinopteri > Cypriniformes > Leuciscidae > Rhinichthys > Rhinichthys osculus. Next base: position 24,378,238 of record JARWKJ010000015.1, read on the forward strand.
GTCAGACCCATTTACCTGCTCCCTTCATGAACTTAAAATGATGTTTCTCCCAGGTGCTGTGTGGAGGTGTGCAGAGGATGGCTAAATTGTTGCCTTCGTCTTTTTGCTGAGGTTAAATGGGGGCCAATGGCACATGCTCTCTTGCGGAACCACTGCAAATGGCAGATCCTCCTCGTTGATAAACTGAACAATGTGAACCATCTAAAATAGAAGAACATTTTGCATAAAGTATACTTTTTGATCAATTTCCAGGCAAAAATCAATAACATTAAAATGCTCACCCCTTCAAAAAACGAGTCATTTTCACAAGTGGATCAACAGAAAACCATGTTCAGAAAAACACAATCATATACATATACACACATATATACATACACACACACACACATATATATATATATATATATATATATATATATACACACACACACACATACATCGTTATTTTTGTAAGAAAACACCAAAAGTTAAACTTTCTAGATGTAAAGCTTTGGCGATCTACTGTAGCTAGATACATTTCAATGTCGAACATGCTTGAATTCAGTGAGTAAAAAAGGCGAAGCAACATGTGTTAGCTAATACTGTAAGTTAAACTAGACTAGCAGCATGGTTGTCGAATCAAACAAAACACCATTATGTTTAGTTAGAAAACAACACAAGTTATACTGATCAGTCTTTCTTGTCGTAAAGATGTTGCTAACGTTACCATTCCCACGTGGGCGGGAGAATTGTCCTTCAGGATTTAGTTACGTAAGTTAGTTAATTATTCGACTGACCAATACTATCTTAAACCACATACTGTAGTACTCACACTTGCATAAACATACGTAAATATAGTTAAAAGAGGAAAAGAAAAAACTAACGCCAGGAAGAAACTAAGTAACGTTAGCCTAACTAACATAACATTAGCTATGTCAGAAACATGACGAAAACTTTGTAAACAGGCTAACTTACTAGCTTGACTAGTAAGGCAAGAACATATTTGAAAAAGATGAACTAAAAATGTAAAAAATGAACATAATATTGCGTTACACAAAAAGGAAAAATGTACTTACTTTAAAGATCGTAGTCAATGACTAGATAGGATTTCCTCTCCAAATACTGAAATCGTGTGACGTTTTTTAGGTACTGCCCCTCTCGGCCGGTGGAGGTACTTCTCTGTTTGTGCTTTAATACTTTCTTAAACATTTGTACAGATTGCAAAACTCGCAATAGCAAATTAATCCCTTATACCTGTAAAAGGTAAAAAAAAAAAAAAAAAAATCGAACTTGTAAAAAAATGACAGACATAAACGAAATTTCCTGGGGTGACAGAGAGACAAAATATTTCTACATATTTCACTTTATCTTTCAGGTCAAAACAGGGATTTTCATGTTTATTATAAATATTACCATGGTTGCAAACTAATAAAAAAAAAAACTAAAGCATACCCAAGCTTTTGGCCAAGTTGCAGATGTCTTTCACTGTTCACTGATTTCAGGCATTGGTTAAAAGTCTAACTTAATCCATTTATTCTGCTAAATTGTTCATACCATGAATGAAATATTTATTTTAAAACCTAATCAGAATCAGAAAGATATTTATTGCCAAGTAAGTTTTACAAAAGGAATTCTTTTTGGACTATTTGTGCATCTCAATTGTGCATAAATCAAAGAAATGAATTGTCACCTTAAGTGAATAAAATAATTCTATATATTTTACATAGGCCTATCACTGAATCGCTTCAGAGTTTCAACGTAATTTAAATGTATTTTCCTAAACCTTATCATGGAATCAGACTGAGTCAAATCTGTTATAAACCCTAATGACTTTGGTACCTAAAAATTTGATATAATTCACATAATAATTATAATCGCTTTAAATGTGAAAGTTAAAATGCTGTCAGTTCCACTCATGCCAATGACATGGCTGGTCGATTTCAAAGCGGCTTGCCGCCAGCCGGCCGCGGTTCATTTAGACGGCGGCAACCGCCAGAGAGAATGAAGTCGGCGGCCCGGCGGCTGTTCGCCGGCGGCATCTCGCAAGAAATGGGAGTGACGTATTCGGCGGCAAACGTTTCTTCTCCGCCAGCGGGGCGCACCTATAGCCGACAGTTTGGGGCCGGCGGCAAAAAGAAGCCGTGCCGATATTTTTTGCTATCTGGGGTGTGTGTGTTTCTAAAAACTGTTGAAACTTTGTATCTATATTATTTTCTCTTTATTACGATGAACAGTTTTGTTGTTTTCCTCACATTTAAAGCCGCTTTGGACAAAAGCGTCTGCTATATGATTATGTAAATTACTAGACTTAAAAGGCAATGTGAAAGCTTACTATCTGTGCACCCGTTTATTTTTTTGTCCACCGCATTAACGTTTGTGTTATTTGTGATTTAATCTAAATCATCTGATTAATTTATGAAATAAAAAATAAGACTAGGTTACCTAATCTGCTTTTTGTACGTAAATGTAAAAGCATAGGCTACTCCAACAGGCCAGTTGTAATTTTTTTTAGTTATATTGTAGAAATGGAATATTGACTAATTTGTGATAGGCTTATAAGGCTATGTGTGGCGAGCAGGACGGTGGCGTGAGTGGTAATGAGCGACACCTGTGAGACGCACCGGTCTCGCATCTCTCACGGAGGAGCGGAAGCATAAAGGAGGAGCGACGACGGTGGAGATCGAGACAGGGACAGGCCTTATTTTATGTTGTGTTTTGTTTCTGTGGCCAGCAGTCGTCCGTGAGGGGCTGCTGGTTTTACTTTCATTTTTGTATTTGTTTATTTATTAAAATCATAGAACGTTCGCCGGTTCCCGCCTCCTTCTTCCCATAACAACGAACCCCGTTACACTATGCATTAAGCTATTTTAATTAAATGGAAACAAGCAGTCCAGTACTCTAAAACCAGCCATGTGACTTCGCACACTAGAGGAAAAACAAGATAACAAATGTGCTCTGAGATTAGTGAGGCATCCACTCCAACAACATTTGGGAGAAGATAAATGTAATTTAATAGCACATACGCCACTCTCCCACAAGTGTTGAGTTGGATTTATTTGTTTCTATTAGCCTAAATTAGCTAAATGTTCATCTAACATAAAATTAATCCTAAATCTAGATACAATGTTATAAGATAAAAACTCAATCAATATTTATTTACATACGTAGTACCCCCCACTGGTAGATTCAAGTTCAAGTTGATTTTATTTATACAGCACATTTTACAACAGCCACTGACTGACCTAAGTGCTTTACAGAACTACAACATTGAAAGAGAATAATACATGCATAACAGCACAGATAAGTGCAGCAAAGCTAAGAGCAGCCTTAAACAGGAGTAGCAAAAACATTCACAAGTGAGGGTTGTGTAAACAAGACACACAGATTTTTCTTCTGTTTCGTACTTCCTGCAAGAAAACTTCCATGTCCTCTGCACTTTGAAAAATAAATAGGAAGGGAGCCCAAATCTCTTCTTCATATGCTTCACCTTCATAACGCATGGAGTTTTTTAAAAATAAGTCCCGCATTGTGATGGCCAACAAGGCATCATCCATCTTCATCCTTACGATCTTTGGCAGATCAATCTTCCCACTAAAGTGGTGTTGGCTCTCTTCCACCCACTCACAGGCCAGCTGAATATTTCTCATCACTGCGGAGTCCTGTGTGCAATATAATAATTCCAATAATAATGTAATTAATGAAGTGCTGCTCATAAACACTTTTATGAAACAGGAAAGCCAAATATAATTAAACAAATCACGCAATAGATAACATTCCCTCTACATACATAGATATCTGGTGTTGGGGTGATCTCCATGACATCCGACTCCGACTGTTCCTGGGTGACTGTTTGTGGGACTTGACAAACATTAGAATGTTTTTAGGGATGCAGTACATTTTATTTCTGGAAATGCACAGTATGGAGGTTTTAATCAAAAGTATTGTTATCAATATCAACATCATACCTTGCCTCTAACTCATCAAAGGCAAAAGAACAAAAGTCGCTTCTTTTTAATGTTTGAGTTGGGCTGAGCTGAAGTACTTCCTCATTTGGATCTTTGGCTCCATCCAAGACAGCCAGCTGATAAAATTAAATAAACATTGTTATATAACTCATTAAAACATACAAACATGTAATAGAACAGTTTTCTGGAAAAGTAATCAAGATAAAAATATTTATGACAATCACTGCAATAAGAACACATTACCACATTCTCTTGTGCTGGTAAATAGTCAACATCCGATATCCTCCTGCCTGCTTGTTCATCTGTCTGGCTTGTTGCTACACCTTGAACTAGGTCAGATGGGCTAGGACAGTCTTAAGAGAAGATCCATATTTGTAAATGAATTTTTATGGTCTTAATAAAGCTTGTTTATTGCTGTAGAAAAGTGGTGTACACAAGAAAATCCAAATTTCTTTAAAACAATTTCTTGATCTAACTACTGTTGTGAAAACAAGAGCAGTAGAAAACATATGACGCATCAAGAAATATTCTCCAAGATAAAGCAGATCCATACGGATAAATTCGAAATGGTCACAGATAATAGTTTCGATGTACTTTGCCTCACTGAAACCTGGCTTAAAACAAATGATTATTTCGGTCTAAATCAGTCAACTCCACCAGGATACTGTTATAAGCATGAGCCCCGTCTGATCGGTTGTGGCGGCGGTGTTGCAACAATCTACAGAGATTTCTTTAATGTTACTCAGAAAACAGGTCACAGGTTTAATTCGTTTGAAGTACTTGTGCTAAAATGTTACGCTCTTAGATGTAAGAAAGAAATCCCTATTATCTCTAGCCTTGGCTACTGTATATAGACCTCCAGGGCCCTATGCTGATTTCCTAAAAGAGTTTGCAGACTTTCTCTCAGACTTTCTCTCAGATCTATTGGTCAATGTCGATTGATTATAGATAGATAGATTCTCAAATTGCTTATCTGATCTGTCTCAGCTGCTGCCTGAACCCAAACAAACAGATGAACTAGAGGAAATGACTAGCAGTTTGAGCACCATTTTCTTTAGTACAGTAGAAATTGTTGCACCAATTAGATTGAAAAAGGTTAGAGAGAAAACTAAAGCACCATGGTACAACAGTATTGAAACAATATGTATTGTGAAAAGCGCTATACAAATAAATTTGAATTGAATTTAATTTAATTAAATTCCAATGCATTATTGCTTTTTACGTAGTTTTCTGTCACTCACTGGATTGTATTGTTTCCTCTGCTTCAGTTGGTATCTGTGCAGCTGTGCCTGTAGTAAAAGAAAACAAAACCAAAACAGTACAGATTATAAGATAATAATACAGATGACCATTCAATGTTAAACAACTGACAAAATAAAAAGCGTAAATAATTTACCCATTATTATCTGACCGTTGTGATCCAACTGCAGCTGAACATCTTTGCCCACTACTTTCTGGATACTAGCTTTAGTTTTGTCATTGCATTTTGTGTTGTGGTGGTGCAGTAGGTTCCGCATCATGAAGATGTGCTCAGAGGGTGTGAGGGTATTCAAAAAATAATTGTTCTTCCTCATGTCTGAAAACAATTGCTCATTACACTGGCTGTTAACCCAGCCAGCCAGTTCTGGGACAAGTCCAATCCTTCGAAGGGCGTCTCTAGCATCCTTTGTATTCCTCTCATGGAAAACGTCATATAGGGTGTAGTGATCAGATGTCCCAGTGATTGGGTGGCAGTTTGCGTCTGTATCTGTATTCTTTGTTTTGAGCCATGGTAAACTGAGCTTTCCCTCACCAGCCAGCTGCAGATTGTCTGTGGTTGCTTCAGCCAGCCGCCCCTCATGTGGTCGAAATGGCAATATTTCAGGCTCCCTCAAGTTGGTGTGTGTTTCCAGTCCCCTTGCAAAGTCATATATGGCAATGTTTGGGAAGTGCTTCCAGCTAAGCAAAATGTCAGCATAGTCTCTGGGACTCTCTGCTCTTAAATTAAATTTGATTGAGTATACCACTGCACAGGGGCACATAACAACTGCCCAACCACCTATTGAAAACACATAATTGATGTAATAATAATGTACATAAACAATATTTAGCTACAGATTAATGTATTATTCAATATGGCCCTTGATTAAGATCCTGTGGCAAATGCTAACCTGTACTGTATGTCTGTCTTCAAATATTCATCATGAGCTACAAACATTACATTCTCCTGGCAGAAGGGCTTTATAACACTGTAGATGCAACTACAGATCTAACTGCTCAGTGAAAGATGCATCTTACCTGAAGCTCCCCAGACCTTCTCAAAGATCTTGTCGTAAGATGACCTGTTCTTCATTTCATCCCGCAGTCTTAGGATGAGGTCCATTTTTGAGCCTTTTGAGTCCAGGCCACATTGTTTGCACAGATTTCGAACCATGTCCACCTATTATTTTACAATATTTAAATAATACTTAGCTTAATTCAAACACAGTGAATCAAATAATAAGTGTAACCAGCCATTACCTTGAGATTAATTAGTGCATCTTGAAGCCTCTCCTCTGTCATTTGGTGATCTGCCATTTCAGTAGCCTGTCTTGGTGCATGAAACTTTTCATGTTCTGTGTTAAAAATGGTGTCAGCCCTTCTAGTTTTTGGTCCAATCCAAGGAGCCCAGTTGGTATAACTTGGAGCAACCACAAACCGGTTCTTTCGGCCACCTTGAAATTGAAAAAAAAAGAAAGTAGTAAATACAGGAACATGGGGCGGACATGTTAGTAACTGCCTTGTGTGAACCCACACTCAAATTTATTTTCAGTTTAGAATGTTGCCATAGTTAACAATTGTGATTGAGACGAAACAGTAGTAGTAACATGTAAAGTCTCACAATACTATTACTGCAATATTGTGGGGAACAGACAAGACCTATACTTTAAGTAGACTTACAAGCAAGTAATCCACTGCAAATGATTTCAGACATCACAGAGTCCCAAAATTGTTTGGTATCGACAGTGCCATCAAAGTGTGCTGGTGGAGCCTCCATTTCACTTACTGCAGATTTAGGCATGGTATTAAAAAATATCGTAACTTTTCTTTCATTCATCAAAAGCTGTTTGTTCTGTTGCTTACCAGGCATATTGAATACACCCTTTCTGTGAAGGTCCATGACCACCACTGGTGGATAGTATCCACATTTGTAATGTAAGGCGTGGGGTTTAACTGTCCGTGGATGAATCTCAAGAATGACGATGGACTTGGAATATTGACGGCTAACAACTTTTATTGAGCAGAGTGTTAGAATTAGAGAGAGCAGAGCAACACCACACTCCTCGCTCGCACCCTCTCTCTCCCCCTCTCTTTCCCGCACTCCCCCTTCTCATTACATCATCCTCTCTCTGAGGACTCAACACCAAAATAAAAGTCCTTAACAAAAAGATGTGAAAATAGAATACAATGAATATTAAACAAAAGAAACTTCACATTAGTTACCCCGTGGGAAAAGAAACGTCCACGTTTTCAACACAGAAAATAACAATGCCCTTAATAAACCAGGCAAAGCAATGTGCAGATTATTGGTGCACCAAAAACCAAAAGTTTCAATAAACACAAAATGGTCTGTAGTCCAAGACATGCAAGGGTTTCAGCAAAAGTTATAAAGCAAAGGATGGATAACTTTTTTTTTTCTTTTACTTCACAACATAGTCTTTGAACTTTGCAGGCAATTTGACAGGCCTGCGACCTAACGGTCTAGAGTCTAGAACAGCACGTGGAGCCACAGCAGTAGAACAGCCTACTTCTGAGGTTACATAGTCCATATTATCAGGCTGAGGAACATTCAACTGTCCAGTGTTTTGAGTTAAGCTCAGCGGTAACTGTCCCAAAAGCAATGTCCTAGCTGGACTCTGATTGGGGACTTCTCCAGTAAAGACAACAGAAGGCAAGTTCTCTCGGACAGCAAGTGTAGAAGAATTAGAAATATTAGGGGATACTTCCTTTTCCACAGTCTGTGCAATGGGAGACGATGCATTGGATACTGTTCGCCCCAGCTGATATGTGGAAGGCAGGTAGGTTTTAAGACGATTATGATGTACCACTTGCGGTGTCTTTTCAGGAAAACCTTTTGGCTGAATAGCATACAGCACAGAATTACCATCGGCAGGCTGAACAGTTCGTGTTACAATGTAGGGTCCTTTCCAGCGTGGGGCCAGTTTACATCGGGAATGAGCAGGATCATTCAGCCAAACCAAGTCTCCCACACTGTACGTGGTGAATTTGGCCTTTTTGTCATATTGAGCTTTTTGCTGTGCGTGAGCATGTTCCTGATTCTCCTGACGCAACTTGAATGCAAACTGCAGCTTCCTGTAGACAGACGTAGCATACTCTGCTGGGGTGCCAGCAGAGGCACTAGAAGCTTCAGTAGGACAAGGAAAGAGTAAATGCACAGGCAGCCTGGCTTCACGTCAATGAACAAGGAAAAAGGGGGTGTATCCAGTACTGCTGTGCACACTGGTATTGTAAGAGAACTGGATTGACCTCAACATGGTATCCCATGACTCTGTTTGCTGATACAGACATTTACTCAATTGGTCTTTCAGGGTGTGATTGAATCTTTCAATTAAACCATCTCCCTCAGGATGATAAGGAGATGTCCTAGTTTTGGTGACACCCAACTTGGAACACAACTCCTTGATTAAATCTGCCTCAAACTGACGACCTTGATCTGTATGAAGGTATTCAGGAACACCATGGTCTGTGACATACTGTTCAAAAATACAGTGTGCAACCGTTACAGCTCTTTGGTCCTTCATAGGGTACAAATTCACATACTTGGTGAAATAGTCTTGAAGAACAAGGACATATCTATGGCCTGATGGTGTCATAGGAAGCTCAGTAATGTCAGCTGCTACCTTTTCAAAAGGATGATTGGCATGAATAGTCTGTAGGGGAGCTACTTGAAGTGGGACTGGCATAGATCTAGACTGGCATGAAACACACTGTTGGCAGTAGTTCTCTATGTCTCTAGCCATGTATGGCCAATAGAAATGCTCCCTGGCCCTTGCAAGTGTCTTTTTATGACCAAGGTGACCTACAGTGGAATGACCATGTAAAAACTGTAACACCTGGGGGACAGCTGTACTGGGAATGACTACATGAAGAGTGGGTGACTCTTTAGGTTTGTTACAGGCAAAACGGTAGATTTTTCCATCCTGCAAATGCAGTCTATCAAACTGTCGCCAGTATACTTTGAGCTCTGTCGACCCCTTCTTTAGAACCCAAGCTGGGGGTCTCTTTTCTTCCTTCAACCATTCACTTACTGTCCTCAGTGTGACATCATCTTTTTGACCCTGTTCAAGATCGACTGACAAAGTCTGAGAAAGGTCTATGACAGCATGAGCGGTAAGAGGGGCGGTGACTACAGAAGGTTCTGGTTTGTCTGACATTGAGGGAACAGAAGGAATAGTATCACTTTGACTCGGGCATCTAGATAGTGAATCTGCATTTGTGTGCTTTACGCCATTCCTGTGTTTTATGACCCAATTGTAGACGTCAAGCTCCAATACCCAACGTGCTCTACGCCCTGTTGGATCTCGATCAATAGGCATTTTCTTTAACCCTAACAAGGGACGATGGTCTGTAACAATCACAAAGGGGCATCCTTGTAAGTAGTGTGAGAAATGTCTAACGGACCAAACAATAGCCCACCATTCTCTGTCAAAGGTGGACCAGTTACGCTCTGTTGTGCTTAGCACATGACTGGCATAGGCTACTACCTTTTCAACACCCTGTTGCTGTTGTGCAAGTACGGAACCAATCGCATGGTGAGATGCGTCCATATAGAGAATAAAAGACTTGCTGAAATCAGGGTAGGTGAGAATGGGAGGGGAAGACAGAGCATGGCGAAAATACTGAAATGTGTCCTCACATTGTTCACTCCATGTGAATTTGGTATGTTTCCTCGTCAGATTGTGTAGAGGGGCTGCTTTTTCCGCAAAGTCTCTGACAAACCGGCGATAGTATGAACAGAGGCCTATGAAAGCTCTAACCTCTGTAGGTGTAGTTGGACGAGGCCAATTCAGCACTTTCTCAGTCACTTTGGGGTCAGGTTGAATGCCATCCTTTGAAACCACATGTCCTAGAGAGTGTACAGATTGTTTGAAAAACTGACACTTTCGAGGATGGAGTTTGAGACCAGCCTGCCGCAATCTTCCAAACACTTCAGAGAGATCATGAATGTGATCTTTAAAGGTCTTACTGAAGACTATGATGTCATCAAGATAAATCAGAGTCTTAGACCAATGGAGGCCACGGAGAACAAGCTCCATCAACCTCTGAAATGTTGGGGGGGCATTGGTAAGGCCCATTGGCATGACCTTAAATTGATAGAGGGAATCTCCCGTAGTAAAGGCAGTTTTTTCTTTACTAGCATCATCCATTTGAGTCTGCCAATAGCCACTTGACAAATCTAGAGTGCTAAACAAGGTGGCCCCAGAAAGGGCATCTAAACTGTCATCCACACGTGGCAGGGGATGTGCATCTTTAATGGTTATCGAGTTCAACCGCCTATAATCAATACAAAATCTGTAAGACCCATCCTTCTTACGAACAAGTATCACTGGGGAGGCCCATGGGCTATGGCTAGGCTCAATTAAGTCAGCATCAAGGAGTTTCTCTACTTGTTTTTGGATTTCCTCTCGTAGGATAGGAGATGTACGGTATGCTCTCTGACGCACAGGGGATGTGGAGGATGTGTGTATGCTATGCTTAATCAAATCAGTTCTACCTAGATCAGTAGAAGTACTGAAGACATCGCAGTTCTCTTGTAGGAGGGAGTTAACTACCTCTAACTCATTGGGATTAAGAGTGTCTGTACCCATGTGAATATCAGGTAATTGGCATGAAGGGCTTGGCAGGCTAACCTGAGCTACAAGACCGTCCACAGGCTTATAGAAATCAGAAGGCATGTCACGCACAGAGTAGAACTGACCTAAATGGGTCTGTTTGGGCAACTCAATGTCTTGATGTGTAGGATTAAGCAGATGAACTACTGTGAGCCCATTTTCGACATTAGAGAAGCTCCGAGCAACAGCTAAATCTTTGTCAAAGGTCACATGTGGTTCCAGAATACCTTGAAAACCATGGAGCTGACTTCCTGTTTCTGAGGTACATGCTACAGAGGCAGGAACAACAACCTCTGTCAAAGGGGGGACTGAGACCTGTGAGAGCAGGAACACATTACAGCAAAAAGGCAGTGCTTGGGAGGAACTGAGAAGAGAAATTTTGTCATTTTTGAACATAAAATAACCAGAGGCTGTGTCAAGTGAGGTACCATGCATTTTGAAAAAGTCCCACCCAAGAAGAGCATCCTGTCTAGAGTCTCTCACGACATACATGTTCATACTGAATATGTGTGACCCCAGACGTAATGTAACAGATAATGAACCTAAAATGTCTAACTGTTGTCCTGTCAGTGTGTGTGCCACCTGGAAACTTTTCAGTAAGGGGCGATGTTTAAAGTGCAGGGATGCGTTGACGTAAGGCCTCACTGATGAGTGACAAACCAGCGCCCGTGTCAAGGAAAATACTGACTTCTTGATCCTCGACGAGGCCTTTTATGTACGGTGTCCAGCGTGTGGTGTCCACAGATGTGACTGTATTGTTGCTATGGGCCGCTGACAGTTGAACTGAAGATTGGCCCTCATCTCCAGTTACCCCTCGTTTCCCGAATGCTGATGTTCGACGAAGTGTACATGGCGTGAATGGGGTCGTTGTGGACTTGGAGAGCGACGTCTGTGATACTGCTCATCCCTCCATCGATCTCGGTTCTCACCTGGGCTGCTGTCATCTTTCAGTTGATGCCTGTAGCTGGGTTGAGAAGGCACTGAGTCATCGTATGCAGTATATCTCTGCTGAGGGCTAAAACGAGTCTCTCTGCTGTCGTATCGTAAGGGTCTATCATACCCTTGCTGCTGCTGATGATAACTTGGCCCGGGGCTCCCGTGTAGGCTGCGATGACTGTTACTGGGACGTACAGGAGATCTTCCTCTGGAGTAGGGCTCATCAGATGCAGTGAAATGTTGATAACGAGAAGATGGCATATAGTGATTGTCTTTCACCCTGTCAAGTGAAGGTGATCTCTGACGATAGGTGAAGTGACGATCAGGAGGTGAGACAGCACTGGTGTGATGAGGCTTAGGCTGTGTCAACATAGTCACGACAGACTGAAGTTTGTCTACTTTCAGATGGAGGTCGCTGAGCTGCGCTGCGAGCATATTGGCAGACTCAGTTGTGAGGCTGTGTACCTTGGCAGGTTCAGGTGCAGAGGATGTCGGCAGTAGAAAAGGCTCAGTGACTGTGGAAAGTGCCCTCTCACACCGACCAGCTACTTTAATTGCATCCTCAAGTGTAGTTACACCAAACTCATACAGTTTAGTTTGCAATGAAAGTTCAAGTCCAGCTATAAAGCGTCGCAAAATTTCACCTTTGATGGCAGATTCTCCATAATCCGGAAAAGCCTGGTTAACAAGGCGGGTCAAATCAGCAGCAAACCCTTCCAATGGCTCGTTGCTCCGACGCGGTCTGGCATTTAAGTATGTTTGAAAAGTTCTCAGTAGCTGTTTGTGATCAAAAACTGTAGCAATCTTGTTACATGTACTGTCATAATCAGCTTTGATGTCATCTGACAAACTATCCCAGTAACTGAATGCAGCACCTGCCAATCTTGAAGGAAGTACTTTGGCAAGCTGAGGTTTGTCCATACCTGAGGTCTCGCAGCATACTTGAAAACGACGAGCCCATTGAGAAAAGCTTTCGTTGCCATCCCCAGTGAAGTCTGGAGGTAAAACAGCTCTGAAGTGCACTTGTGGGGTTGTTACATTGTCTTCTGCCATGTTTGAAAAGAGTAATGCCAATGTTGAAAAGAGTAATGCCAATGCAGTTGTACCAACTAGTTCAATCCAGCAAAGTCTTTTATTGATAAAGATTGTCTGCAAGTTGGACTTATACTGTGACTTTTGTAGTGAGGATGTATATATAAAAATGTTGAAAAAAAAGTAGAGGAACACTTATAACAAGTCTATTTTATAAGTCACATTTGCAGTGCTTTCTCCTTTTACTCTCGGCTATGTGCAGTTACCGAAGGCCGCCACAGGAGGGAGACACGCGCACACGTTTCAGAAAAAGTGAGCGTCGTCAAATCCTGGCAATGAGCCAACTTCGAACCGTCGAGATGCAGGCGTCTTCTTTACTCTTTTTTTATTTTTTTTATTCACCAAAATAAACGAAATATATAACTGTAGCCTACATGAAAAGAAAACTCACACGATGGTGAAAACAATAAAGCTGCTCTAAAGTTATAAATATAGTCCGTATGAATACAGTCCATGTAAATGAAAACGTTACACGTTAAGCAAAACGCGTTCCAGTCTGAGTTAACCCACCAGTACAACTGATCCAGTCTCTATGATGAAAGGGCAGCAAATATCATATATTTTTCGTTTTCGTCACCATAAGTTACCCGTCCAGCATAAACTTCTCCAAAGAGGCCGGAGACCATCACCGCTGCCACCAAATATGTAAGGCGTGGGGTTTAACTGTCCGTGGATGAATCTCAAGAATGACGATGGACTTGGAATATTGACGGCTAACAACTTTTATTGAGCAGAGTGTTAGAATTAGAGAGAGCAGAGCAACACCACACTCCTCGCTCGCACCCTCTCTCTCCCCCTCTCTTTCCCGCACTCCCCCTTCTCATTACATCATCCTCTCTCTGAGGACTCAACACCAAAATAAAAGTCCTTAACAAAAAGATGTGAAAATAGAATACAATGAATATTAAACAAAAGAAACTTCACATTAACAAGAAAATAAATAGTTGTGTGAGGTCATGTCTTCAAAGTGCATTTAGGCGTGGAGTATTGTGGCTTTTTTAGGGAAGGTCTTATTTTCTGTTTGCTCAAGCACTTCAATTGCTCGGCTTACAGAATGGTGAGTCTAAAAAAGTATAAAACATAGTAAGGCACATATTCAAAAAAATAAAAACAGTAAAACACTAAATGTGTTCTTACCTGAATTGATGTACGTAGTACAATACACAAATGAAGGGTAAATGAGCATATGGTCATTGAAATTGTGAATTCCATCACTCCATTCTTGATATCTGTACATCAGCCCACAGTCAGGACATGCCCTGCAGTATGTAGAAAAGCCTAAAAAACAAAAGGAAAAGAAAAACATGAGTTAAATTGGTATGGCTAAGATGATATGGATTATGTATATTTTGACATGTCTCACCTTCTACAACACCAGTACATGTGACAAATTTGGCATGTGCTGTTATGAGAATTGGCTCAGTAAGTTGCCCGGCACACTCCACGCATGATGTTTCTTTTGGTATCAACTGCCTTGCAAGATCTTGCAAAGATTGGGAACCAGTGATCAAATGTTGGGGTAGTTGGGCAGGAAGACCTTTTTTTTGCATTAAATAGTGCATCCTTTGCATCCTTTGAAGGCCTGCATCATCAGGAGGATATGCTTGTCCCCCATCTCCACCTGGCGTTGCTTCGCATACAGAATCTGTCTCTTGATTATTCACAACTGCATCTGGCCTTATATCACTCTCGGCAGTCATGAACAGATGTCGGTCAGTACTAAAAAGATGCCATTTTGCAATTGATTTATGAAGACATGACTGTCTTGGTTTGGCACATGGACAGTGCCAAGACTTCTTTTTTGAATCAAATGGAGCTATTACCCTGCCCAGTCTGCTGTAGTATGACACTTTTGGCTCATATATTGAAATTAACTTTTTGGATGGAGGCCCTCCAACAGTCACCTCAACAGAAAGTGGAACACCTGCATCAGTAGGCTAATTAATGAAGGCTTAAACCAAGCCTGCTTCCTTGCATCCCCAAAAAACCTACAAGAAACCATATCTGTCAATGTCTCCACTTCTAAAATGATGGGTGCAGTTTCTGAGCGGGGACAGAAGAGCAATGACTTGAGATGATTGCACTCATAAGGTAGAATTCCACTCCTCACTGCAAATTCAGCATTTGCATTGCATTCGTCCAATTCGCAGGTTATTTTCTGGCTTGCACCCCATGTTTTTTTTTGAACGTGTATAGGAGAGCATGGTTTAAAAAACAACTTATCAACAGCAAAGATGCCATTTTTGGGATCAATGCATTGGCATGATAGGTGCCGCTTTGCTGTAATATCTTCTACCCTTTGCCTGTGTCTTCGGTTCATATGAACCAGCAAGTTTCTTCGATTTATTTTAATGCCACAGTGTGTGCAAGTCACCCTTACTTGCTGCCGGACACGTAATCTTTTTTTAAGGTAGAGCTGCTGATGCTGGTGATAGAGCTGCTGATGCTGATGCTGGTGATAGAGCTGCTGATACTGGTGATAGAGCTGCTGATGCTGATGATAGAGCTGCTGATGCTGATGATAGAGCTGCTGATGCTGATGCTGGTGATAGAGCTGCTGATGCTGGTGATAGAGCTGCTGATGCTGATGCTGGTGATAGAGCTGCTGATGCTGATGCAGATGATAGAGCTGCTGATGCTGATGCT
Organism: Rhinichthys osculus; assembly: GCA_029959095.1. NCBI lineage: Eukaryota > Metazoa > Chordata > Actinopteri > Cypriniformes > Leuciscidae > Rhinichthys > Rhinichthys osculus. Next base: position 24,393,728 of record JARWKJ010000015.1, read on the forward strand.
GGTGATAGAGCTGCTGATGCTGGTGATAGAGCTGCTGATGCTGGTGATAGAGCTGCTGATGCTGGTGATGGTGATAGAGCTGCTGATGCTGATGCTGGTGATAGAGCTGCTGATGCTGGTGATAGAGCTGCTGATGCTGATGCTGGTGATAGAGCTGCTGATGCTGATGATAGAGCTGCTGATGCTGATGCTGGTGCAAGAGCTGCTGATGCTGGTGATAGAGCTGCTGATGCTGATGCTGGTGATAGAGCTGCTGATGCTGGTGATAGAGCTGCTGATGCTGGTGATAGAGCTGCTGATGCTGGTGATGGTGATAGAGCTGCTGATGCTGATGCTGGTGATAGAGCTGCTGATGCTGGTGATAGAGCTGCTGATGCTGATGCTGGTGATAGAGCTGCTAATGCTGATGCTGGTGATAGAGCTGCTGATGCTGATGATAGAGCTGCTGATGCTGATGCTGGTGCAAGAGCTGCTGATGCTGATGCTGGTGATAGAGCTGCTGATGCTGGTGATAGAGCTGCTGATGCTGGTGATGGTGATAGAGCTGCTGATGCTGATGCTGGTGATAGAGCTGCTGATGCTGATGCTGGTGATAGAGCTGCTGATGCTGGTGATAGAGTTGCTGATGCTGATGCAGGTGATAGAGCTGCTGATGCTGATGCTGGTGATAGAGCTGCTGATGCTGATGCTGGTGATAGAGCTGCTGATGCTGGTGATGGAGCTGCTGATGCTGATGCTGGTGATGGAGCTGCTGATGCTGATGCTGATGCTGGGGATGGAGGCTGTCCAGATGCCACATTTTTACACATTTTTAAATGTGTAATAAGACTATCGCGTCTTATAAAGGTTGATGAACAGTAACAGCAGTGAAAATGTGGTGATTGCCTGCACTTCAAACCACACTTGATGATGATAAAATCTAAAACGTAGAAATAATAAATTAGCACAATTGTCTTTTTTACATGTTTAATACAGTGAATCGCCTGAGTGTGAATAGGTTGTGTGATGCCTTGCTTAAGAGCACAACAACATTAAGATCCTTATATTTTATTTTATATGTTTTACCGCACTCCCATCAAACACTATGGCCAGTGTGGGTGGAACAAATACCTGACAGACTCTACATCAGCCCTTGAAGAGTTATTGACATGAAGTATTTATATACTTGTTTTTAACTTTTAAAATTATTCAAACTAAATAATGTAATACAGAAAAACTAAAGCAACAATAACTGAAGTAAAGTATTTGAAATTAAGACTCCCTAAAGGTTTCACAACAAAATAAAATATTAAATTATTATTTTAAATGCTAGGAAGAAATTACTATGACATGCAAAAACAGAAATGTTCAACAAACATGTTTTTTCACACACAGGATAATTAAAATAATTCACTCTTGTTGCACTGCATTTCCCATGTGGTTAGCTACATGGTTTCGGAGCTTGTGTAAATGGTTATACACCGTTTTACAGTATGCACAATGAAATTTCATGCAGCACACTGTGCATCTCTCGACAGACCGCAGGGGGTCTTGTCCTCGGAAAAGTATTGTCGGATGCATTTGTAGTAAGACTAAACAAATATTTAATTAAAATAAGTAACTACGCACCACTGTCGTCTTCTTCTTTTCGATTTTTAATGCCGGTTGGCAAACAACTTTTTAACTGCGTACCACTTGTGGTGGATGGGATATTTCTAATAGAGAATGAGGTGCATGCCGGGAAGGCGCCGCAATTTTAGGTGGAAACGCTATCGCCATGGTTACTTCGGTTTATTTATGATGATATGCCTCCAGTTCACGTGCAATGCAAGTGACAATATTTATTATATATAATATAATTGTATAATATAATCATGGAAGCGCGGGCGCGGTCGTGTTTATCGCGAAAGTTAACCTGCGCCTGCGCGGCCCCGCCCACTAAATCCAGTGAGGTGAAGCGGGTGGAGCTAGAGCTCCAGCGAGGGGAAGAGCTGGAGCTCTAGCTCCTCCTATTTGGCTCTGCATCGAGTACCACTTGAATAGAAACGGGCTTCCATAACTTTGATTCCACGTGTAACCGAATGAACGAGATGATTGACATTAGTGAGGACCTATCAGCAGGGAATCCCTCCTATTTAAGAGCTGGTTGGCTAGGGCCTGGGATGCGTCACGTCCGACTCCGCCTCCTGCTGTTGTTGACCGTGGCTGTAGCCTGTCTTTTCTCTCCGGTTTCCCTCGGCTTGTCGCGGTGGGTGCATTCGCTGGCTGCTCGCCTTTCAGGTACGTGCACTGCGAACTGTTTGTTGAAAGCGTATTGTTTGTTTTCGTTCGGGGGGTTAGGATCAGCTGATTGTTTTGAGTTATGTGCAGTGTCCCTGTAGTCCAGCTGAACAGCGGATTGCATGATTTGAGTATCCGTGCCTGTGTAAGGACAAGCACATTGTGTGAACGCATCATCCCGTTCTGGTAAGTGTTATTTATTCGTAGTACGAGCTGAAAATTTGACCATTGAGGCATAAAATCTTAGTGATGTTTTCTTAGCATTGGCTTAGGATTTTCCCTCTCGTCCGGGCGATTTGTTTTGCCTGCTGGTGCTATAATCGGTTCTGGCTTTTGCCTTTTCTTCTGTACAGTTCACATTGTTGTTGCTTCCTCGTGCCGTCTGTGAGAAGATCGTGTCCCCCCACTGACGAAGGGGATCGTTGCTGTCTGGTTTTATTTGATATATTGAGCTAACGCTACTTTGTGTGCTGAACTTTGGAGGCGGACGCTCAACGTTATTAGTGCTCAAATCGGAGCACCACCATCTGCGTGTGAGCCCATTGCGGGCATTGAGTTATCTATTTGTTTTCCTTTCGTTGTTTACACCTTTGTGTGATATTTGTGATTGTCTACTAATTGATATTATTACTATCTGCTCATGATTGTACCATAAATACCATCCAACTGTGGTTTATTGCTGTTAGTATTTTTGAAGTTGGTCATTTAATTGTGTTTTTCTTTTCCTTTTGTGATCTCATTTCAGGTGCTGAGGTTCCATGGGTTGAGGATCTCTTTTGGTGGTGGTGTTTTCTCCGAATGTTTGCCGTGACACTTTTGAAGTCTTTTGGGTGTTTGTGAGTGTGCTTTCGGTGAATTAGTTTAGTGATTCCTCTTCCTTGTGGTTTACCTCAGCCCTGTCAGTCTGTGTGTTTTTCTCTTTTTTTGTTGTGTCTTTGTATCTAGTGTATCAGTAAAGAAAAGGTTGTGTGTGTCTTCATTTATTTGAATGTGTATGTTCTTGTTTATTTGAATGTGTGTTTGTTACTGAAAACGTTGCCAGTAATGCTCCAAGTCACCTCTTTTTAAATGTGACTTATTCTGCTGCTTTAAAGGTGAACTAAGTAACTTTTTTACCTTAACCGAACAGCTTTGGAGTCATTGTAATGTTTATATTACTGATTTCGTGTTGAATGGTGGTCGTCTCGCACCCCCCTGGTGCCTGTGAGCCGCAAAACCACCCTTGCAACTTTGGGCCGGCGAGCCGCTGGCCTCAGTGTTAGGAAGTATCGTGTGATATCAGGTCTCGCGAGGTAACGAATTGCTTTACGGCAAAAAAACAGATTAATAAAATTCTGATAAAATGAGCATCAAACAGAAATAACCCGGCGCCGTATACATGTGGTGTTGGGCGCGCACAGCTCTTAAAGGGGCCACACCTTATTTCCACTCGTTACAGCGTCCATCCTACTGAACAGGTACCGGTGTACAGGGGGAGGGGATCCGGCCGTGAGTGCGAGCCATCTCTGCGTGAGTGCTATTCACGACAGTACGAGTACTCCACAGTGACTCTAGGGGTCGCTGTTTGACAAAAAAGGAATTCCTACTTAGTGCTGCTTTAAATTAAATCTTGTATTAATAAAACTTTTGTATCGTTTTCATATCCAAGTCTCTGCCTACCTTTTATTAGGGACGTGAACCTGAGTGACCTAAGAATAATAATTTGAGTGTTGTCCATATTTCCCGGGGCGCAATTCCCCGGGTGGCGTAGTCGAAATTTTCTTTACCTGTAATACCAGCCTTCCGCCACAATCTGGCGTAGTCGGCAGGGTCTCTATTGTGTAGTGCAGAGACGTGGGTTTTGTTGGGTTGGTGTTTTTGGATGTTGTTTGTTGTGGCAAAAACAATTTAATTAACAAACAGCATCATAGTAAGAGACATTAGAATCCAAATTGTATTTTAAAAGATTTATTTCTTGCAAGAAATAGTTCCCAGTCCAACCACAGTCCAGCTGCAGGCGGAGTGAGACCACGAGCAAGGGCTGGCTAGCAGTCTTATACTGTTCTATCTCTTGTTTAGACAAGAGGAACAAAGGAACTTTACGACTACCCCGAAACAAGGGGGTCTTCTCATCTCTGAAGTCAAAGGTCACTTGCCCAACCACCTGCTGAGTGTCTCACACACACCCTCTAGCTGTATTAACATATCAACAGGAGAAACAGGGCCCTTTGTTCTCGATCAACTCAGGAATATCATAAAGAGACCACATGATATTTCACTGCAATGTCTATTATTCATCAGCCAATATTAAAAATTACACTACAATTCCTCCCTTTTTATAATTCAGATTACCTAATCATAATAATAAAATCAATAGAACAAATTTTTAAAGTCGTATCATCACAGTTATACTCTTCATTGTCTGATTTTCGTGTATCTGATCACTCCACTTGAACTTTGGAAAGAAGATTTTAAAAGAAAAATAAATGAAAAGAAAAATAAAATAAAACTTGTAGCAGATAAGTAAATTTTTATATATGAATCCGGGCTAAATGGATAAGCACTGTTATCGCATTCCTGACATAAAATCAGACCCTCAGTCACTTCAAGAAAAACATACCTTAATTCGATTAATATATTTCATTGTAACTTTTGCTACTTGTATCGTCTGAATAATTTTGTTCATCCTTAGGTTAGACTGTCATTTTCCAATTGAACAGACTCCTATTCACCCATAAATAACAACATTATCAGAATAACACATTAATATTCTAACTTAATTCAATCAGGCAATTGTTATACTTTAGTAAGCTCTATTTGATGGAAAAATGCCCTAGTTAATAAAGTCTTTCCAGAAAAGTTTTATCATTTTATCCATTCATCTAACCAATGTAGTTGTTCAAAATTAACCCTAACATTTCCATTACAGAACGTCATTTTAGCTTATTATCTTATTTCATCACAATTAATAGATTTTCTACTTTTCCTGAAAACATTTGCACCAATCAACATCATTAGATCTATATCAATATCTAGTTTGATTCAATCAAATAAAATCATCAAAATCATCTCCAAAACAGATTCTTCTGCTAAACTTCCTCCAGGTGTGATGATCATCTCGTTCGCCCATGGACATTCCATCTTCACCATGTTGACACTTTGCGTGCCGTAGCCATGGTCTTCCCTCGCTGGTGAGGAGACTGTTACTAGCGCAGCCTTGAATCCCTCACTTTCTGCTCTATTTTGGATGGTTTGAGGCTTGTCAGAGCAGTCTGAGGTGAGAAGCTTAGACCCAGGTCTTACAATCTCCAATCATTTTCCGATCATTACAAGATTTTCCTTTAGATCACGACCACACCCCTACTGGAGTGAATCATTTACTGTCTGCTGTCACCTGAATGGAGACCTTAAGTGATTTTGTTAGTGACCGCTTGTCTTGCCTTGGTGCCATCTCTCTTGGTGTGACCTGTGGAATTTTCAACCTGAAACATATCACCGGATAATTTCTTGCTCATTGAATAGCACTCAGGGTTCTTTTGTCCCCTGAAAAAACACTCAACCCACTTTGCTTATGCTTACAAGACAATATATATCTATTGGAACAGAATCAGTTCTGTTTGCTGCAATCCATCCTGACATTCTGCAAAAGAAAAAAATTTAAGTTAGGCGCTGCGCAGGGTTAGGCACTTTTCTGCTAAAATAATAACCTAGGCCAGGATATTTAGCCGTGTTGCTGCTGCATCTGCCCTGGCGTTTTCTGTTGAAACCATCTTTGTTATTAGCACGCTTATCTCCCAACATTTATTGTTCCCCCTTGTGCAATGGCTTTCAGCAAATCCCAAACCATCCCCCTTTTGATGCACCATCCAACTTGTGCATCAAATTAACAATGGTGTTTGGATTTAGTTTGCCATCAACACTGAACCAAACATTCTCCTTCAGCCATCTTTCCTCCAGACATTTTTCCCTGCCTTTGGAACAAAAAAATATTATGCAAAAAAAAACTCTTGATAATTCGATATCTGAGCCAATGTGTCACTTTGTTCTTGCCATAAAATCTATAATCTTTTCGTTTATCTCAACCCACGACTGACGACGTTCATTTACAACTTCACAATTCCAACTTCCATCAGTACTTAAACTGACCTAGAAAGTAATTCAAATCTACTGTGCATCATAAATGACCAAACAAAGCTTAATGATCAGATTGACCTCTTTCAAATTTGTCATTCGTCTTAACCCATCTGTACTGTCAAAACACTCTTTTCAGAGGTTAATGACACACACTATTCAGACAGAATAGCTCCTCCTTAAACTCGCACTTGCAAGGCATAAAGTGCAGTCACCATCAAACACATCTAAATATGAACCGCTCATATTTCTTATTCTTATCTTTTCTCTAAAAAAGATTTTAGTTTAAATGATATTTTAAACCTTACTTTTCCTCTAGCTTTTATCTAATTATTTTCATGGCCTCTTAACCAGTTTCAAAACAAGTTTATTCATTATTCGTTTGATTTTAGAAAAGTCAGCTGTGTTGCTTTGGTTCATAATCATTACCTTGCTTCAGCTTCTGTGGCATAACAGAAAGGCAGAAAGTCACCATCCTTTCCTCCTTCTCAAGCAGTCTCTCTCTCTCTCTCTCTCTTGAACAAAATAATGATCTTTTCAATCAGCCTTCTAAGACTGTAATTTAGACAATGTAAATTCATTACACTAAACTTTGACCATTGTTATTCAGACTTTTGAGCTGTCTTCCTCCTAAGCCACCACCATGCCTCTGTCCATTGTCATGCCCGAAACTGCATTTTCCTTGCCCCTAAGGCAACTAACATCATAGAAATTTTGTCACTGTCTCCACATCAGATAATTGCATTCACCTGTGGTTTGTATGTTAATAACGTTTGAGACACCCCATTGTCTGATAAGGTTCCCTGTGTCTCACACCGGCCCCATTCTACAATTGACTACCATTTGCTCAGGATGTGTTGAATCCCAATGGTGAAGAAACAAAATAACTTCACTTCTTTTATCTCTGTGATAATTAAGCCATTTTGGAGGATGAGTTCATTCTAAAGTATATTTGGGAGTGGATTCTCGGTAGAGGCAGACTAAAATGTATTCAATCCCCTGACTCCCCTCTCTGATGCCCTTTGCCCAAAGTGGCATCACATCCACTCCCTTCGCACAGATCACACCTCCCTTTCCTGGTGGGCAGGTGCCCAGTGGCGGTGAAGCCCTGCCTTAGGTTGTCCCCTAAGGGCTATCGAGCATCGTACCCGTCTCTGGGATCGACACCTCATGCACACTGGTTACAGCTCCATCCAATTGGGCAGAATTATCAAAGAGAAACTTTTCTAAAATTTGACAATATCATATGCAAACTTTTCCCTTGGGTGTGGGTGAGAAGACATTCAGGAACCATCACAGTCAGTATCCTAAAACATTAACAACAGTGTTTAATCAAATCAATCTATTAATCATCCTTAGCAAAATCGCAATGCTTAGATTATACTCAGTGAATTTTTAGATCACAACCGTACATTCAGTGTACTTCATCTGTAGTCGGAGCCATCGGTCCTGAATGGTGGAGACTTAAAATGAGACAACGTTGTTACTTGGTCCTAAAATAAGCTAATCAAAATGTCATCTCCATCGTATAAGGTCTGCATTATTTTAAAGACTTCTTTAAAGTCATTCAGTTTTACTTTTAAAACATTTAAAATACAAGTTGCCTTCTGAATGGCAATGATTTCTTTTAACATCTTCATGTCTATGATTTTCAACTGAAACACTATGCTTTACTATCACTTATGACACAGGTTCAGATATCAGCTGACATTGAGTGAGAGAGAGAGAGACTGTTGAGGCATTCAGGGCTGGCACCTTTTGCACTTTCATAAACTTCTAGCTTCAGACTTTATCAGCCATCTTTTAATTCTAGCCCAACTTAAGGCATCTTTTCCATAAATTGCATGTATTTTTAATACAAGCAAAACTAATTTTTTAGTTTCCTTTTGCCCATACAGGGACATTAGACATTGACAAATTTCACTCAGATTGAGTCTTTATCATACTGGCAGTTTCAGCCCAGCGCAAGCTAAAATCTTCTAAAATCAACACATCAGCTTCTAGTTCTTTCATGATCAACACTAACAAGCTTCTGTTTAATCAAATGTCATTCACATTTAGCAACTGTTAATCCTGTAACACTGCTTTTCATATCTTATTTAATCTTTATAAAAATAATGATGTTTCAAATTTCATCTAAATTTTAGTTGTCAGGTTCTCAATTACTATAGTTTAATATCTGATTTTCATGTTTTCTTTTCTAAGAGTTTTACCAATCTGCAATTAGCAATACTTTTAAAAGTATTTTGCAACTCATTTCTTTATCTGTAATTTTCCCACTAACCCAGTAAAACCAGATCAGGTTTTAGAAATGCAATTTAACAGTGGGGGTTTGAGGCACCCTTTAACCCCCCTTCCTGGGCGTTTTACTGTCTTCAATCTTATGACATTATTTTATCTCCTGTCCTTACCACATTTTTAAAACACCTTCTCAGTTGCCATCCACAGCTACATGTTAAATGACCCTGCTGACCACAATCAAAACACTCTCTGCCATTTGGTTGGTTCCTGTGCCAGGCTCAATGTTTGGTCACTTTGAGCTTCTGTCCTGATCAGGAATGTAAACAGAGCTGATAAGCAGTTCTCTGCCTTCCTTTGACCATCCACCAGTGGCTGATCCAATCACAATATTCAAAATCCTCATCATTACCATTATCATTGGCAGCACCTTAATTTTCATAAAATACAGAAAATCATTCAACTATTCTAAGCGGTTTTCACAAAGTTTTTTTATTAACTCTGGTCACTTGTCCAGGGAGATTATTCCCCGACCCATAATTTTCTTTATAAAACAGACAATCTCTTTTTCCTTCAATGACTTAATATCAATATCATATCCGACATTGTATTATTGATTTCCAGAATCTTTAGACATAGCTGTCTCTATCATTAACACTAATTACAGAACAAGTACATATCTAATATCTGGTAAGTCGGGCTAAATAAGCAAGCTCTGTTGCTGTACTCCGAGCATAGCTGGACCCTCAGTCACTTCTCAGTTATTAGATACAGACATAATAATTACCAGGATATATGTATTAGTTTTATTTTTATTTAATTTTTTTATAAAACTATAATTTCCAATTCCTTTTATAATAAACGAAGGTTGATGGTTAATCCATCTTTTCACTATCCCCACATAGACCGTTTAGGTTCAAAAACACAATTATCAAACTTATCATTTTAGTTATCAAACTAAAACTAACATCATCTGCAAATCACTTTAAAGTGAGAGTTTCAGAGCAGAGCTGGTTACAGCATTTGCTCTCTTCTGTCTCCCTATGATGATCAGTTACTCTTCATTCAGCACAAAGAAATTTAGCATGTCATCAATTTCATTAACACTGGAGTGAGAGCTTATTCTTCTATCAAATGGTAAGTCAGCAGATTCAACTTAATATTATCATTATTCCTCAGCTCCACTTCTACTGTTTCCCAGAAACCCCAAGATCCTATTACTCATATTTCAGTCCCTAAATTACACAGACAGCTATCATCTCTTGATAGCATCTATTAAGCTATCAATTAAACTTAAACTTATTATTATTATTATCATAGCCGCTTTTTATCACTAAAGTGTAGAATTTTCCCCATTCTACTTGATAAGAACTAGCCTGGATGCCAGCCCGAACCCCGCCCACAAAATTTTTTGGTCGGGAAGTTCGGTCTGGACTCGATCCATTGAGGAGTAATTATGATCGGTTCAGAATTAGTCGGGCCAATTAAGTTGCCAGGGCGGGCTTTATACGATGATGGACAGATAACCTGCAGTTACGTAATCATCACGTTATCAAAGAGCGCTTGGGTTGAACTGGTTTCCCGCAAAGGTGACTGCAGCTGGAGAACTGAGATGTATTCCGCTATCGCGTCTGTTGTAAAAGAAATCGACAGCGCATTCATTTTAAAAGACGAACAGAGAACTGCAATCAAGGCATTTGTCGATCGCAAAGATGTGTTTGCCGTCCTTCCTACGGGATTCGGCAAAAGTTTATTTTATCAGCTGGCTCCAATGGTCGCTAAGAAGATGGGACGCAATGAAAACCCTGTGGTCGGTGTGGTTTCTCCTTTGGTCGCACTCATGGAGGACCAAGTAAAAGAAGCAACACACATTATTTTACTACTTATTCCAGCGTGCGTGTAGTTGAGTTCTGTTGACAACTTGCGTAGCTCATAAAAAAAAAACACTTACTGCGTTGTTCTGATTGGTTGTATGTCTATCCAATTGAGTGCAGGGTTTTTTTTTTTTTCCTGGTTCGGTTAAGACACGCCTCATAATCAAAGCACTATGGAGCAGTATCAGACTCACATTCTGACTAGAATATGAGTATGACGAAGTCAGGCTAGATAAGAACCTTTCTACATACCAGTTCCTTCATTATCTAACCAGTAGGCTACATGATTGTTTGCATACAATCCCCACAGACACATTTCTCACACAACAACTGACAGCCTTATTGCTGCTTGCTACTTCAATCCAACAATTCTATAGTCTACTCACACTCTTTATATGCAATACAACCACAATAACTGCTTTTCACTTTTTTAAACATTCATCGGAAAACACTGCTAAAAAATTCATCATTCACAACATAGCTCAAAACACACAAAGATGAAATTCTTCATAGCAGACAGCAGAGTAAATCAGCACTGTGTTTGTGTGTGTCGTGTTTGCTTGTTGTTAGTAATAAATGATCACTTATCTATTCTTGTGGTTATAGCCACCCCCTCGCCCCGAACCAGACCCTCTCTGTCCTGCTCTCCGTTCCTCTCGTCTTTTGTTTAGGTTTGTTTGTTTCACGTTGCACAATTGCAATTTTGGGTTGTTTTCGGTCTGCTACTTCTGCCGCTGCTCACGCTCCCAATCGCTCTGCTTCCTGTGCGTTTTCGGACCGGAGAGCAGTCGAGATCGCGGTCCAGTTTCCGGGTTTTCAGCTCCGCCGCCTGCATATGGTTGTATCAGTATGCACTTTTGCAACCATAATTCTTTTTCATTTGATCGTAAACTGGTGTGTAAAAATTGTCTTGCTTAGGCCTAGGGCTGGGCGATATATCGAATATACTCCATATATCGCGGCTTGTAGTCCGTGCGATGTAGAAAATTACTATATCCTGAACATCGCGGACATTTTCTTTTCCTTTGTTTTTTCCCCCTCTTGTCCTGTCCAGCATCGAAGCGCAAGCATAATGATTACCTTGATAACCTAAGTTAAGAAGCTCATTTTATTTTATTTTTGATGCTTGTTTGTAGATTAACTTTTACATACTCGCAGACATTTAACTCCAGGGTTCTCACACTCTTTCTCGGCTTTCCCTCTTACAGAGAGACAAAACAAACGCACATAGTTACAAACGTCAGTCTGTCGCGCATGCAACGTCATACGCCCTCGACCAGCAGAAAGATAGCGGCAGCAGGTGCTAACGGTTAGACATGAAGGACGAATTAATAAAAAAAAGAAACAGCACAGGATCCATCGTCTGGCGGTGGTTTGGTTTCAAGAAGGAAGATGTTGAACAAACAACGGTGATATGCAAAATCTGTCGCAAAAGCATCGCTTCAAAATGTAGCAGTACATCAAATTTATATCACCATTTGAGAACCCACCCGCTAGAAAATGAAGAGTGCTTGAAACTCCGCACGACAACATCTCAGAGCGGTGCAATATCAAAGAAAGTGCCTAAGCAACCAGCACTCACGCAACTGAGTCTGGCCTCTTCTATTTCCAGATCTACGCCGTACGACAAAAAGAGTAAAAAACAGAAGGAGATAACGTGTGCAGTAACCCACCACATCGCGAAAGACATGGCCCCGGTTAATGTTGTTGAAAAGCCCGGGTTCAGAAAGCTCATCAACACACTTGACCCAAGATATAATCTGCCGGGTCGCAAATATTTTGCAGAGAAAGCGCTGCCTGAGTTGTACATTAAAGTGAGGGAAGAGCTGGCCAGTCAGCTTGTAAATGTGACACACTTCTCAACAACTGCCGACATATGGAGCAGTCGAACATGTGAGCCATACCTCAGTTTGACGGTCCACTATATAGACAATTGGGAGTTGAAAAGCAAGTGCCTTCAGACGAGCTTTCTTCCAGAGGATCACACTGGCGGGATCATCGCACAAGGCCTGCAAGATGCTCTCATGTCATGGAATTTAAATGAATCTCGTCAGGTGTGCATCACCACCGATAATGGCGCTAACATCGTCAAAGCTGTGAGCCTGAACCACTGGACACGTCTACAGTGTTTTGGCCATCGCCTGCATCTTGCAATTGGTGAGTTTTTTACCACTGTGATAAAATAGTAATTATCTTTATTGATATATGAGAATGATGCTAAATCATCACTAAATGAATCACTTAATTATCTCATTAACTTTAACACTCTTGATTGTTAACAATATCTGCGATATATCGCCCAGCCCTATGAGCAATGTTATAATAGCCTACTGCAGGGTTCACCAATCTCGGTCCTGGAGGGCCGCTGTCCTGCAGAGTTTAGCTCCAACCAGCTCCAACACACCTGTTTGAAAGTTTCTAGTATGCCTAATGAGACCTTGATTAGCTGGTTCAGATGTGTTTAATTGGGGTTGGACTTGGAGCTAAACTCTGCAGGACAGCGGCCCTCCAGGACCGAGATTGGTGAACCCTGGCCTACTGCATGGTCATAACACAGAATTTAATGTTAACATATGTTTCCCATGCCAATAAAGCTGTATTGAATATTAGAGAGAGAGAGAGAGAGAGAGAGAATGAATGCGAGTGATTTTTCAAAAAAGTACATACTGTTCTATACTAGCTTAGGCACCATAGAGTTACATGTTCTTTCTTTTTCTGCATTAGTGTGTCAGTAGACTGCTCTTTATTGTGCATTTTTTTTATATTTTGAAACTTATATTTTTTGATAGCATCTTCACTTTTACACAGTACTATATAAATAAATAATTACCAAGAATTAGTTAAGTGTTTGGCTGAGTGGATTTCTTCACAATTACTATACCCTTTTAAATTATTATAACATTTTAAATGTTTGTTTTCATTCTCAGAGAGAAGCATGAAGGACCCCCGTATTGACCGTGCTGTTGCTGTGTGCAAGAAGGTATTGAGCAGCTTCTCTTTCAGTTGGAAGAGGAGGAGAGACCTGGCCACAGCGCAGCAAGAGCTAAATTTCCCCGCACACCAGCTCATCAGTGAGTCTCCTACCAGGTGGGGATCCCGAGAGAAGATGATTGAACGGGTACTGGAGCAGGAGCAAGCTATTTCTCAAGTCTTGGCTGCAGACAAGAAAACCCGGCATCTCGTTCTCACCTGGCAAGACCTGGAAGTTCTAGAGTCAGTGCACAAGGCTCTCAAACCTCTGCTGGAATTCACCGACGCTCTATCCGGTGAGAGCTATGTCACAGTGTCCTATGTCAAGCCTGTTCTCCATCTCTTCCAGTCCAGCCTCTTGGCACGTCAGGAGAATGACACCCCACTGACCCAATCTATCAAAGCCTCCATCCTGGATTACCTGAGGGAGAAGTATTCTGATCCTTCCACTAACGACCTGCTGGACATGGCAGGCTTAGTGAATCCCAGGTTCAAGATAACATACTGCACAGAAAATAAGGTGGAGGCCATCAAGAGCAGAGCCATAACCGAGATGGAGGCAATGCTCTATGAGACTGACCAGGGCACAGCTGAGTTGGCTGCTTCACTGCCTCAAGATGCAACAACGGTATCACAGCCAGAAGAGCCACTAAGGAAGAAATCCCTGGGCAGCTTCTTTAAAACTGCAGCAACATCTTCCGCCACACTGTCGCAGAGAGAGCTTATTGAAAAAGAGTTGTCTGCCTACTTGCAGTCTGTTAATGTTGACAGTGAAGCAAATCCATTGCAGTGGTGGAACGACCATGAGGAAATGTTCCCAAACCTGAAAAATGTGGCAAAAAAATATCTGTGTGTGCCCGCCACCAGTTCCCCATCGGAAAGGGTATTTAGTACCACTGGTAATATAGTTACATGCCATCGAGCATCTCTCAAACCAGACGCCGTTGATAGGCTTGTGTTTTTGGCACAAAACCTCTAAACAACCTGGTATTCACTGGTTGTTGTTACAAAGGGACAACATAGTATGCACGAAATACAACTACATATTTTTTTACTTTTCATTTGTGCCATATATTTCATGTAGAAGAAACCAAAACTAAAGCTGCAAACTTTTCCATAATGGACCAGATTCACCTTTTGTGAATTGTTTTATGTTTAGGTATTGTGTTTGTAACCATAGGATTGTTTATTAAAAAACTAAAAGGAGGGTCCTTTTTATAAATACACTTTCTTTTCCAACATTTGATTTCCTATTATGCAGCTATTTTTTATTTTACTGATTTTTAAAATTACCTGTGACATCCTGCACAAAAGCGCATTATATATATTTGTTTTAAAATTAAATATCCTAGTGGCATTATGCACAACAGGTGCACTTAAATTTAGTGTTGTTTTGAAATGTCATCTTAATGACAACATGCACAAAAGGGCACTTACGTACTGTTACGTACAACGTACTGTTTTAAATTATTGTAGTGGCATTATGTACAAGAAGTGCACTTTAATTTTGTGTTTTGAAATGCCATGTGAGTTTCAGCATGCACAAGCATGTCTTGTTTTGAGATGTTGTCTCTGACTTTCTGCACTTTCTGTTGACAATTTTATGTTTGTGCTACTCACTGTTTAATAAATACAATTATGTTAACTTTGACTTAGTTGTGATATCCCCTTTTTTGCATGAAAGTTTAAAATTAGCATATATTAATGCAGTATGAACAAGAATGTTTTAATGTAGACATATAGAATCATCATACTGGTGTGATTGTATGCATCAAAGTTTTAATTCAAGGCTAAGGCAAAATATCGAGATATATATCGCGTATCGTGACATGGCCTAAAAATATCGCGGTATTTATAAAAGGCCATATCGCCCAGCCCTACTTAGGCCTACTATAAGAAGATCCCATGTTGGCTGAATCTTCTCTCTTGGATTTTTAATTTCGACGCGTCTTAATCTGTCAAACGTCTTCAACAGACCCGGTTCTGTCCCCTCGATCCGGCAAGGTTTAGCAAATATGCTCTGTAATTATGGTTTACTCAAGGTTCAATTCAATAATAAAAAATGCGCATAAAATTGGTCCGACTTCCTCAGGTGCCAATTAAAAATTTTAAACAAATCTTTCCGATTGTATGAAATTGATCCGACTTCCTCAGGTTCAAATTTCAGTTTTCGGCATAAAAATTGGTCCGACTTCCTCAGGTGCCAATTAAAAAAATTTTAAACCAATAATCAGCCACGGCGGCTCCTCCGTCCGCTTTACGAGCTAGTTTTCGGCATAAAATTGGCTTGTAGTGACGGGTCGTTCGTGCTGGTCCACGTGTTACAATTACCGGGTATAGTATAATTCATAAAAAACAAGTTAGTAACAAATCTTTCCGATTGTATGAAATTGATCCGACTTCCTCAGGTTCAAATTTCAGTTTTCGGCATAAAAATTGGTCCGACTTCCTCAGGTGCCAATTTTTATAATTTTGTTACGTGTCAGTTTTATAATTTATTTTTAAATTTATTTCTAAGAGCCGGAATGCCCGTCACTACCTCAATTCACCCCTCGAAAACCTTCTCTGCCCGTACCAAAGAGATAGTTCAGCCACTATGGTTTGCCTAATAGTTATATCAAATTACACCATACGAAAATAAAAATAAAATAAATTTTGGGTCTCTTACCAAGATGCTTTACTGCCACCGGATTCTTTCAGATCTCAGTCGAGTCCCTCCTGGCCCTGAAAAATCGGGATTTGGCTCTCTCTCTCGTAATCTGTTGAGTTCTCTCTCAAACCGCCGAGGTATGAGACCAGTAGCCTGGTACCGGGGCGATTCACTCCGTCAAATCCGTCTCAGGACCAGAAGGAACTGCCGTGAGATCCCACTTCTGACACCAAAATTGTTGTGGCAAAAAACAATTTAATTAACAAACAGCATCATAGTAAGAGACATTAGAATCCAAATTGTATTTTAAAAGATTTATTTCTTGCAAGAAATAGTTCCCAGTCCAACCACAGTCCAGCTGCAGGTGGAGTGAGACCACGAGCAAGGGCTGGCTAGCAGTCTTATACTGTTCTATCTCTTGTTTAGACAAGAGGAACAAAGGAACTTTACGACTACCCCGAAACAAGGGGGTCTTCTCATCTCTGAAGTCAAAGGTCACTTGCCCAACCACCTGCTGAGTGTCTCACACACACCCTCTAGCTGTATTAACATATCAACAGGAGAAACAGGGCCCTTTGTTCTCGATCAACTCAGGAATATCATAAAGAGACCACATGATATTTCACTGCAATGTCTATTATTCATCAGCCAATATTAAAAATTACACTACATGTTTTTCTTTTCTTATTTTTTTTTTCTCGTTCTCTTTTGTAGAAACCAGACAGCAGCAGTTTCTTTCGTGGGTTTGTGACCTGTGAGTTTCGGATTTGTATTGGTAAGTGATTTTGCGTGATTCGTAATCATGGACGGTGAATTAAAACAGCCAGTTCGTCGCCAACCCAAGCTACGTTGTTGGACGTTCGCAGTGGAGATATTCGCGGGGAATGGGAGGGAGTGCTGGGGGGAACGGCGACCGCTTCGTTTTCCACCAGCACTGGCAGATTCCTTTTTAATGAGGAGTGCGCAGTCACCATCTTGACAGTCGTCGGAAAACTAGTTCTCGCTGAACTGTGGGGCCACAGCTTGATTGGGGAAAGACAGGCTCGGGTGTTCTGATGGGTTCAGATTTATGTCCCTATCTTGTCATATGGATAGGTGGATTTTAAGTACCATGTGTGGGCGACATTAGCTCTATGGTATCTACTGTTACTGAGAGCTGTATTTGTAAACTTTTGAACTATGAGGGCTGGAAAGACTGCAGTCGTGTCAGTGGTTGTAGCTGCTGGCTGTTTATGGGCCTGTAATTCCTTATGATTATTTGGGATTGGACAATATGGCTCTGTTCTTTTCGGTCTGTCATTTAACCCTTGAGGCTCCTGGTTTTGTTGTATGGGCATGAGGTTCTGCTTGTATAATGGCATCGTAGATTCGAGTACGATGACGCACATCCATTGTTCTCAGTAGATTCGAGTACGATGATGCCTATCCATTGTTCTCTGTAGATTTTAGTACGGTGATGCTCATCCACTGTTCTCTGTAAGTGTGTGGAGTACGATGATGCCTATCCATTGTTCTCTGTAGATTTTAGTACGGTGATGCCCATCCACTGTTCTCTGTAAGTGAGTTGAGTACGATGATGCCTATCCATTGTTCTCTGTAGATTTTAGTACGATGATGCCTATCCATTGTTCTCTGTAGATTTTAGTACGGTGATGCCCATCCACTGTTCTCTGTAAGTGAGTTGAGTACGATGATGCCTATCCATTGGATTTTAGTACGGTGATGCCCATCCACTGTTCTCTGTAAGTGAGTTGAGTACGATGATGCCTATCCATTGTTCTCTGTAGATTTTAGTACGGGGACACATATTCGTGGTTTCGGCCGTGGAATTGAGGGCTCAGAGAGGTTCTGTTGAGTTCACCGTCGCAGAAGCTGGGGGTGGATTGTAACCGAATGAACGAGATGATTGACATTAGTGAGGACCTATCAGCAGGGAATCCCTCCTATTTAAGAGCTGGTTGGCTAGGGCCTGGGATGCGTCACGTCCGACTCCGCCTCCTGCTGTTGTTGACCGTGGCTGTAGCCTGTCTTTCCTCTCCGGTTTCCCTCGGCTTGTCGCGGTGGGTGCATTCGCTGGCTGCTCGCCTTTCAGGTACGTGCGAACTGTTTGTTGAAAGCGTATTGTTTGTTTTCGTTTAGGATCGGCTGATTGTTTTGAGTTATGTGCAGTGTCCAGCTGAACAGCGGATTGCAGCGGATTGTTTGTTTTCGTTTAGGATCGGCTGATTGTTTTGAGTTATGTGCAGTAGTCCAGCTGAACAGCGGATTGCATGATTTGAGTATCCGTGCCTGTGTAAGGGCAAGCACATTGTGTGAACGCATCATCCCGTTCTGGTAAGTGTTATTTATTCGTAGTACGAGCTGAAAATTTGACCATTGAGGCATAAAATCTTAGTGATGTTTTCTTTGCATTGGCTTAGGATTTTCCCTCTCGTCCGGGCGATTTGTTTTGCCTGCTGGTGCTATAATCGGTTCTGGCTTTTGCCTTTTCTTCTGTACAGTTCACATTGTTGTTGCTTCCTCGTGCCGTCTGTGAGAAGATCGTGTCACCCCACTGACGAAGGGGATCGTTGCTGTCTGGTTTTATTTGATATATTGAGCTAACGCTACTTTGTGTGCTGAACTTTGGAGGCGGACGCTCAACGTTATTAGTGCTCAAATCGGAGCACCACCATCTGCGTGTGAGCCCATTGCGGGCATTGAGTTATCTATTTGTTTTCCTTTCGTTGTTTACACCTTTGTGTGATATTTGTGATTGTCTACTAATTGATATTATTACTATCTGCTCATGATTGTACCATAAATACCATCCAACTGTGGTTTATTGCTGTTAGTATTTTTGAAGTTGGTCATTTAATTGTGTTTTTCTTTTCCTTTTGTGATCTCATTTCAGGTGCTGAGGTTCCATGGGTTGAGGATCTCTTTTGGTGGTGGTGTTTTCTCCGAATGTTTGCCGTGACACTTTTGAAGTCTTTTGGGTGTTTGTGAGTGTGCTTTCGGTGAATTAGTTTAGTGATTCCTCTTCCTTGTGGTTTACCTCAGCCCTGTCAGTCTGTGTGTTTTTCTCTTTTTTTGTTGTGTCTTTGTATCTAGTGTATCAGTAAAGAAAAGGTTGTGTGTGTCTTCATTTATTTGAATGTGTATGTTCTTGTTTATTTGAATGTGTGTTTGTTACTGAAAACGTTGCCAGTAATGCTCCAAGTCACCTCTTTTTAAATGTGACTTATTCTGCTGCTTTAAATTAAATCTTGTATTAATAAAACTTTTGTATAGTTTTCATATCCAAGTCTCTGCCTACCTTTTATTAGGGACGTGAACCTGAGTGACCTAAGAATAATAATTTGAGTGTTGTCCATATTTCCCGGGGCGCAATTCCCCGGGTGGCGTAGTCGAAATTTTCTTTACCTGTAATACCAGCCTTCCGCCACACACGCGTGTGGAATTATTAATTATTTCGGCTAATCCACCAACAGGACCACGATTTCGGCCTCGCTAAAATAATTGTTCTTGCCACTCGCCTTTCTCAATTAAAAGGATTTGGACTGGTGCGATTTTATTATGCTAATGATATTAATTATTGGGCATTTACAAGGCGGAGATCTGAAACATTTCAGCTGCGCACAATTTCAAGATCATTTGCGATTTATAAATTCCACATCTGGAAGAGAGCTGTACGCATGTTTTTTTGTGCGCATGTTAATTTGTTCTGAATCACACGTACGCACATTGAAAAATTATCTTAGGCCCTGATACACGAGAACGCTCGCGGGTGAAAACGTAAAACTATTTTATCAGATGTGCCTTTCATTTACACGGCGACGGCGTTTTTGGGGCTTAAAAACGCAAAAAATTGAAACCACCCTCCAGAGTGGAAAACTTAAAAATGCTCCACCGTCGCGTTCCCGTATAAAGGGTAAAAACCATAGACTGTATATAAAAAAAAAAAAAAAAAAAAAAAAAGGTAAAAGTAAAAACGCACAAGTCTGCTAGACAGTGTGGCAGTGCTTCACATTGCCACCTAGCCGCCTGGAGTGCATACTACGTCGAATTTCTCACACTTTTGCGTCATCATATTTCCCACCCATAACGTTCTAAACGCAGAATAAAAAGTGATAACGCAACACCACTTTTGCGTTTTCTCTTCAGATCGTTTCCGTGTAAACATAGCCTTAGTAAAAATGTAGGACAGTTTCTAGATAACATTTTATAAATGAGGCCCCAGATTTATAGACAGTCCATTCTGAATGTACAAACAGCCAGGGGCGGACTGGGACTGGACTTTCTGGCCCACAGCAGCCCACCACATAATATACTGGCTCATTAATGTGCAGAATAGTTTTTAACACCACTTATAGCATAAAAATATAATACAATACAAAAATAAATGCTATTTAAACATTTATTTTAAGTAACGCAACATATATTAGGTCATATTTGTAAAACAAAGGGAAACAAACAGAATAATATTAAGACATACAACATTATTAATATAAAACTATCAAGACAGCAAATCAGCTAGTCTTGGTATCATCTTGGTGCAGTGTAAGATACACCACCTAGCAGTGCTGCACCACTCAGCTGTACAACTCCTGAATCAAGATATTGATATCGAAAATATTTATATTTTAAAATATTTGTATTTTTATTAATATATATATTTTATGTTTGATATTGAAAATATTTATATTTTTGGAAATATATTCAGCAGAGTTTTATGAGGAGGAGATGGTGTGTGTGTGTGTGTGTGTACATTTGAATGAGCTTGTGTATATGAGAAACAGAGTTTGTGTGTATAAGAGATGAAATGATTCCTTTGAAGGAGACAAAACAGATTAGGGATTATTCAGCATTATCTGTAATAAATATCTGTTAGTGTAAAGTACAAGTCAAATAGCCAAAGACAAATAATATTAATACTCATAAAACCTGCCCAGAAAGCCACATGGACAAAAAGGTGCAAACTTATTGTGTAATTTGGTCTTATCTGCAATGAACATAGCTACAAAATCTAAAGGTTAGTATAATTTAAATTTCTCTCAAACACACATGCAAATTATCCAATTTTAAACATTAGAGGATCATCAAAATCTTAAATTATGTAATTATTAAGTTAAAGTTTTAAAACATAAAACAAGGAACTCCTTTTTTGGAGAAAACAATATTGGATTGTTTTAATTTTTTGTTTTAATGCTCGGAACAACTTTTCAGCTCCACCTTTTCTTTTCTTCCCCATTTTATCCATGGACAATTATTTGTAATTATCTGCGCAGAGAAATTCGCTGTAACGGATCAATCTCTCTCTCTGTAAATTAGACGTGAAAGGGGGCGTGTTTCAAGATACGCAATGGAGTAGACCAAAACTAACTAACAGGGAGGGAGGGCAACAATTCAATTCAATTCAAACAGCCCCTGCAAACAGCTGTACATACATTTTTGTCTAATAAAGATAAATGTGCTATAACTGAATCCATGTTTATACTTAAGTCTAACTTAAGAATAAATGGATCCCACATAAATAACAGACATACATATAGGGTACCACTGATAAAGTGAAAAATGATTGTAATCAACATTGTATAATTATATAAATGAAGTCAGTTTATTAATCAATTAATGTAAAACACTACATTAACAATACACCACTACATTAACAATACACCACTACATTATCAATATTTCACAAGACATTCCAGAGTTTAAAAGAATATATCTAATTTCTATTAGTATTCAGGATAGTTATTGGGATTTATTTCTCAGGTATGCTCAGGATTTTTTTCATTGGAATTAAAAAATATTTAAAAAAATGTCTACCCTGGCCCTTTGGAAGTAGCAATAATAATAATAATACGTCTGGAATATTAGCGCTTTTCATATAAATGTATTTTTCCTTGAGTACTTGGTCTAAAAAATATCAAATCTCTTGAACAAAGTATTTAAAAAAAAATTATATGAAATGAGAGAGAAAGAGAGAATATATATATATATATATATATATATATATATATATATATATATATATATATATATAATTCAGCTATTCACCAGCAACCCCCCAAAATATAATGATTGTCAGGACTGTCTATGACAAATACCACAAATCTGCCACTACAAATTTTCCATGATGCTCTGCCTTCGTATCAAGGGTTGTTCTGTTGTAGCAGTGGTTGTTTTTCTGCCATGCTCTTGCCACAGGTGTCCTAACAGACATACAGACATAAATATGTGTTATTTAATTTATTATTATGAGTTATTCAATATTATTATTTAACATTAGGTGAATAGACTATCTAAGGGTGTATTCACACCAGGAAAGTCCGATAGTTCACTTGCTTTGGTCCGGACCAAAATTTTTTTTTTTTTTGGTACGGTTCGCTTTCACACTGCTCTTTTTGTAAGTGAACCAAAATTTGTAAACAAAACCACACGTGTGCTAAGGTCGTCCATTTATTGGACAAGGATTCTCAAGTAGGGAAATCAGGAAGTGCAAAAAAGGCTCAGCATGGAGATATTTCGTACAGCAATATTTGTTCTTTTTGCTAATTTTGTGTTATTCTGTACAAACGCAATATGAAGAAACTATAAGAAACGCAGAAGACGAATAATGTATAAAGTTTTCATTCATAGAGAGGGGCTATGTTCACACATTCAAATAATGAGATTCTTATTGTTTACTGCTAACAAGTGCTGTCAATGTTAACGCTTGCAATTAAGTTTGTCCAGTTTAACGCAGCATCATCCTTGTATTGTAACTATCGTTACATTATATGAACTGCAAAAGCTTTTTTTGCATCTATGCGCGATTAGACTAAAGAGAACGCTTTGTATGTGAATGTCCTGATGCACACACTCATTCATTCATTCCATTCCAATGATGCACACACGACGCGCAGAAAGACCCGCAACAGTCTCGTGTGGCCAGACTGCGCGCCGGAATGGAATTCTCTTTCGCACTTGAACAACAATAACACAAACCATTATGCCAAAATCTCCGACTACGGAAGCCTGTTAACTCAAAGGCGCAGTGCTTTCTTGCAATTGGGTCGGTTCATGTTCACACCGTAAACAAACCGTACCAGAGTTCGTTTGGAACCGTAACGAGACCACCTCTTCAGCTGGGTCTCGGTTCGGTTGTTTGGTCCGCACCCGAGTTCGATTGCTGTATTCACACCTGCCCAAAAGGTCCGCACCAAGGGGGGAAACGAACTAGAGTTCGATTCAATCGAACCAAACAAGGCAGGTGTGAATACACCCTAAAAATTAATTACCAGATTTGGTACACTTTACTCAGAGCTAGCTACACAACTTTACACCATCACATTTGAAATCAAGGCATTCCCAGTGTTCCCCAACTTAGAGTTCACTTCAGCATGTAGGCACCCTTAGCAAATTAGCTACCCACATCCTGGTACTGGCCCTATGGTCTGCTTTTGTCTTACTTCAAATCGCTTTTGGTCATGTCCATCTAGGTGTTAATATTCTGCTGTCTGGACTTCGCCTGATGTTCAGCCTTCTCTAATATTCACATGTAACTCATCTTCTCTGCACCTCCCCCTGGTTCCCCATCCCTGCTAGGCCCATAACAAGGCTAGGCATATTGCTCTCCTCAATCCCAATGGTGGATGGTGGAATCAGCTTCACCCAAGCAGACAGCAACAGCTTAAATTGTCCCAATCTTCTATTCTGTTGACCACAACAGTCTAACACATGAAATGTAAAGCCTCTCTTGTCAGTAAATGTAAATGATATATGTCCTGTGCTATCCTAGCCTTTGGAGGAACAGAAAAGTGTCAAAATGTTCCCTCTGACAGCACTAAAATTACAACTAAATAGTTACCACATTGTTCACTTGCTCCTGAGAGTTAGTAGCACTGTTGTCTTTACTTGCACCAGCACTCCCTTTTCCTGTTGAGGAACAGAGAAATGTCGGCGTGTTACTCCATTGCTATGCATGAGATGGCATTAAATAGGGATGCACAAAAATTTGGGCCACAAAAATAAAAAAATAAAAACACAGAAAAAGGAGAAAAATAAACATGCATGCAAGACAGTGAAAAGTGTGCATATAGACCTTGTGAAGCTTTGCACACCCTTCCTATGTGTGGATGAGATTTTTGGATTTCAGGACAAAAAAGCATGATATATATTTGAATAAGGGGCATATTTACCAGAGTCAGATGACAAGCTTATCTCACTTCCAGCTTTACTGTGTCCCTCACCTATGTAACAAACATAAATGCAAGTTAAGCAGCCATACAAGTCACATCTGAGATTTTAAACTGCATAGTGAAATGTACACTTTGATTCCATTTTTTTTAGCAACTGCAGGCATTTAATGAACAAGTTGTAAGTACATACAATTAACATCAACCTGGTAAATGGAATATATAAAACATAATAATTAGCTAAATTATTACCTTCCTCCTGAGATCTAGTGGCATCACTTTTCATTACTGGTGCATTACTTGCACTATTTTCTCCTGCTGTAGAAACAGTGAAATGTCAAAGTGTGTTTCAACATCCCCTGATACATAAGACTGATTACATATTAAGAATGGGACAACTGGTACCTGGCAGTAAAACGCTAACATTCTCTTCATCTTTGCTGGGATCCTTGACATCAGTTACCACATTGTTCACTTGCTCCTGAGAGTTAGTAGCACTGTTGTCTTTACTTGCACCAGCACTCCCTTTTCCTGTTGAGGAACAGAGAAATGTCGACGTGTTTCTCCATTGCTATGCATGAGATGGCATTAAATAGGGATGCACAAAAATTTGGGCCACAAAAATAAATAAATAAAAACACAGAAAAAGGAGAAAAATAAACATGTATGCAAGACAGTGAAAGTGTGCATATAGACCTCATGAAGCTTTGCACACCCTGTGGATGAGATTTTTGGATTTCAGGGGAAAAAAGCATGAGATATATTTGAATAAGGGGCATATTTACCAGAGTCAGATGACAAGCTTATCTCACTTCCATCTTTACTGTGTCCCTCACCTATGTAACAAACATAAATGCAAGTTAAGCAGCAATACAAGTCACATCTGAGATTTTAAACTGCATAGTGAAATGTACACTTTGATGCAAAAAAATATTAGCAACTGCAGACACTTGAACAATGAACAAGTTGTAAGTATACATACAATTAACATCAACCTGGTAAATGGAATATATAAAAGATGAGCTAAATTATTACCTTCCTCCTGAGATCTAGTGGCATCACTTTTCATTACTGGTGCATTACTTGCACTCTTTTCTCCTGCTGTAGAAATAGTGAAATGTCAAAGTGTGTTTCAACATCTCTTGATACATAAGACTGATTACATATTAAGACTGGGATAACTGGTACCTGGCAGTAAAACGCTAACATTCTCTTCATCTCTGCTGGAATCCTTGACATTCTTGCTTTTGAAAACTAAAGGGCAAGACAGATGAAATCATTTCTGAATACTCTTTGCAAAGTAATACTAATCTAAAAATAAAAAAAAGGTACAAAAGCACTAATCCATTGTAGTACTCTCTATCATCTTTATTTGTAATCCTCTCTAGTCTTCCCACAACAATCTACAACAGTTACAATCAGCACAAAAAAAACTTAAGTAGTATAGTTTTTAAAGGTGCCTTGTGTAATGTCCGCCAAAAAATCAATTCATACTCCACATTCCATACCAGATGGGGGCAGTATACCTCCAGACAGTGAGTTGGTCTACTCTAGAGTAATAAAGGAGAAACGGCATAGTCTCTATGCTCCGCCCCTACCTTCACAACGACCCTAGAGCCATAGCCGAAGCCGAGCCAACTCCTAATAGATCTCTGCAGCACTATAACTTGTCATTTTTTTAATGACATCATCGCCCTTATTTCTTCTCATTCTTTTGATGCGTGTAGCTCATTTTTTGGATATTTTTACCTCAATTCTCACACATGGCACCTTTAAGGGGAGGTTAGTTGTTTGCAACTTAATAGATTTCAATTGACTATTTCAAGATTTTGGAATAACTTCTGAACCCAAGGTGAAACAATAGATTTTTTTTCTCTGAAGTCCTGTCAATTCTGACATTTTAGCCTTTATCAGAGAAAAATATTAAAAAGATTGTGCCCAGAATCTGTATTTATGTTGTAATACTCACAAAGTATTTTAGTCTTATAAAGGTAAAAGCAGAACACTGCAACAAAAACTACTGCAACTGCAGCTCCAATCACAATTCCAATAACCAGGTAAGAGCCTTCATTGCAGTTTTTGCATTCTCCATCTGCAATAAAAAATACAAAAATAATAAATGGACAAAGTTACTGTATGTAAAGTCTAAATGTCCACTACATTTAGAAAATTCAATTCCATTGTTAAGCCTTTAATAAAGAGTAATTTTAAGGGGTCATAAAACACTCAACTACATTTTCTGAGATTTTAACAGGTGTTTATGTTGCACATTACAGAAGAAAATGTTAGCATCTGTTAATTTTAATAGAAAACTTATCTTGGCACCATTTTCTGACTTTCGGGTTTAAAATCTTCATAGTGCTAATGTCATAGGTTGTGATATTTTCTCTCATTATGGTGTACTGATAATTATTTATGAGACTGTATGCACTTATCCTATGAGAGACACAACCGACGCTGATCGCAAGTGTTTGTTTTCACTCTGTAAGAGTTTCTACGTGGCATAATTCCTCTTTTATAGACCCTGGGTCCTATCTTGCACCTGGCGCAAATGAGTTTGTACACTGACGCATGTATCATTCCTATTTTGCACCCGCTGAACTTGCACTCTTGCAAAAAGGAGGCGTGTTTCGGCGCAAACATTCCCTAGTGCTATTTTGGAGTTCCAGAAAACTATTCCGCCACTGACCAGAAAAAACCTAGTCTAAAGTCAGTAGCGCGTTGCGCATTGTTCATAATGCTATTTTAAGCGCGCATGCTTGGCCATTATGTAGCGGGTTCACAACGCGCATACACTTTGATTCTCTCATCAACACAGATGCAGCAGTTTTTGTGCAAATCATACATTATAACAAGGAAAAATATTAACACATGAGGGAAATCATTGTGGTGTCCATGAAGATGTAAAAAAAAAAATGTAGTTTTTTTCCTCCCACGCCTGTTTAACCGACGCTGATTTGGGTGGGTTTCTCCCATCCCCATACAACGTCACTTCTCTGTCTTTCACGGTCCTGACAAGAACGTCGGTCTCCTCGGCTGTGAACCGCTCCTGGCGCGCGCCTGGTAAATCCGCCATAATAATAGCAATCCGTAATGGAACTTGCGCACCTGCTCTTAAAGGGAATGTGAGATGACGCTCTGATTGGTTTATTTCACGTTACGCCCAAACCACACCTATGAATAATGAAGCTACTTCAGACCAACCCCTTTTAGATTTGCGCCAGGCGCAAGAAGCATTTATCCCGCCGGGAAAATAGCAACAGCGCCGGGATCCGCCCACAAAGTTACTTGCGCTTTGACACTTGCGTTTCAGATCGTTAAAATAGGGCCCCCTGAGTCTCCGACACAAATGTGATCCATCCTTTCCGTGAGTGTAACCCTCGATAAAATCCTGCAGGTGTCATGATAGTCACAACCATGGAGCTGTAACTCTAATTTCACTAAGCTAATTGGTAACTAAAAACTTGCAGATCATGCTTTCAAGTTGATTCAAGTAGGCACTTCCACCATTGTTTCCTCAGAGGAAAGACCCCCGCTTTAATGATTAAATACTTTCACTTTACCTACCCCATTTGACAATAATTGGTTCTTTGAGAGTTTTGTGGGACACAAAACAGTCATATTCTGCTTTTTCATCCTCCTTAATGTACACACTCTTCCTCAACTGAAAGGTTCCATCATGGTTTGGTCTGGTTCCTGTGGATTCAATCTCATCATCAGGCAGGGATGTGCGATATTTCCTTATGGTCAACGTCACATCTTTGGGGTAGAAACCACTGGCCAGACAGGTGAGTTTCAGCTTAGTTTTGTCACTGGTAGACTTTTTTGCAAACACATGAACATCTGGAGGAGCTGCGGACACAGTTTATCAATCAGTTCTATCTCTTATGACAGCTGCAAATAATCAACAAATACAAATACTCTACATTTACTCACAGCCATTTTTGAGGTCCTCATCTCCATATTCTCTGAATTTGTTGAGCCAGTCCACACACTCTTTCTCCAGGTAGCCCTTAGTGTACTGGTTCAGGATGGGCACATTATCCCATTTCCTCTTGGTTGGAAGAGCTGCATCAACTGGGGCAACCCACTGAGACTCCTTATCATCAAAAGACAGGAAGTTATCGCCATCATAACTGTACTCATCAATGCCTTTGGAAAACTTCAGTTCATTTCCCTCTTGATCAACTTCACACCCATGTCTCCACTGAAGAACATGAACATCTGAAAAAAGACAGATTATTATTTTTCAGATAATAATAACAATAAAATATTATCATATTATATTATATTGTACGTATATTATACATATATGCAATATTATATTATACATATATGCATCAGTATTCCTCACCAGAAGCATTGTGTCTCATACGGTCCATCAGAATTTTGACATTCACATTAAACCACTGTTCTTTGCTCTTTCTTGACTGGGTGCCTTTTTCCCAGTAATCCTCCTGCATTTTCTCTTTCATCCAGTGCTGTGTGGGAATCTTTCTCTTTTCCTTGCTATTGTAATAGTCAATCTGTCTGTCATCAAGCAGACCCATAGCTGTGAATTCATAGATGCCCGGCAGTTCGACGGGTTTGGACAAGGCTGTGTAAATGTAGTACAGGGAGTGTTTGTCTGCAATACAAAGGAATAAAAAAATTAAATTTAAAAAATAGAAATTCACTCAGAATATGGTGATATAAATAAAATCAGCCATGGACGTTAGTGATCATACAAGGTCTATTATTTTTTATAAATATATATCATGAAATCGTTATGCCAGCAGGAGGCGACAACTGACAATCTTCATTTATGTACAAACACCATTCTAAGACACACAATGTATGATTTGCCTGTGGCTTTATTGGAACTATTTTTGTTTGTGGAGCAAAAATAGACACAGTAACTGCCAATATTGTGTCTAAAACACCCAGCTGACCAACAAACCAGATTAGGCTGAGGCTCGTCAAGTAACGTTGTTCAAAGTTATTTTGTCTTTAATAATGTTCTCAAACCATTAACATGAAAATATTATTTATTCATCATTCATGGAAGCTTTATCTGAAACATTTTAGTTCCACGTTCTAATGTTTTTTAAATGTTAGCCTATAGTTTCAAAATGTTCATAGAAAATTCAAAAGTAACGTTCCCATAATGTTTGTAAAATGACCAAATGGAATGTTTCCTTAACATTTGTAAAAAAAAAAAAAAAACACACAAAAAAACCGGACGCTTTAAGTATTCGTATTCGGTGAACATTCAGAAATAATATTTTCATAACTTAATGGGGAACAACAACAACACTAGGCTATATGGTTTGTTTTAATTAGTGCAAGACGTCATTCTACTAGCCTATAAAATAAATTATGACATTTATTTTAAAATTGTAAAATACGAAAGTCGCAAGTAAAAAGAAACATTTCACCCTTATTATAGTAGGGCTAGTTAAAAGATCAGTCGAGATGATTTAACTCGTAAACTTTTTTTACGAAGTGTACTAACTGTTATGTCAAGGAAGCTCAACAGGTTCCTGAACAGAAAGTATTTCAATAGACTTGTTTACCTGCGCCATTTTACTGACACACCTAGACACCTAAACAGACTTGAACATATGGGCATATTAAAGTTTTGCGCATTTTGGTAGCCTATATTCTGATAATATATAGTAAAGAATGTGTTGAGAAACTGCAAAAAATGACAACGCTTGTTTTACTTTCAGTTTTAAGAACGAAATAATCTTATCCTAATCGAAATAACAGCAGACTCACCGCTCCAGGCAGGTACAACAACAGCACAGAGAACTGCCGAACACAAAACGGTGAAAAGTGCCATTTCAAGCCTGTTAAAGCTTCGCTGCCTTTCTGTGCCTTCCTCAGCTGACGGATCCAGTTTAACTGATACCAGTTGGACTGGTTAATATGTACATCCAGATCCCTATCCACACCCTTTAGAGATCTTTAACCAATACTAAAACAGACAGCGCAGTGTCACTTAAAGGGGTACCAGCTAACAATGACCTGGCGGTCCACCAGCGTTTTTTGGGCGGCACAAAGTCAGCGGCTTGACACGGTCGGACCTCCGGCGGCACGCCATTGGCAAAACGACCAATCTGAAAATGCGGTCGGTCCGCCAGCGTTTTTTGGATGGCACGCCACCAGCGGTTTTCCGCGGCTGGGCCACCGTCGGCACACCAGTGGCAAGCCGATAGTCGGTCCAGTGTTGCTGAGCACTTACAGGACATCTTTAATTTTGTAAATGTATAATATTAATTTATTTTTTACAGTTAAAAAGAATCTGAAAGCACTGAATAAAAGAATTGTGAAACTGACATAGCTGCAGTAGCTATATCAAAAGCAAAGTGTAGGTGGTATAAAAAATACTGCCTATAAGCACTTTTAGCACGCTTTCAAATGAAATATGGGGCTTGAGTGTTCGTAAAAACAATAAAAAAAAATCTGAAATTATAAAAGTGCCACAATTGTCCCACTATCACGTGCTGGAGTGGTAATTTGCACCTATGAACGGGTCATATAACTTCAAAATAAGTTTTAAATTCATGATTTAATAATGAGATTTTTATTCAAGTAAGGTTCTAATTCTAGATGTTTATGTTTGTAAATGCTGCGTGACTTTGACGCGTTTTAATGGACGTGCGCGTGAATATTCGAGTCGCCTTCAAACACTGGAGCAGAGATGAGTTACCATGGAAACGGCGCAGGACGCGTCATCAGTGCAACAGACAAGCAGCAAAACTCCGACTCTCGCTGTTGATTTCACTGCTTTCAGGTGAGTTTAGTCTCTAAAATCACACAAATAATACACACAACTGTTCTTGACACTTCTCTTACTTGTAATTGACACGCTTCTGTTGAATATTTACTTTATAGAAATGGTTTAGTGTCTTCGAGAAAGTCCGTTAGCATCTCAACCGTTTTCAGAAGAGGTAACTTAGGCTAACTTTAACGTATAACGTTAGCTTGAGCTTTTGTTTATGAAGGTTTGGGCTTTTGATCACATCTTATGTGTAGATGAGAAGTTTTGTAAAGATTTTGCTTGGAAGTGAGCTAATGTATTTAACATAAAAGTAATGTTAATCGATGACGTCGCTTACACGGCTGAAACTAGCTCAATGGTTCATATATATTATTGACAAAAATTGTTCTGTGATTTCAGCAGCAACAAAATAATCCCTCTACAACAGAGGGAATGTTCCACGACTTCAACATTTCTGAAGAAAGCTGCTGCTGGAGAAGTGGGAAACACTGTAACACAGGTGAAGTGAGGAAGCTCATTAAATAACCTCATATCCATTTTTTCACTATATTTTTCACCTATATCACCATGCATCTGTTCTCATTTTTTAAATTTCTCATATTTACATTTTTTATTTGTTTAATTTATTTTAAGGTTTTGACATCCAAACGTAAGTGACACTGTATGAGCAATATTAACCCTCATTTTGTGTTTGGGTCATTTTGACCCAGAGAAGATTTTATTTTTCCCTAAAATACTAGATAATGTCATCGCATTGGACTGAAACTTGGTGACTTTGTTCACAAAGGGTATAATTAAGTTATATATCTATGCACAAACTGGTTTTAGTCAGTTTGTGCGCAGTGACCCTGTTTCAAAAGAATCTTTCTTTCATGTTCTTAGTTTCATCACAGTTTTCAGACAAAATATTATGACATTGTGTTTTGGGACTAAAATGTAAAAATATAGATGTTATAGCACAGACACATATAAATGCTTCACAGTGTCTTGCTTGGCATTTATTTTGTAGCAGCACAATGGCGAAGAAGCTCTCTGTGCATGATGTTCTTCATCAGATCGTTGATCGAGACACCAGTGAGGAGGAGGCGATGCAGGATGAATCTTGCAGTGAAGGAGCATTAGAAGATGTATCAGAAGAAGAAGCCACCATTGAGCTACAGACCTTGAAACCACTGATGAGCAGCATCTTCTGATGATGAGGGCCAGCTGATGCTACGGTTACATTCTGGTCGAAAGATGTAAGTTTGTCCTGGTCTTCATCCCCACGAGGCAAGGTAGTTTTTCTTCTGAGATTCATCCTCACTAGAATCCCGATCAATGATCTGATGAAGAATATCATGCACAGAGAGCTTCTTCGCCATTGTGCTGCTACAAAATAAATGACAAGCAAGACACTGTGAATCATTTATATGTGTCTGTGCTATAACATCTATATCTGTAAATTTTCATCTTTTTCTGTGTGAGAACATCTAGTCCCAAAACACAATGTCATAATATTTTGTCTGAAAACTGTGATGAAACAAAGAACATGAAAGATTCTTTTGAAACAGGGTCACTGCAGACTGAAGCCAGTTTGCGCGCGCGTGTGTGTGTGAGTGTGAGAGTGAATGTCAGATGGATGAATGGATATTAGATGCCGTTCAGGGTAGGATCAAGTTTCTTTCTGTGGAAAAGAATGTGTAATACTCAAAATAGTTTGTGTGTTTTAATGTGTGTGTTTGTTTGGGTAGCGCGTGTATGCATGTATCGACACATGCACAGATCCAAGGGCTCAATGTTTGCAAGCACACATGTACATTTGTGTACATGAAGATGTTCATATTTTATTTAATATTTTCAAAATTATTTATAAATAAGGCTTTTTTTACAAAAGAAAATGAGATGCCTACTCTCAGATAAATGAGGCCTACGATTAATCAGATGCAAATAGAAATATAAAACCAGTACTAATTAAAAGAGAACAAGTTGACAAAAAGATTTAATCCAATATTGGGTGATAATATAGCATAACAAGAGATTTATAAGCTATTTCTTTAAAGGCTGGTCATTTTTTACCAGGAACACCACAAGTGTTATAGGGTTTTGAACACAACACAATGAATAAGTAAACCTAAAAACATAAATTCTGTTATCCTAATTAAGAAATAATTTTCTGTACATTCTTTCTCTTTTCTGCAATTCACTTCTGCTGTAGCTTCTTTCCTTTTAATAAACCTGTTATTGTATAATAATATTGTTGGCTCTGTGACAAATGGTTTGTTGTGTTCCTAGATCTTCAATGCGGATGCCCTCTGTAGCAGAGTTGAGCTGATCATCATCTCTAAGGCACCATCAACCATATGACTAGTAAGTAAAACCAAGCCAAAGACAAATTTCCACTTGTGGACAGTTAAGGAACTAAACTAAAACTTCAAATATACACTAATGTTAAACACACTAATTTTGTTGGTACAATTTTTTTATATGTTGAAAGAAGTCTCTTATGCTCACCAAGACTGCATTTATTTAATTAAAAATACAGTAAAAACAATAATATTGTGAAATAATATTAAAACATTTAAATAATTGTTGAAATCAGTTGTGCTGCTTAATTTTTTGTGTTTTTCAGGATTATTTGATGAATAGAAAGAAAAAAGCAACATTTATTTGAAACAGAAATCTTTACTCTCTCTTCTGGTCAATTTAATGCATCCTTGCTGAATAAAAATATGAATTTATTTATTTTTTTAAATTCTATTGAACCCAAACTTTTGAACAGTAGTGTAAACTACCATTTACATATGTTGGGTCTATTTAACACAATCGTAATTTAAATCTAGATTAAAGACACATCTCTTTATCCAAGCATTCAATTAACACATCTCATAATCTTGCACTACAGTTATATGTGATGAAATAGTAAAAACTGCACATGATCATCTTTTGCCTGAAATAATATGACAGCAGATGCTAATCTTTCTCCTGTTGTTTCCCTGTTTCTATCTCAGGATGCTCAGCAAGTTTACTAGAGATTACAACAGCTCCCGTTTGGATCCAACCTCACTTGTGAAGACTTCTAATGACACCAACACTCTTGAAGACTTCAGATGATGACAACTATAGATGGAATATACAGATGGCATACAAAACTGCCAGATATTAACCTTATATTGCATTGGCAATTATATTGAAACCATGTTATTGGTTTCACAGGCAGGGCTTAGATTAAGCCAGGATTAGGCTTTAGTTAAATTAAGATATTTTAGTAGCTTTTTAAAATCTACTTAAAAAAAAAAAAATTACGGGTGTGGATCTTGAGACAAAACAATGGCACTGAAATATTTTAAGATGTGTCAGTGCAAGTTGCTTCCAGTTAAAACTTTTAACATGCATTTTAGTCTGGGACTTAAGCCTTTTCTGTGAAACCGGGAAAGGTAAGGGAAGGTTTGCATATCGCAGTACACATAACTCGGAGAAAGAGTAAACATTGTTCATTTACATATCACCAACATTGTAACAATAGCGGGTTGAAAATCTGCAAACTTGCCCTTTTGAAATGTTGAAGGATAGTAAAAATGTGTCTGTTTAACTGAACATGACTTTAAACTCATGACTTGTATTATCTTATGGACATTACTTTGTTGCCAGAAGATGCTCTTCAGTGAGTAGCAGTCGCCTCTGGCTGATTAAAGGATATTTAGCGATTGTAGCCATGAACATGCATTTTCTGTAAAGCTTCTTTGAAACGATTTGTGTTGTGAAAAGCACTATGGTTTTACTATGGCAAAACTACCAACCATGTTTTTTTGTTTTTTTTTCAAAACCATGGTTCAACTAGTAATATTGCTGTAATAATTGCTGTAAAATTATGGTAATCAATCACTATAACCATAGGTTTTTAAACCTTGGTTGTTGTGAAACCATGGTTCATTTTGTTAGCTACTATGATTTTACTGCAAATGCTGTGGTAAAACCATTAATTTTCATAAGGGTACTACAAATATACTTAAATTATCCTATAATGTGCTTTACTAATTGTCACATTGAGTAAAATAATCTGATAAATATAAATGTATTAATTTAATCTGTCCACTGAAAATTAATCTAATAAAAATATATTTGCAACTGCTATTGAGACTGGTGTACATTGCTTATTTTTTTATCCATTATAGTGTAAGGACATTTTGGTTAGCATGAGTAACTGATTATAAACCGTGGTCCGCCAGAAAACACTTATTATAAACCAGCGGCACGATAGCGGACCACCGTCGGGAAAGCGGCGTCTGCCGCTGGAGGTCCGCTAGAATAACGATGAGCAAAAAACGCCAGTGATCAGCCGGCGGCGTCCGCCAGTGGGCCGCCGACTTTGCCACCGGTGGTCCACCGCTGGACTCATGTTAGCTGGGATAAAATGCCATTTTCACAAGATGTAAAATACATCTCTGATGTCCCCAGAGTGTGTGTGTGTGTGTGTGTGTGTGTGTGTGTGTGTGTGTGTGTGTGTGTGAAGTTTTAGCACAAGATACCCCACAGATATTTTTATATAGCATGTTAAAGTTAAGGCACTGTTTTGTGCCTGCCCTTTAAATGCAAATGAGCTGCTGCAGAGGGCGGGGTTTCAAGAGCTCGTGTGTGTGTCAGCAGCTGCGATTACCTCACGCAGACACACTAAAATGACAGAAACTGTTCTGCCTTTAATGTTTAAACGGAGTCAGACAAAGATGGAGAGACTCAAGAAGAAGTGACAACATGTAGAATGCAACATGACGTTTCAGAATGGTTAGTTGATGAATTTATGTTGCTGATGTGGAGTTAACTATCTTCAATTAGGATATTCTGTCATGGTAATCTATAAATAGCTCGTATATGAACTGTTGTGAGATGCACACAGAGTGAATTTCTATTGCATGTGAAAAGATGGATGCTAAAGTTTGAGCTGACTCACAAATGTACTCTTATACAACAACTTTTCCTCTTCTCGACATGGACTGCGTGTTCCCGGGGGCGGGGTTTATGTACATTTTAGGGTTGGTGATGTCTCTAACCCAGGAATGTCGTGTAGTTCATACCAGCCGTTTGTTGTAGTCCTTTTCTTTAAAAGCAAATATCTTCCTTTGCTTTGAACTTTGAGCGTTGTAACTTTGCAGATGTTGTTTATGCTAAAACAGCAACATTTCAGACTAAGTTAGAAAAGTGAAATCATACTTAACCACCCCTTTAAAACTTGGAGCGGAGGTAGTCACGAGTTTCTGCTCGTCTTGTGATATTACAAGACGTTTGTATACGGCCTTGTTCCTGTTCTGTGAATATCATCTCATATAACGTATGCAAAACAAAATATGCTAAATTAAATAGGATTATACGAAATAATCTTTATTTATTGGATTTCCTATAACAATATCTATAGTAGGCTTAGGCTATATGTAAACCATTAGGCCTATCTCTATAAGGGGCTAACAGTCGGTGGACTAAACTGGACAGCTTTTAATTGATTTGGCATTGACCCTTTTCCATGCTGTTAGATTTATGTGCAAAGCTAACAGTAGGCTTAAAGGGTTAGTTCACCCAAAAATGAAAATTATGTCATTAATGACTCACCCTCATGTCGTTCCAAGCCCGTAAGACCTCCGTTCATCATCGGAACACAGTTTAAGATATTTTAGATTTAGTCCGAGAGCTTTCTGTCCCTCCATTGAAAATGTATGTACGGTATACTGTCCTTTGTTCAGAAAGGAAATAAAGACATCATCAAAGTAGTCCATGTGACATCAGTGGGTTAGTTAGAATGTTTTGAAGCATCGAAAATAGATTTTGGTCCAAAAATAACAAAAACTACAACTTTATTCAGCATTGTATTCTCTTCCGGTTCTGTTGTGGATCCGCGTTGAGTGACGCTGCTGACATAAGACGCTGCTGACGTGTTTTC
The DNA here is from genome assembly GCA_029959095.1 of Rhinichthys osculus. Taxonomy (NCBI): domain Eukaryota; kingdom Metazoa; phylum Chordata; class Actinopteri; order Cypriniformes; family Leuciscidae; genus Rhinichthys; species Rhinichthys osculus. The sequence continues at coordinate 24,430,662 of JARWKJ010000015.1, forward strand.
TGGTGCGCCCGAGCTTCGTTTACAGTCTGAGGGAGACGCACGCTGTAAACTAAACAATCTTCGCAAACATGTCTAAGGATTTCGACACAGAGGAAGACTTACATTTTTTTGCCCAGCCATATTTATTTGAACCCGAATACACAGATGCACCAGATAACACGTCAGCAGTGTCTTACGTCAGCAGCGTCACTGCAGACTCGTGAACGCGGATTGACAACAGAACCGGAAGACAATACAATGCTGAATAAAGTCGTAGTTTTTGTTATTTTTGGACCAAAATGTATTTTGATACTTCAAAACATTCTAACTGATGTCACATGGACAACTTTGATGATGTCTTTATTTCCTTTCTGGAAAAGGACAGTATACCGTACATTCATTTTCAATGGAGGGACAGAAAGCTCTCGGACTAAATCTAAAATATCTTAAACTGTGTTCCGAAGATGAACGGAGGTCTTACGGGCTTGGAACGACATGAGTCATTAATGACATAATTTTCATTTTTGGGTGAACTAACCCTTTAAAGGTGCAGTGTGTGATTTTTAGCGACATCTAGCGGTTCGGTTGCGAGTTTACACTAAGGGCTCAGCCCACCGCTCACCCCTCCCTTTCGAAGAAGCTACGGTGGCTAAAACGGGACAAACATCGTCGTCTGAGACAGCAGAGAATAGCCAGCGTAAACATAATATAATAATAGTAATTAGCTGATTGTCTCACGAACGTAACCAGCACATTCTCCCCACATAGCAAAGCCATAATACAGCGAGGGAGAAGAACCACATGAAACTATGCAACTATATATTTTTTCTAACAGGGTAGTAAAAGTTTAGCTGGCTAATATGAGCTGTTACTGTGGCTGAGCTGGTTAAAGCGTAAAGCCTTGTTTAAACTCGACGCGTCCGCATGAGCTCACAGGTGCGTGCGGCAAAAATGACGTGATTGTAACAGCGCGCGCGCCTCCGCATCCCCTAGACACACTTACTACACACAATAGGCTTTTTTTCTCTGATTTTGGAAACTCGATCGACTTAAAATGCTTCCAAGATTGACGGGTTGGTGATTCCTGTAACTGTTTTACGGTCAATGACAAGAGTAGCCTACTAATCAGCTGTCTCACGAACTTAACCAGCACATTTATCCCCACATAGCAAAGCCATAGCACAGCGAGGGAGAAGAACTAAGTTACATGAAACAATCCAACTACATATTTACACCACTGACAAGGGAAAAGTCACTACTCACGGTGTTTATGACTAGCTTCTTCTAGCTTCCTGCGGCTTCTCTTTCAAGGTAGTGACGAAACGCGCTCTGTAACGCTGTTTGTTCGCGTTCGGCTACAGAAACATGACGTCACAATATGGCGACCTTCATAGAAGGGGATTCCCGCGCCTATGTAGATATAAATGCCTCATTCTAAGGTAATAAAAACATTACGGTTTATTAAGTAAGTTCTTTATACACCACTGAACACATAGTTATGGATGTCATATTGCATTTCTGTTAATAGATACTCAAAAATGTTACACATTGCACCTTTAACTAAAAGTAATAAAACAGCAATATGTTTCATGCAGTCATTCTGTATTGAAGAATAGGCATTATATGTAGCTTTAAAAAAGTGCGAAAACAGGAGAGAAAAAAACAATTAGACCAATAGCTAATTCCCCTTGACTGGGTATTGCTTCATCAAAGACAATCCAGACAATCTCAGTAGACATGTCTATTTTTAATGTAACTTTTAATTTAAACTGACAGAGATTCGCTCGCTGCAGAGCAACCGGAATTCGAAGATGTTTAATGATAGTTGCCAATTTGAGTCAAAGACAGTATACGTGTAAATGTCGTAGGCCAGTAAGAGCTGTGCGTGTAAACCTCACTCCCCTGATCTCAAGAGGCGCTCTAGCGACTTTAGCTTTAGCTGGACAATAACTTTATCCTAATGCTGTTGTAAAGCCTAAACAATCTGTATTATTTCTATTATAACTGTAAAGCTGCTTTGAAACAATCCATACTGTTAAAAGCGCTTTATAAATGAAAGTGACTTGACGCTAGTAGAACCAGTAGAACCGGTTACATACATACCTAGCTTATAACCTTAAGTGAGAAAGATGTTTTGTGGAAAAATAAGTGAGGACTGCAGAATATTTGTTAACAATTTTGAATAAATGTCATATATTTGCATGTTTTTTTCCCCCATGAAATAAACATAATTTCTGTGTTTCTCTGATCTATGGTATACTTTTTTATTAGCAGATAACCCCCCCCACACACACACACACACATACACACACACACTTTTAGGGACAAATTTGTCTCCAAAGTATAGTTAAGTAAATCCACAAAGACATACACACTCCTTCCCCTTCACTTTCTGCCAAATCGAAAGCCAAATCCTCCTTTCTGTCTGTTGAAGGCTTGCAAACCTCCTGCAATGGAAGTGAGCACCTCATTCCGCTTCTCTCCACCCTCTTCTTCCACCTCTCCTCCCTGTGGATAAGGCACAGGCACTATATGATTGTCTGGGAATGTCCCCATGGGTCTCCGTCCCAGCTCCTCTCTCTTCTGGTCCTTCACCATGTCCCTCTGTCCCCATCCCAGTTCTGCCTTCACCCTCTCCAGAAGCTCCTTGGGTTCCGGCTCCTGAATCAGAGCCCAGGGCTGGAGCGCCGTCACTGGCCTGCCATCTGGACCTCCCAGCGAAGCCTGCAGCTGGAGCATTGCTGCTTCCCACTCAGGGTTGTCCAGTGTAGGCAGATAAACCATGGGATGGTGTGGCAGCATTAGACCTCTGGGAGGCTGAACCAGGAGCACCAGCAAAAAGAAAACTGTGGTTTGAAGAGTAGAGGAGATATGGAAAACCTGGAATTTCATCTGAAATTTAAGAAATAAAGGAGAAGAGTTAAGAGAATTCCTTCCAAAAAGAGACAAATATCATCCTTAACTGACTTAATTTTTCACATCAAACCAGTTTTAGGAATTACCTTGCAGAGTGTTCTGAATCTCTATCCATCAAGCCATCTGCTTGTAGCTTCTTTAAATACCCTACCCATGCTAGATTTGTTCGTTGTTAATGACTAGACAGCTGTTTGTTAATTGGTTAAAACATCCATGTGACGCACACGACCATCTCCACAATGTCATCAAAATTCCTTTAACTAGGATACACAGTCAGCTTAACTGGGAGAGTTGAAGTGGACAATTACTGAAAATGGGCATATATGCAATCTATCACACAAAGCCTCAAGTTTGTACCTCACCAAGAGGTCTGAGAAATAACAGGAAGAATTTCGCCATTGTCTCCTTATGGTTAGTGTGGTTATGTTCCTGGGTGTTCTGATTATAATATTTGTTGTGAGGAAATGCTTGTGTGCCCTGTGTTGTGCTCTCCTCCATTTCTCTCCATCACTCTCTCACTCAGGTTAACTACCTGCTGCAACTCGTCATGAGCATGCCGGAGCAGAGGAGAATTAGCTCATAAAAGGAGCACTCAGAAAATGCTACACTGAGGAACACTTCTCCCCAGCTTTAGACTGAAAGCTGTCTGTCTGTGTGCTTGCTAAAGTGAGAGCCCTTGCTGATAACTTTGAGTTAAGGCCTGTTCACACCGGGACGAATTTCGTTTAACGCCTCGTGACTAAACAAAGGGCGCCAATGTGAGTGTGCACACCGACACGAAAAACGCCACGCATAAAAGCGTCATTTTTTTAAAAACGCCTCGGGTTCGTTTTTTTAGTTTGACGCGCCGCGTCAAAAACTATCCGACCAATGAGATTGGCGCTTTTGCTCACGTGTCTGGAGCTTCTGAAGTTACAGTAAAACACAACTTGGGGGCGCTCAAACACAAAACGGTCTTGCCGAGCACACATACGTAACCGCGAAGAAGATATACACCAAGTATCGTCTACACTGCCGGGAAGAAATAAGACGAGGAAGATGAAAGGCAAGATTAATGTAGAGCTGCTGGTCTCGTTGGTCTCGGAACATAAAGAACTATATGACAAACGCGACAGCGACTACAAAAATCTTGATAAAAGAGAATGTTATGGAGTGGTATTGCAGAGCAAAGGGGCGCCATCTAATGTCAGGGAATGAATTTGCATGTTCACTCGGCTCATCGTCAGCGAAAATCGCTTGGGTGTGAACACAAAAAACGCGTTGAAAAACGCTGCCGAATAACGCGCGCCGATATTCGTCCCGGTGTGTACGAGCCTTAAGGTTGTCCTATACTTGTTAGCTCTGTGCTAACAACTGTTCATTAGTGTTGCTTACCAGTTTATCCTTGTAACTAAAAGGTATTGTATCCTCCTAGAATTAACTTAATTTGCTCAGCCTTAAAGCTTTACTCGTGGGTAATTAAAAGGTACTGCTCACTTTTATTGTCTAGCTTATTGTGTTACTGTAGCTGCAGGGAGAGAGTGCCTTTATTATTGTGTATGACTGTTTTTCTCCTGTTTTTGGCTAGAGGGGAAAAATGCTCAGGGAATTTTATGTTGTTGATTATCTTTGATTTCGTGCAGGGTAGCTAGCTCTTCTAAACCTTAGTTAGCTTATGTTTTGTTTATTACTTGAGTTCCTACTCTCTCTTGAAAATGTATTACCTTACTTAAACTTAAACTTTTTGGTATATGGAAAATAAACATTGTCTTATTTCCTTTTTCTTAAAAACGTGTTATGTTTTCTCTCTGAGACTGTGGATTGAAGTGTGTTCTGCCTGTATCTTTACATTCAAGCAAACAAATACGTACAAATACGGCTTCCTCCAAGAAAAAAAAGAAAAAGAAAAAAAGATGTGCATTCGGTGGACACAGATGTCTGGATTGTATTTATACTACAGTGTACACACATTGCTTATGGTCGAGAAGTTAAGTTCTTTATTAAAGGCAGTACTTATATTATGACAGAAAATAGATTTGAAATGAAAAAAATATATAATTTGGAAATGCCATAGCAACCACCAAGCATTCAGTCAGAAGACCTTAGTAACCTTCCAGAACATTCTCCTTAGAAACCTATCTATCTGTCTATCTATTTATATCCTTCGGACTTTAAGCATTTGTTAACTTTCAGGCAAAGGTTTTTCAAGCCAACATTTACATTTTGATAGATTTGCTGAGCTCACTGACTGATCCAACAGCATTCCTGTCAGGACATGCTCTCTAAATGAAATTTAGCAATGCAGCTAAACATTACAAGCTGTGATTATGAAGTATAAAAATGTTATATGTTATAATAATACAGTATATCAAAGACTTTAGTCTAAATTTTTTATTTGTGTATATTGGAATGTGGGACATCAGCAGTGTTGTGTCAGCTCTTAGTACAGAATGATATAAGAAATGTACTAAATAACTATTTTGTGTTTTAAACGCTTTTATTACAGTTAGTTACATTTTATTGTACATTTAATTAACAAGGTACAATATAGGCTTCAACTTGAAGGATGTTTGGAAAAATGTTTATGTTGTATGTAGTGGTGTAAAGTATTTGAGTATTACTTTATTTTTTGGCTTATCTTTTTGGCTACTCTGTAGTTTTACTGAGTATCAAAGGTTTTAACAACTTTTACTCTCTACTTGACTACATTTTTGAATTAGCATAGGCCTATGTACCTTTTACTCCAAAACATTTGTGATGAGTAATGCAATTAATAGTTACAGTTTACATGGCATCTGCAGCAGTTTATTTCTGCTACAAAAGAGGTGATATCGCCATCTACCTAAACTTGTTGTCAACAAGGCTACTTTATGCAAATGTGCACTTTGACCGTAGCTGCTGAAACGCAGTTGAACAGTATGACATGAATGACAACTGAGATCTTACAGTGTGACATAGCTGTTACTAATCTTTGCAATCTGGCAACCATGCGCACGCGCTCTCTCTGCACTGCGGAAGAAGCGTGGATTATCCGAAAACACACACAACCTACGTCAGAGAAGATCAAATGTCAGAGAAGATCAGACGTGTGTGTGTGTGTGTGTGTGTGTGTGTGTGTGTGTGTGTGTTGATCTTCTCTGACAGTCCAAGTAATCCATGTGTTTTCTTTGAAACCCAGCATTAATCTGAAGTTAAACCTGCTTCATGGTAGATTTAATTTAAGCCTCCATTTAGTCCTGGTGTAGCTCCAGTCTTCCTCCATGAAATCATCTTATTAACCTCTGAACTAGACTAATGCTGCACCTCAATTCGCCTAGGGCAGGGCTATTCAATTACAAATTCAGTTGGGCCAGATTTTCAAATCAAGAAGATTAGCTGGGCCAGTTATTTCATCGGTGAAGCAGCTCGTAATGACACATTTTAAAACCAACACAAACAAATTTATTGAAAAACATGTAAGGTTTATTCATTGTTTCTCTTTTAACTTTGGTCAGTTTTGCACAGCAAAAGGTGCATAAAAAAAACAATAAAAGAGCTAACTGAACAGAATCTGAGGTAGCCCCTACTTTTTCCACTTACAAAAGAAAAAAAAATTGACCTTGGCACCTCTTGCCTAGGCCTATCTAGGCTACATATCTGACCTATCTGATCACAAAGTGCATACAACAAAATAGTGCACAGTAGTAGGCTGTTAGCAATAACAATAAGTTTCCTTTTGAAACAAAATAAACATCTTGCTCACATTTGACCCAGGATCATCTCATAGTGCATAAAATAAAAAGTGCACAGTATTCACAACTATAACTAACACCTGAATACAAGGTGTACTACTGCACACTGAGGGAACATGTTTTAAAACACCACATGTGTAATTAGTCATGCCTTTGTTACACATCCCACATTATATTGATGTAGGCTACAGTTACCCTGCTGACTTAGTGGGAGAAGTGACATTTTTTGTTTTGAACGAGAGCAGTGACTTAAGGCTCGTAAGTTGTCAATTGCAATCCGAAGGCATTGGTGGAGAGTACGGTCAGTCAGGGAGCAATGAGAGTAGCATTTTATGGAGTTCATGTGTTCATGTGTGACCTACATGTGTATGTTGATCCAAACATACTGAACATGACGATCGCTACTTTCTTAAAGGTCCCCTGACATGAAATTTTCACTTTCTGAGGTTTTTTAACATTAATATGAGTTCCCCTAGCCTGTATATGGTCCCCCAGTGGCTAGAAATTTCAATCGGTGTAAACCGAGCTTTGGCTATCTTTCTCTGCCTTTGAGAAAATGAAAGCTCAGACGGGCTGATCTTGAATCTCCTCCATATGACGTCATACGGAGTAAAGGTAACCTCCCCTTTTTCTGCTTTGCCCGCCCAGAGAATTTGGCTCGCCCATGAGAAAATGAGCTAGGAAGTACGAACGCGATTTGATTTTCTCCTCGAGAGATATCATGGCTTGCAAACGAGCGAACCATGGCAGTTGATCAGTGTTCGGATGTACAAATGAACACAAAAGTATTTTTTAGTTCCTTCATCCGAGCCTCTGAATGGGTTAATTAATGGGTTAATTTTATTTTCTCTGGAAATGCGCCGACACAACTTCCCAAAGTTTTGTATGCTCCAAACATTTCACCAACGACTGTTTCCTCAACTTGGGCCAATACAGAGCTGGCCTCGATGAACGTCTGAAAATAAATCGATCGAGCTACCAAGCAACAATTTCTGATGTGTAGCCTAATTGTTCAAGTTCAGACAGGTAATCTTTCTCTCAAAATCGTTCAATACTGTTTATCCCTTGTGTTATGTTGCGGGTCAATTTGACCTGTTTCGATTTTCAAGTTGTTGGAAATACTGGTTAACCTTTGTTTTTTTTCTTGATATTTTGTGACTTTTTCTCATTTATCACGATGAACATGCATGCAAAGTTTCAACATGCTGATGTGTTTTGACATATACAAACAAAATTACTGTTACGTTCGGGATGTTCGTGGGTCAATTTGACCCTCATAGACAGCCATTCAAAAGCAACTGTACAGACACAAAATAAAAACATTTATTTTCTGTATGTAAGGGCACTTCAACTCCAGTTCTAATTTGCAAGTGCATCTAAAAGTGATCTAACCCTAACCAAACACACTTGAAAAAGCTAAAATTACAGTGTTCAGAATTATTTGCAAATTACAGATGAAAATCTTTGTCAGACACAGATAGTAAAATAAGCTCTCATTTCAATATTCAAAATATCTAAAATACCTAGCTTTTAACCAAAACTTTTATGTAGGATTTTCAAAGGCAGCTTCACAGAGCCAAAAAAAAAAAAAAAAACATTAATTTGATGTATGTTTTTGTTACCGGTATGTTTGGTTTCTCACTTCCCAGTGAGTGAATAATGAAACTAGGAAAATAGGTCTTAGGAAACTAGGGAAAGTTAACTTAGAAAAATGAAAAAAAATTCATTATACAGCATTTTTTTTTGTTCAGTTACGATGTTCAAAGCATAAAATGTAAAAAAAAAAAAAAAAAAAAAAATTTTAAAAAGAAATATATGCAAAAAAAAATCAGTATACTGTTTATTTTCCAATTTTGTCAAAACAAAACTGTTTTAAAAAATGTTTTAAAAACATTTTCATAAATCATATTTTCAGATATAATGTTTTTGTAATGTTTGACAAATGTTGATATTAAAAGTTTACAGTTTGTATCTAAATCTTTGTTGTTTTTCATAGTGTGATTTTGAATCCAATTAGGGTCAATTTGACCCGGTCCATAAGGGGTGTACACAGAAATCGAACAGAACACAAGGGTTATGCATAAGTCAAGCCAGTGACTAAAATATCAACTTCACATCGTTTCTTTTAGTAGGATGAAAATAATCTTATTTAAATTGTGAACAAATTATACAGAAAGCAATCAAAGAACAATCTGGACATCTGGACAACTCGTTATGAAATCAATGACGAACGTTACACTGCACAACGAAGCTCTTACTGTATGTACATCATCGTGTTTGCATTGGTGAAAGCATTAGAGAGAGTGCAGAAACTGCGTTGCAATGATAAGATCTTCATTCTCGCGATCAACAGACTGTCATCTGCTTGCTCAATGCTCATCACGGCAACATTTTATGTGATGGGAATAGATCTAAATACTTTAAAAACTTCTCACGATTCGTTAATCTCGATAGCTGTAATAGTAAAAACTTATAATAGCTGTAGTAAAAGTATTCGAGAGAGTTTCACATGTAATACGTAGCTATTTCATATGCAAGCATGTTAGCCAATCACAGCAGTGGCTGGTTACACTGAATCCCACAGCAGACACGCCCCTTCAAACAGAGCGTTCAAATCAGAGACTAAAATCAGGCTAGGAAAATGCCTTTTATTTCTAAATTATGACTATTTTTGATCTAAAAAACATACTAACATTATAAGGGCAACCCAGGAAATATTATAAAATAATAAAATAACCCCATGCCAGGGGACCTTTAATGTTAGGGAACTGATGTACGTTGACACCAGTCCAAAACATTGCAGGCCCGTTAGTGCAAAGCTCCTGTGCCATGGTTACAGATGACTGCAAGTTCGAGTGTGAATTTTCCCTCGTCAATGGAAGGGACCACTTTCTTTGCTCTGGTCCCCTTCTATTGCAACAGTGAGTGAACGGGTCTCTGACAAAAACGGCCACCTCTGTGGGCAGAACAAGTCCATCCAATCGAACAGCAAAGTTCTTTTTCAACCTCGCAATGAAATCTGTCATCACATCCGTGATTTGTGAGGGGGGATGAGATTCATTTGTGGAGTGTGGGAAAATGCAGCATTCGGCCTGAGCTCAAATCAGTTGCGAAAAGGTCCAGTTTAACTTGGAATGCGCGCATCTGTTCCACAAGGTCGATGACAGTTTTGTCTCTGCCTTGTAGTACCAAATTGAGATCATTCAGGTGTTTGAATATGTTGCTCAGAAAGCAGGCATCGGCCATGAAGTTGTCGTCCAGTATGCGACTCAAGTGTGTTTTTTGCTTGCTGCTGCGGAGGAAAGTTATGATCTCCTCTCTGAGACCACAGAAACAGTCCAGTGCTTTGCCTTTGGAGAGCCACCTCACGTCATTATGCAAAAGCAGGTCGTGGTGCTCAGCAGACATTTCTGACAGCAGCATGCGGAATAATGTATAAACATAGTATAGGGTTTTATCAGGTCTCCTAACAGCGTTTCATACACATGAATTTCAACCCTACGAATGTTGGAAGTATCTGACAGGGGTAAGTTTTTTATAGCAGATACCACGCTCGTTTTAATTTTATCGTCATTTATCACCTTATCCACGACGGCCAGCATACAGTCCTTCACGGTTTCAGAGTCTGTGAATGGCCTTTTCTTTTTTGCCAATATCCAGGAAACACGAACGGATGCTGCGGTAGCTCTCTCTTGGGATGTGAATGACCGCACCATGGTAGTACTGCTCTGGTTGTAAGATGCAATCAAACTCTGCACTTTTGCAGCCCTCTCTTTGAGACCCCTGGGGAAAATTGGTGCGGAAAGTCTGGTGTTTCTCAACGTGGTGCCTCCGCACATTGTAATCTTTAAGTAGTGCAACACACTCATTACAAATTAAACACATCGGTTTGGCGTTTGGATGTGGCGGTAAAATAAACAAGTATTTGTCAGTCCAGGCAGGGTTAAACTGACGGTTTTCATTGACAATTTTTCATTTCAGTGTTGAGAAAGACATATTGATAGTAATCTAGGCTACTACCGGCACGCTCTGCATTGTTTGCGTGTTGCTAGGCTACGTGGTCTGTACTACTGTATGAATTTACGGAGGAATGTGCATTTTTGGCGGAACCACGGACTAGGCCACTCGGAGGTTGCTTCCGGGCCGCATGTGGCCCGTCAATTGAATAGCCCTGGCCTAGGGCTATTCTATGCCCTAAAAGTATGTAGGCTACTCTTTTTGTAAAGAAAAAGTATATACTTTTGACTGTGTAACAGAAGAGTAGACAATCTTTTGGACATATCACGTCATAAAATAACGTCTTTATCCTGTCTGGCATGTCAATAATCTTGTCAGTTAAAATCCTCCACATTCAATTTAATTTAATTTCCTACTGTATCAGAGAGAAATGCAGAAGCATGTTGATCTGCCAGTCGCAGGTTTTTCATGCGGAGACTCTCCTCATATGCATAACGAAGCATTTAAAAGTTAATGCCCAAACGGATCTTTATAAAAGTTCACATTGTTGTTGCAGATGAAATATAACATGGACATTAAATAATAATTAAAAAAAAAGATTATCAGCTTAAATGTTGATTATTAGTTTCTCAAAAAAAAACCTTATCTAAACCTCTCTCTACTTAACCGTCGGTTGCACACATCCGCCATGTTTTGGATTTTTATTTTTAAACACTTTTTATTCGTGTTTGTACAGTAGTTCTGAACTGAATCCTCCTCCAAAGCGCAATGGGTTGTGGGCAATATTAGCCGTTATAGTGTGCACGAATCCACACTTCGAAAATCTACCGAAAATAGTAGACCATCCGGGGACTTCTGGCATACTCTTTTCAACATACTATGCTTTGGGACACACTTACTTTAATCTCACATATTTAGGATGGATAGTATGGACATTGGGATGCAGGGTAAGTCTAGGACTATTTAAAACCATGACAGAGAAAGCAGATTTCTGTTTTAGTCTAGGACTAGGCTTAATATCTGTCCGGGAAACCACCCCTAAGGGTTTATTCCTTATTTTGATTGTTATTCTTTATATGATATATATCTTGCCTATATTAGGCCTATAGATCAGTGTTTTCGCCATGTTTCAAATCGACACCCTGTAACGACTGAGACAAATCAGACACAATTATTTAAACTCACTATGGTCCCACCCCCCCAACTAGGGCAAGAACCACGACTACCATCAGATAAGATGGTTTATTTTCTGTTAAAAATGTGGTCATGCAGAGGCCATAGGAAAGAAAGATAGAGACCTTAAAAAAGACTTTCCTGTATTTATTTCATTTCATAAATGAACATGCATCCCAGAACATTGTGTAAATGCTTTACTGTCTTGTGTAGTGTCTTGTAATTCTATTATTTTTTTGATACTGTGTATTTTATGATAGAACCAACGGTGGTCAATGTAACTTCACCTATACCATGTTTGGTCTCTATAAATTGGTACTTTGAAGATCGAAATGATCGTGTATATGATATTTCGATAGCTGCACAACATATTAGTATTACAAGAATCTTTCATAGTTTCTTCATCAGCAACCAATCCAGCTGCACATGCAAATGAGCACACTTGAAACAAAGATCCATAAATCACCAACAGAGGAATTTTCCCGCTTGGAAATTCCACCCTTCTTATTGGTCAAGCAAACCCGGAGAGGTGGAACCTTTCTTAGGCTTTAAATGGCCACTACACAAGCCCTTCTCTTCTCTTGGCCTTCTCGGTACGTTCGTGTAGCTGTCCTGCGTGGCTGTACCAGGCCCCAGGGCAGCCGGCCTTGACGCACAACCAGTCATGTGCTCATTCATGACTCTCTCAACCACAACAGAATCAAGGACAACATCAGGAGTTTGGCACAATTTCTTCATTCAATGCAGAAGAAGTCAATTGCAACTCCAACTATCAACTCTTCCGACTTCCACCTTTCTCCTGGTTGCTTTGCGTAGCAGCTCCGGCCCAGAATCGTAAGCCACAATCTGCACTCCAGTCATGCGAACAGAGTCAAACAAACCATGCAAGTTCATCACCATTTCTTCATTCAACACAGAAGAAATCGGTTGAGACTCATGGAACCATCAAAATTCTTCTTCAGGAACTTCACGAAATGCTTTCACTGCAAAGCCCATGCAAGTATACATTTAATGAGGTGCTTTTCCATAGTTCCATTTCCTGCTTCCGGTTTCATTCTGTTACTTACCATTTTACCAATGTATGTGTGATTGTATGTAAGTTGTGTGTTTAGATTAGTTATGTTTGTGATTTAGTTAATAAAACTTGTGCACAATACTTTTGGTTCTGATTCTCTGCTTGCAACAAAGTTTATTTTACGATTTAGATTTTGACTACAGGCTCTTAGTAGTACTGTACAGTAAAAAAGACATTTCCCTCCCTCGGAAATGAACATTTCTTAGAATTAATAAACAATTAACAGAGTGTTCACGGGATGAACAGGTTGATTGATTGTAATATTAATTTTACTACATTAAATGAATTATATTAACTGATCCAAATATTCATAATTTAATTATAACAAGTTATGATTAGTTATTAATGTTTATTTTGAACTAATTTGCTACAAACCCTTCCAAGGTCAGGACTCTGTAACTAAGTGTATCATTTAGAATTCAGAGTTTTCCAACAGCAACACTAAAATTGAGCGCGCTATTTATTCACCAATCGGGGGTGGGGGTATTCCAGAAAGCCAGGTTATCTTACCGTCAAACATACCCTGAACTCTGGGTTGATTAACCTAAACCTTGCTTACTCCAGGTATGCTTCTTCCTAAAATGTGTCTGGGGATCTCCAGTAAGCAAACAAACGTCTCCAAAGTGGATTTACGCATTTCTGCGGGGGCCCCGCAGCCAGCTGTGGCCAGAGTTTTTTCTGTGTCGAGTGATGTCCATTTAGACAGGAGAAAAGAAGAAAGAAAAAAGTGGCCCCTCAGCCGGTATTGATGGACACTCATTCTAGTGACCGTTGGCCCAGAGAAACAAAAGGTCTGTTACGGAGGGTTTGGCAGCAGGCCAGGGTGCTTTCACACGGTGCGTGCTGCTCTGCAAGGGCTACCTTCACACCGTGAAGTCAGTGCTGAAGCGGTCTTCATATGGAGGAAGCCGAGCGGCTGGGTATACCATATGCCCCAGGAGCCTCTGAAGAATTTCAGTGGGACCCTTTCTCACTTCTATACAGCACTAACCATCCACACACTCTTTTTCAGAGATGCGGTGGACCGAATCCATCTCCAAACTAGAAAAGAGATCCTCAGTCCATGGACGAGTTTACTCTTTCCCAGTTGACCTGAGGACCCAACTGGCTATGAGCACTTGAAGGGTAGGAATTTGTACTGATACTTCACACCTTTCAAACGCACGAACACAGGATGGCCTGTGGTGCGGAAGGATAGCGATCTGAAGTACATGTCTCTCAGGTCGAACGCTGCAGACCAATCTTGGGGACGGAGCATTTGGAAATGCATCTCTGTGTAACAAATTGAACGGAGGCTTTGGAAAAAGGGCCTGTCAATTAACATAGGACCAAGATGGTCGTGACCCACCTCTCTAGGGTATCGCGTCCTTCGCCAGTAGACTGCGATGTGCAGACACAAGACAGGAGCACTGCTCAACACTTAGGTGTGACTAAAGTCACTATTTTTAGTTTTTAGGAGCATATTTGCTCAACACCTAGGTGTGATGAATATCACTGAGCTTGGGCGGAAGCCGAGCGAAAAGGAATCACAAGCCGAGTCTGATGGTATAGTTTGGGGCCACCTGGACCGGTTGGGAAGCATTTTTGGCTTCCACGAACCGGGCCAGGGGACCACAGACGTACCCGAGGTGGGGCAGCGAGGTGGAGGACAGGGGCTCGGAAGGCCCGAAGGTAATAATAATAATAATAATAATATGTTTATTTTCTATAGCGCCTTTCAAGAACCCAAGGTCGCTTCACAATGAAATACAAATAACAAACAAATAGCAAACAAACAACAAGCGAACAAATACAAAGGCCATCTGCTTACGAGATACAGAACAGTTGGAAACAAGCATACACTGGTTTGAATGAAAAGATAGAGATATTGCATTATTTATCGAAATATGCTATTATGACAAAGTATGTAGCAGATAGAGTTGGAAAAGTGTAGAACAGAGAAAACAGTGATGAGGATAATGATTTATTGGGCAAGCTTGAAGAAATGAGTTTTCAGATGTTTTTTGAAGGACCGGATGTTGTCGTTCGCACGAAGATTAGGGGGCAGGTTATTCCAGAGCGTAGGGCCAGCAACATTAAAAGCCCGAAGACGGCCCGAAGTAGGGTCTGAGTGTGGTGCACAACACTTACCTGTCTCCACGAGACGGCCAGGGATGCGTGAGAAGGCGGATGACCGGGTCCTTGAACCGCACCCAGCTGCTGTGCTGGCGAACAAGAGGGGGCTGAGGGGTGCAAGGCTTTACAGGGTCGCACACCACCAGTCTTGCCCTCTTGGGACCCAGGAACAGAGGAATTTGCTCTTTCTTTAAAGTGTGGGTACCGCTTGCTCCGCTTTTTTGGGAGCCAGCGGTGGAACAGACACACATACAAACGAAGACTCCACCCGGCCCTACCCCGGGGGGACGGAGTGGATCGGTGACCAACCTCAAGAGCATCCTCCTCCATCCCTGAGAGGCCCGCTCCGGAATGCTTTCGCTGTCGGCTGGGCGTCCCTACTGCAGCCGGCTCCATATTGAGGCCTGGCTGGAGGCTGCTGCGGAGGCCCAGCGGGAGCGGCGGCAGGGGAACGCCCTCGGCGATGAGCAGGTGGATGAACTGCCACCGGCGGCGGGTCGGAGGCAGCAGCGGGTCGCCGGGGCAGGATGTGCCGGATGACCTCCGTCTGCACTTGGGCGGCAGAGAACTGTTGGGAGCAGTTCTCCGACGCGTCGCCGACCAGCCCAACCTGGGAAATTGGGGAGACCAGGAACCGAACCTTGTCCGCATCCATCATATCAACCAAGCTGAGCCAACGATGGTGCTCCTGAACCACTAAGGTGGACATCGCCAGACCGATCGCGCACGACACTCGTGCCCCGGAGGGCGAGGTCGGATGCAGTGCGGTGCTCACCTATGAGCGCACGGTCTGGGCTACCCTCGTGCATGCCCATAAGTGCCCTGGCCTGATAGACCTGTAGCAACACCATGGCACGCAAAGAGGAGGCGGCTTGCCCACAGGCTTTGTAAGCTCTGCCCGTCGGAACACACGAGAACTCATAGGCCTTAGGGGGGAGACGAGGATCCCCCCAAAAGGCAGCAGGCACCGGACACAGGTGTAAAGGTGTCGCGACAGACCGCTCCACTGGAGGGATAGCCTCGCAACCCTTCACCACTCCTCCATCAAGGGTAGTGAGGGGGAAAAAGCTATTCAGGCAGTTTCTGCCAGAGAAAGGTGCCGTCCACAACTTGGTAAGCTCTCCATGCACTTCGGGAAAAAAAGGCACTGGGGCGGGATACCAATCCTACAACCGAGACTGAGCGGGACACGTGGAGGATTCCAATCGAGCCCGGCAGCCTCGGCGGCCCGTTTCAGCATAGCTGACATTTCTGGATCTGGCTCGGGCAACGTTACACTCCCAGAGGGAGATAACGCAGCCGAGTCGTCATCTCCAGAGGCCAGCTCACCCTCCGATGCTGCTATCGACATCTTATCCTCTGAGGGAACCCCAATTGAAACGGCTGATTGGTCCATTACAGAGGGACCAGCACGTTCAACAGGAATTCCATTGGCTGCGGTGTGATGGAGGAGTGAGGAGCCCACAGGGAATGGTTACCGGGCGAGACATAATAATAATAATAATAACAGGGAAGGACCGCATCCAGAAACGCACGGGTGGAATGACATCTTGAAAAAGACGCAAACACCCCAGTGTTGCTCTTTCAGGAAATAGGACCCATCACCAGTGCCGGAGGACACAGGGGAATGACCGCAGCAATGCTGAACAGTGAACTGAAACAGTGAAGCACTCACCTTTCCGCCCTCTAAGCAGCCGTCAACAAACACAAACATTTAGAAAATGCTGCACTCGCGCTGTAGAAACCACCAGGACTGGGAGAGTCTTCCAGAAGAACACCGACACACTCGCTCGTTGTAAACAACAGCACTCTTCAGTGACATCAAACGATCGGCTCCGAAGCGAAAGGCAACTAGTGCGTCCATCCACTTCCGTATTTATACCCGCGCCGCGGGAGCGGAGTGTGTGATGCAAGTCACGCACGCCAAATTCCATTGGCTCGTTCAATAGTACTCGAGGATGCCTGGCTCCCTGGCGTGATCCCATTCAGTCGACGTCGACTACGTCTGACGTTCTCGACTGAAAGGGAACCAAGATGAACAAATATGTGAAAAAGATCATTATTAATTTAAGTTACCTAATATGGAAGGTAATAGGCTACTAATAATGTTTCATATGCAAACGGTAACACAGTCTTTTTGTAAAGCTTTATGAATCACATAAATGATCCCCAGACCACCCATACTCTCTGAGCCTGTTACTGCAGTTACAGCAGGTTCTGTGGAGTGTGCCGTTTTGAAGGCTGACAGATTTTCATCTATGAGGTTGTTTTTGTACATGTTGTCTGAGTCTGATATGTGGCTGAATACAGCTAGCTCAAGGACTTTGATTAACAAGGGCAGTAAAGATAAGAAGAGTCTTTAATTCTGGATGTCAAGTGTTGTTTTAGGGGTGTGTCACTAATGTACTTCGGACACCAAAAGGCTTCTGGCAGCATTCGGCCACATTTATCAAATGCTTTCTATATAGGCCTACTTATACTTACATACAATGACGTTTTTTTTAAATATTTGCCTTTTGTTTGCATATGTTTATTTTATATAACACATCTTTTGTTAATACATATATTCTACTGTATACTGCTTTCTTTCAGAGATGTGTTTAAATAGTTTTATTATTCAATGAATATGAATTCTGATCACACATCAAGTCAAGATCAAGTCTAATCCCATACACTGCAATTCAACAATGTATATATCCCTGTATGCAGTGTAGGGGCTAACGCATTACAAGTATTGCAAATAACGTAATTAGATTATAGACTTTTTCAAGTAACTAGCAAAGTAACGGATTACTTTTAAATTTACAACAAAATAACTGAATTACATTTTCAAATAAATATCGCAAGTTACTTTGTTTTCACATTTATTGACTCATTGACACCTCTCCTGTCCCCATATTGAGAGAAATCCGGAGTAAGGTGCGAGTTAGTTAGTAAGTTAGATTGTCGAACCTTATTCTCTTGCGTCCTATTCTTCTGCCATCCAAAGGTTTGAGCTACGGCCTCTATTGTACAGGCGTGAATTTGCATTTCCTTTAACCCGAGGCTTATTCATTTCACTTTTGGCAAAAACACATTTGCCAAAAATAGAACTTTTTACATTTTATTTTTATTAAAAACAAACAAGCGAGCCCAGATGAGAAAAAGTAACACAAAAGAAATGTAACATTACTTTCCATAAAAAGTAACCAAGTAATGCAGTTTATTACTTTTTAGGGAGTAACTCAAAATTGTAATGCAACTTTTTAATGTAACCTTCTCTAACAGTGCCTGTATGTTCATTACCAAATTTAATATAGAATTTCCTAAATGTTTTAGTGTAAATTTACTGTAGACAGTAACCTGCAGTGACAATTAATATCTGTTCATTAATATTATAGTTCACCACAACTTTCCTTCATGTGTGAATGTCAATACAGTGAATCTTGCCCAATTTCATAGTTATCTTTATTGAACATATAAATGAAAAAAGGGTCATTCTGTGTCAAATCAGCTACATTCCAGAAACTTCTCTGCCTCAATTTATTTTATTAGTAATTAAAGCCAAAATATTAAATGTCATGAGTTAATATTTATTGAGTAATCTGTTCTGTAGAAGGGTGTCAAAATGACAATTTAAATTACAGCGGGGTAAAAATGACTTTATACAGATGGCAGCTTCATTATTTTATTTTTATGCAGAGACTGGTATGTCTATTAGTTAAATCTGTTGACTATAGCAATCTTTGTTGTATTATATACCAATGGTAACAGTTTAAAATGGGAAACCCCACCCAAGTATCAAAGTTATCTTAATATCCTTTTAGATTTAGTTTCTTAACTAACTTTTTTTTTGGTATCTTCATTTTGAAGACTGGTTTAATTAGAGATACTGGGATCTCAATATGGCTCCAAGAATAAAATGTTAAACTGTAAACATTTTCAATTTGATTTTTGACCATTGAAAATGTTTACAGTTTAACAATTTATTCTTGGATGGGATGGTGGGTCACTTTGCATACAGCTGATGCTTGTATTCTTTTAAAGGGGTCATGAACTGCATTTTTAAAATTATAATTATCTTAAGTTTCATGAGGTGCACTTATAATGTTAGTATGGTTTTTACATCATATTTGTCATAATTTAGAAGTATAAGGCCATTTTCTACCCTGACTTTAGCCCTCTGATTTGAACGCTGTGTTGGAAGGGACTTCAACATGGCTAACATCTTTGCATATGAAATAAGTATTACAGGATGTGTAATACTAATATTAGTCTCTCTGTTTATCCCCAATTTGTAAAGAAAGACTACGCGCCTGCGGACATACATATTCAAACGCGCATATCTATAAACTAAACACGTAATATGCATGTGTGCGCCGTCACTGTTTTCACAGATTTTTGTTTTTGAAGTTTACAGAGATGATAACGTTTTTCTATTTTTTTTTTTTAAACTTGCACCTTGGAACCTATTTCGAAGTTTGCATTCTCGAGCCACCAAACACCGTTGTCATGCAAATGAACGGCCAGAACGCATTAAAAGTTTTCTGTTTTCAGTTCAAACGGTGTCGTGAAAGCGGCCCCTAAGTTTATAACTAATGATCTTTGCAACGGAAGTGAATCAATCAAAAACTTACTTTAGCTGGACAATCACTTTATTCTAGAGCTGCTGTAAAGCCAAAACCAATCTCTGTTACTTTAATTTCCTATTATCACTGTAAAGCTGCTTTGAAACAATCTATATTGTTAAAAGCTCTATATAAATGAAGGTGAAATGTCGAAGAAATTTGGAACTCTCTCGAAAGATTTTGCTACGTTTTTACTATTACAACCGTCAAATTATATAGCATTATATTTAGATCTACTTCTGTTGCATGAAAGGTTGCAGCGATGAGCATTGTAGCTAATGACAGACATGTCTATTGAGTGCATGAATGTAGTGTTCTCCATCACTGCAACTCGATTTCTGCACTCTTGCCAATGCTTTCATAATAACTAACAGTGAAAACACGATGTAAATAAGAGATTGTCATTGTGCAGTGTAGACAGTGTCATTGATTATAACGGGAGTTTTAGAGTCCAGAACTCATCACTCAGGGGCTTCTCCCATACCTTTGCTGACTGGTCAGGTCGGTCAATGCAAAGTAATAATGTTTTTTTTTATTGCAAGATTAACGGAGTTATATTACATATAACAAATTTTAATAAATGAAAATCAAGTAGCCTAAATTAAAGCGATGTGGATGTTATATATTCATGTCATGCAAGTTCAACGGCCCTGCAAATGTAATTACAACGTGATTTTGCAGTGTTAAGTATTGTAGCCATGTAACAATTATCGTAAATTATAAGAAATATAACGAAAAACATGGTCACTTCAATCCCCTAAACCAGAAAAGCAACTAAAACAAAAGTAAGCAAATAACTCTTAATTTATTTGATAATTCAAAGAGAACAATAAAAAAAAAAAAAAATAGAATAAGAAAATCTTCAGGAGAGGGCCAGGCCAACATAAACAACTTTCTAACTGACAATGGTAGCATTAAATAACCTGCAGCCTATCCGCTGATTTCACGCAGCTGCCATTTGCTCCGGTGGGAAGAAAACCGGAAGTGTCGCCTTTAATCATAGGAGAGTCGTGAATGCGATGGCATATTGTTGTGTTTAATGTAGAAATTAGTTATTCTAAAAATGTACATACATTTCTTTCATATTTTAGACTATATACAGTGAAATTCATTTATAAATAAAATATTTTTTTTATATATAATTCAGAACGTAAAAAAAGAAGCAGGAACGAACTATATACATATCCTATATTGGATATTAATATCCAATAGTGTAAATCGCGGCAGCAGCTTCAGGTTGGTAGTCCAAGGCATTGTTGTCTATCTGTACTTCCGGGGTTCTTCCCACCGGAGCCTCGCTTTCGATTTCAAAATGGCGGCTGCGTGAAATCAGCTTATAGCCTACAAAAGAAATCAAATAAACAAAGTCTTACCTCGCTCTCACATCTAAACAGAATTAAAATTCAAGTTCAAAGAAATGGCACCCTCTCCCTATGGTTCTGAATTCAGAACAAAATATTTACACAACTTAAGAGAGAAAACAAAATAATAACATAAGAAAAGAACGCTTTCTCACAGCTAGCGGTTACGCAACTCATTCACAAAGTCGAGAGAAAAAAGACCACCTTCAGTTGTAGCTACATGTTTACACCAGAGAAAATTCACTAAAAGATCACAATTCTTGTTCAGGGAAAAGAGTGAAGCGGGTCAGCGTCAGCACTCCAGCGTTGCTTCTCCACTCTATTAACCCTTAAGCGGTCCTTTGAATTTTCCTATAAAACAATTTCATTAAAAAACAAGGTTCCCTTCATCAAAGTGGCATGAGATTGGTACATTATCTATCTATACACATACACACACAAAAATCTGGGTTTGATTTGGTTGTTCTGAAGGCATGTAAAAAAAAAGTTTACATTAAAGATCTTTGGGGTCAAAATGACCTCACATTGAAAATGAATGGGAAAGGTGAAAAAGAGTTTTTTATCTTTCATTTGTCAAATTTTTTTTTATAGAAATTGGCAAATTGAAATAAATGAAGGCCTGATACTGGAGCACAAATGCAATGTGGAACTAACATGCTCACACACACACATTTGATTATTTTATTTGGAATGACCAATACTGATTAAAACAACACAGCATCCAAATATTCACAAAGAGCCTGTTATGTTTCACCTGACAATACACATCGACAATAGTCACAACCACATGAATATATAAATAAATAGACTATGGATAGAGGTGACATCGCCTTCTCCAAACATGCAGACTGTGATTGCTGACACAGAACAGTATTTGGCTGTTTGCTTAGAGATCTTTTTACTCAGTCCAGCAATTTGCAAACCCCTGACACATAATCTGTGCACATGTCCTAAACTACCAAAGATTAGGATGGTCAGTTTTGTGCTGTAACCACACACTGCTAAATCATTGGTTAATGATTGGTATTTTAACATTTTCTCAGAAAAACACAAGTCCATGTAAGCATCAAAACAACAACCCACTTCCAGAATCATGTTTTTAGAGAGTTCATTGACGACTACAATGTCTGGAGTATTTGGATTTTCTCTGAGGACACACCGTAGAAGGTTATCATTCAGATTTGAAAACCAACTTGTTTGAACAGTCTTAATTGTATGTATTGCACTTTGTCCAGAAACTTTGCGCAGTTCTTGAGCTGTTGTGTTTACGATGCGATCGTGGCGCGTGATGTAAAGGCCTTTGAACGCAGGGCACCCGTTCATTATGTGCGCTATAGATTCCATTGTTTTATCGTTGTGTAATAAGCAGAATGGTTCGTGGTGTTTTGGAAACCACAGGGAGAGATTGTACTTAGTCGGGAGAGTTTGCAATTTTTTTTTTTTTTTTTTACATTTGAATTATTTAAATAAATATGTCTTATAATAAATTATTTTTTTATAATAAAAAGTCTTGTCTTTTAGTGGCAACTTATGTGGCATCTCTGCAAGTTTATGTGGCATTATTGCAAAAACAGAAACTTCAAAAAACCTTAAACAACAATAACATACTGTATATTCACAAAATATATATATCACAAAAGTTGTGAGAGGAGCAGTTGGCCACATCCAGAAAAATGAATGGGCCTCTATGGGCCTCTGCTGGATATATATGGTAATTACAAATTTTTCTCTAACCATGTAACATTTCATAAGCAAATTAATGGTTTGGTTGAGTAATTTTGCAATAAATTACCAAAAAAGAGTAGCCTACCATATATCCCCAAAACACAGCATAAACATATAGTTGAGAAGTAAATAAAAAAAACATATATTTGTATTATTTAAAATGTATATTTGTTATACAATCGCTCTGTAAATTTTGGGATTTAAATGACCCCAACGACCCTAAGTGTTAACTATGAGGACCGCCAGAGGGTTAAATATGAAGGCCGTAAATATCCACGGTTTAGAAGCCTTCCCCAATAGGATTTATGACATGGAGAAATGAAACCCGGCCAAGAAGAGAAGGTAATATCATGAAAGAGAAATTGATCTTCCTCAAAAAACACCCTTACCTCATGCAAACAATTACATGAATTTATATGTATTTTAAATACCGGTAAATAAAACAAAACATTTACAAACACTATAGCCTAGGCAATTTTCCCCTCACTCCACAACAAATCTAACGGTAGGTTCAGAACAGAACAAGAATGAAAGATAAGTAACTTTAAATTATAGATTAAACTATAAAATAAAACAAAAGGATAGTGGCATTCATTATAAATGAATTTATTTAAAGTGAAACTGAAACGGCATTGGGCTCACGTAGGCTCTTATTCGGCAAGAATCCAAATATGTTTCCATATTTGACATGTCACATTTGGCTGCTAAACTATTCATTACACAAGGCTTTTGTACTTAACTTGTGTTTTAATATCCACGACAAACAGCATCCTCCACATGCGCAAAAATTTGTTTGGTTGGCCGCTGGGCACGCTGATTTTTACAGGGGGGCATTTCAATTGAAATGTAACTTTTATGTTTGGTTGACTGCATTTTAGTTTGATGATGAATTGCTAAAATGTCAACGCTAGAAATGATAGGCTATGTTGTAAGCTGTGCGCGCATGAGGCGCCTGCACGATCAGTTGATTTTAACAAAATAAAGTAAACAAATACAATGCGTTTGAGTGTCACAAAAACAAGCATAGCTACTTGTTGCACAGGTTATTTTTTTTCTTTTGTTAATCTGTTAATGGGTCACAGACACCCATCTATTCAAATTTAATTTTAATTTAGTCTTTTAACGGTTAATGATCGATTAATGAGATTCGGTTGTCGGTCAGGGAAATAATATAAAAGAACAAAATGCTCGCATTACAATTCTCCACCAGATTTACTATGCACAAGGTGATGCTAACTCAAAAACTTGCGTAGGCCTACACGAGCTGACATGACGTGAGATTTGATCGTAGCCTCAGCTCACGTCCATATTGATAAATGCCAAGTTCTCTTTCATAGGTTCACTCAACGCTGCGTAGCTTAAGACGCAGTGGGAACGCCCTCTGGGTGTGCCGATTGTCTGAAGCCCTTATAGAATCACGGCAATTCATTGGCTGATGGCGCGGGCGCTGCCCCGACGCTCTTGCGTCGTCATATTATATTAGCGCGCGCATGCCATATGCTCCTCAGATTTCTCTGCCTTCACGAAGCGGCCATCTTAAGCCCTTCGGTCTCGGTTTTTCTGGCCCAAATAATTCAGATTTATCATCAGCATTCTTCATCTGCACTTCAGCGACTGCGAATAGTGGAACTCAGTTCTCCTTGCGGTGAAGTGCCATGGAGTTTCGTCGTTGCCCGCCACCATGCGTTCGCTTTATTGAGACAACCTGCTTCTCAAAACCCTCCGCTCTCGGCTCGCGGTTTTTGAGAAGGAGTCATTCGTTCCCCCCCGTCGCGCTCCCGAGGCTGCCGAGGCCTCGTTGGAATCCGCGACCTGGGGTTCGGATGTAGAGCTCGAGGATATAGAGTACGAGCAGACGGGCCAGGCCCTTTCTCTCCCTCCCTCTCCCGAGCACGCACACGGTGTTCGGCCAGTCGAGTTTTCGCATGATTATTTATGGCGCGGCCTACTGCGGCCTACACGGAGCTTATCGACGTCCTTTCGCGCGCTACAGAGAAGCTCTCTATCGACTGGCCCGACGAGCCCCGCGAGTCACAATCGTCTAAACTCGACGAGAGATTTTTAAGTGGCCCTAATTCTAGGCCTGAGCGGAGAAAGCTGCCTTTTTTCAGTGATCTGCATCACGAAATCTCCAGATCCTGGAAGCAGCCTTTTTCCGCGCGTCTAACAAACGCGGCAGCCGCTGACTTCACCAACCTCGTTGGTTCTGTGGAGCAGGGCTATTCTGCCATTCCAGCGGTTGAGGACACGTTGGCTACTCACCTTTCTCCGTCGTCTGCTCCGTCGTGGAAATCTCGCCCCCTCCTTCCCTCTAAACCGTGCAGGACTACTTCCGCCCTTATCGGAAAGTCCTACATGGCAGCTGGTCAGGCAGGCATGGCCCTACATACTATGGCCATCCTCCAAGCCTACCAGGCGGACGTCTTGAAGGAGACGGACGAGGGAACAGGAATTACGCCAGAAGCTGTCAAAGAGCTTCGTAAGGCCACGGATCTGGCCTTAAGAGCCACCAAGCACACCGCACGCGCTATAGGTCGTTCTATGGCGGGGGTGATTGCTGCAGAGCGCCACCTATGGCTCAATCTCACGGAGATCCGTGACAAAGAGAAGGTTTTCCTCTTGGACGCCCCAGTTTCTCAATCTGGACTGTTTGGGGTGGCGGTCAACACTGTGGTTGACAAGTTTCGGGCCGCAAAATCCCAGTCAGCTGCCCTCAGGCAGTTTATGCCCAGGAGGGCTAGGGAATCCTCTAACCCCTCCCCGGCTCAACCCAGAGAACGTTCGTCTCATAGGCCGGATTTTGCTGCTAGGAGAAGTGACTCGGCTCATCCCCCACCTGCTACGGTTTGGGGAGCCCGCGGTTGCCCGTTTCCCCGCCAGCGACCTCATAAGCGTCTGGAGCTGTCTAACAAACCCCTCGCTCCAGCCTCCTCGAATCGTTCCTGACCCGCAGGTCAGAAAAAGGAGAGCTTCCCACGATTTACGAGGTTGGGACAGACCGCGAAAGCGTTTCTGCCCACCTCTCACTTGCTCTCCTTCTCTAAACCTGTCACTTTCGCCACCCAGCGTGTTTCGAAGTGCAGTTACTACTCAACCTCGTTCAAACCGTCTGGCGCAGGAGGACGGAGACGCGTTCAGCTTTCTCCCCTTGCCTCCGATACCTGATAGTTTGATACCTGCCGCTCGCATCCTCGGAGACACTTTCGGTTTTCCTCAGGAGCAGGCAGACCCTATGATCTTGATCAAACAGGCAGTGGTACCTCCCACTACGTGTCAGGACGTCAAGTGCTCTCCTTCACGTTGGACCACGCCACCCCACAGGAGTCAGCGCGTCACCCTAAGACAGGTATGTCCGCCGCATTGCAACACTCCACTTCCTCAATCTCATTTCTTTCAAGAATGGAGGCGTCTGCCAGGGGTATCGCCTTGGATCCTCCGCACGGTTCGGCTCGGCTACACACTTCAGTTCTGTCACCCGCCCCCTTGCTTCAACGGAGTCTTTCCAACTGTAGTCAACAGCGCCTCAGAGGCTTCTGTACTACAGCAGGAGATTTCGTCCCTTCTCCTCAAGGGAGCAATAGAGGAGGTTCCTCCGAAGGAAGTCGAGCAAGGCTTCTTCAGCCGTTACTTCTTGGTCCCGAAAAAGGGCGGAGGTCTGCGACCAATACTAGACCTGCGCCGGCTAAATTTCTCCCTTTACAAAGGGAAATTCAAGATGTTGACGCTGAAAGCTATCATATCTCAAATTCGAGCAGGGGACTGGTTCGTGATAGTAGACCTGAAGGATGCATATTTTCATATTCAGGTCGTACGGCGACACACGAGGTTCCTCAGGTTTGCCTTTGGAGAGAGGGCGTACCAGTACAGGGTCCTTCCCTTTGGTCTCGCTCTAGCGCCGAGAACGTTCACAAAGTATATGGATGCTGCTCTGGCCCCGTTGCGGCTCCAGGGCATCCGTATACTCAACTACCTGGACGATTGGCTCCTTTTAGCCCACTCCAGGGAATTAGTGACTCACCACAGGGACATTGTCCTTCGTCACATTCAGTCTCTCGGCCTGAGGTTGAACACAGAGAAGAGTGTTCTTACCCCAACTCAAAGCACAGTTTTCTTAGGGGTGCGCCTGGATTCCGTTCTGATGCAGGCCCGTTTGGCTCCTGCCTGGATTTCCAGTCTTTTGACATGTTTGGCTCGTTTCACGCTCGGCCATCGTGTTTCTGTGGGCACTTGCCGCAGGCTTCTGTGTCTCATGGCCGCAGCATCCCCTGTGCTTCCCCTAGGGTTGCTCCACATGAGACCGTTTCTGTGGTGGATGAAACTCTCAGGTGCCCGGTCCACAGGACCGGCTCTTCGCCTGTTGAAGGTGTCGCGCAGTTGCTTCCGCGCCCTTTCAATTTGGCGGGACCCTCTCTTCCTTCGGAAAGGGGTCGCATGGGTGCAGTTTTCCGTCGCCAAATGGTTACGACGGACGCCTCTCTGACCGGCTGGGGTGCGGTTTTCGAGGGCAGGCCAGCATGTGGGGTCTGGACTGGAGAGACTCTCTCTTGGCACATAAACAGCTTGGAGCTGAGAGCTGTTTCCCTGGCCCTTCTTCACCGAAGGACACCATGTCATTGTCAGAACAGACAATATGACAGTATTGGCTCATGTAAACCGGCAGGGGGGTTCACGGTCTCGCACCCTGGACAGGCATGCGCGCCACCTTCTCCTGTGGTCTCAGGGCAAGTTCCTTTCACTGAGGGCAGTCCATGTTCCTGGGATCCTGAACCTCACAGCAGATTTTCTGTGGAGGCAGAAGCTCAGGTCAGGGGAATGGATGTTGAACCGCCGAACAGTAGCCCTGATTTGGGAAGTGTTCGGAAAAGCAGAGGTGGACCTCTTTGCATCACAGGAGTCGTCCCAATACCCACTTTGGTTCTCCCTGAGTCCCCCAGCACCATTGGGGATAGATGCATTCGCCCACCCATCGCAGATGCAGAAACTTTATGCATTCCCGCCTGTCAAGTTGATCCAGGCAGTTCTGTCCAGAGTGAGGGAGAGCGGAGCCCGTCTCCTACTTATAGCCCCATTCTGGCCGTCCCAGCCATGGTTCTCAGAGCTGGTTCCTCTTCTGGAACTCCCCCCTTGGGAGATTCCGGTCAGGGAGGATCTGCTGTCCCAGCTTCAGGGCAGGATATGGCATCCTCGCCCCAAAATTTGGAAGCTATGCGTATGGGCCATCAGAGGCCGCTAGCTTTCAGCTTTGGTCTTCCCGCTGACGTCCAGGAGACCATTGCGAGTGCGAGAGCCCCTTCCACGAGAAGGTTATATTCCTCCAAGTGGAGGGTTTTTGAGTCGTGGTGTTCGACACACGCTACGGACCCAGTCAGCTGCCCAGTCGGTTCAGTGCTGGAATTCCTACAGGAGAAGTTTGCTTCTGTGTATGTATCTACTGGCTTTTGGTGAATTGACACCACTGCAGTCACTGATAAACTGTGTGACTGACAACTCAAGAAGTATTCAAGATATCTCAAAATGATTTTACATTCTGGTTCTTAGTCAAGTCAAGTCATCTTCATTTATATAGCGCTTTTTAACAATCGATTGTTTCAAAGCAGCTTTACAGAGATAAACATATAATTTAAGGTAACAGAGATTGTTTTGGCTTTATAGCGGTTCTTGAATAATGTTATTTCCAGCTAAAGTTAATTTTTTTGATTGATTCACCTCCGTCGAAATGATCAGACTTTAAACGCGAACCTGTGATTAATGCTGACGGCGTTCACATGCACATTCAGAATTGATTCTATAGTTTTGTGCTTTTGAAAATATGTGCGCAGGTTTGTAATTCCATACAACCTATGCCTACTTGTCTTGCCTATAAATTTTGATACAGAATTTTGTTTTATTTTATCACTTCGGGGTACGCGAACCGAAATTCACAACGCTTTATCTGTAGGGTGGGAAAAGGGATCCTCCATAGGGAGAGGATAGTTGACACTTCAGCACTGCATTGTCATCGGGTCCAGGCGAATCTCCTTCGTCAGATCTGGATACGGCCTGGATCCGGCAGGCTGCGGGAGAACCTCGGGATGAACAAAGACACTAATATTAGCGTAGATGCCATTCTTCTTATGATGTAACGAGTACATCAAGATTTAAGGGAAGTGTTCCCAGTTCCGGCTTACCTAATCTATGCAGCCTAACATTGAATTATAGAAGTCTATAATGTATTATGTGTATGCTAGGTCAAAGAGATGCGTTTTTAGTCTAGCTTTGAACTGACAGAGTGTGTCTGCTTCCCGGACAATGGTAGGAAGACTGTTCCAAAGTTTTGGTGCTAAATAGGAAAAGGATCTACCGCCAGCAGTCGATTTAGATATTCTAGGTATTATCAACTGGCCGGAATTTTGAGATCGCAATAGACGTGAAGGACTATAATGCTTAAAGAGCTCGCTCAAGTACTGCGGAGCTAAACCATTTAGTGCTTTGTAAGTAATCAACAATATTTTAAAATTTATATAAAAGTTGACAGAACCGGGCTAATATGGTCATATTTCCTGGTTCTGGTAAGAACTCGAGCTGCTGCGTTTTGAACTAGCTGTAGTTTATTTATTAAGCGTGCAGGGCAACCACCCAGTAGAGCATTACAATAGTCTAGCCTTGAGGTCATGAACGCATGAACTAATTGTTCCGCATTTCCCAATGAGAGCATATGGCGTAATTTAGATATATTTTTAAGATGGAAAAATGCAGTTTTACAGATACTAGACACGTGGCTTTCAAAAGAAAGGTTGGTATCAAAGAGCACACCCAGGTTCCTAACCGACGACGAAGACTTAACAGAGCAGCCATCAAGTGTTAGACTGTATTCTAGGTTATTACGTGTGGAAGTTTTTTGTCCAATAATTAGAATCTCTGTCTTTTCAGAATTTAGTAGTAGGAAATTACTAGTCATCCGATTTTTTATATCAGCTATGCATTCCGTTAATTTTGTGAATTGGTAAGTTTCGTTAGGTTTTGAAGAAATATACAGCTGAGTATCATCGGCATAACAGTGAAAGCTAACTCCATGTTTCCTAATGATATCTCCTAATGGTAGCATGTAAAGAGTGAACAGCAACGGTCCTAGTACTGAGCCTTGTGGTACGCCATACTGAACTTGTGATCGATAAGACATCTCTTCATTTACTGCTACAAACTGATAACGGTCAGTTAAGTATGATTTAAACCATGCTAGTGCAATTCCACTAATGCCAACATAGTTTTCTAGTCTATTCAAAAGAATGTTGTGGTCAATTGTGTCAAATGCAGCACTAAGATCGAGTAACACTAATAAAGAGATACAACCACGATCGGATGATAAGAGCAAATCATTTGTGACTCTAATGAGAGCAGTCTCAGTGCTATGGTACGGTCTAAATCCGGACTGAAAATCCTCGCAGATATCATTTCTTTCTAGAAAGGAACACAGTTGTGAAGATACTGCTTTTTCTAATATCTTTGACAGAAAAGGCAGATTCGAGATCGGCCTGTAATTGACTAATTCTGTAGGATCAAGTTGTGGTTTTTTAACAAGCGGTTTTATCATAGCCAGTTTAAAGGTTTTTGGTACGTATCCTAGAGACAAAGATGAATTAATGATATTAAGAAGAGGATATATGACCTCTGGAAACATCTCTTTCAGTAGCTTAGTCGGTATAGGATCTAACATACAAGTTGTCGATTTAGATGAATTAACGAGTTTGCAGAATTCTTCCTCTCCTATAGCAACAAATGAATCAAATTTTTCCTCAGGGAGACTACAATGCACTCCCTGATGCGATACTGTGGTAGACGGTTGGATAGTTATAATTTTGTCCCTGATATTATCAATCTTATAAGTGAAGAAGTTCATAAAGTCATCACTGCTGTGTTGCTTGGACACTTCTGAGCTTGAAGCTTTCTTTTTCGTTAGTTTAGCCACTGTGTAGGTGCCAGGTTTGGGCAATAAACCATCTGGATCTGCAGTGGAAACGCGTCAACTTTTATTCCCTCTACTCAGCCTCTTAGCGGTTACTGGCTGCCGCTACAATTAGTCAACAGAAATCTGCTACGGTTGGACTTTGATTATCGTGGATTGGAAAGGATTTCTCCGTACACCGCATGTGAAACGCTGACGCGCACACTGAATTGAGATCGCGCTTCTGTATCCTGGCGGCAGAAGAGGTATGTGAGCGGTTTTGCTATGTTTGGCTGCAGCATTGTTGTCTCTTGAATGAGAAGACGCTGTTGTCGCCGGCCGTGCAGTGTTTGTATGCCGCTTATTGGATGGATTGCGGTTGTGGAAGGAAGTGTGCTGCGCCCATTCATGAAATTGTTGGCTTCATCTGGGCGTTGAATACGGTGCTGTTGGATTACTAGGATTGCGTTGTGTGAGAAATGGACGCAGATGAGACTGCACACGCTGCTGTGAGTAGCAAAAGAGAGCCCAAGCTTGCGGCAAAAGCATTGGCGCTTAAAATTGAGGCATTGCAAAAGGATCGCAAAGCTAAGGTGAATCAAATGAAGAGCTTGATTTTATCAATGAAAGATCTCATGGAATGTGATGAAAATGCTTTGCAAGTGTCTTCAATGGTGGGATCTTTGAAATGTTTGAAAGATGATGCTTCGGTGTTGCACAAAGAAGTACTTCATTTTCTTCCTCCTGATGAACAAAACAAACAAAACGAGTGGTTTGATGCAGTTTCTAAGCACAATGATGGATTTGTGGAAGATGTTGAACGATGGTTGAATGAAGCTAAGAATCTGAGGCAAAATTCTCAAATAACAGAATCAATTTCTACTCAACGTTGTGCAAATATTTGCCCATCACTTTCAGTCATTCATGATACAAGAGCAATGGATAATTTTTGCTGAACGTCCTCATCTGAGTTGTGATTCTAATATTCCATCTTCTGCTGAACCAGTTTCATCATCTCATGATATGAATGTTCCAAGTGAATATCAGAAATGTGATATGGAGGAAGGGGATTTGCAGAATCAAATACAGCCAACTGATAGTGTCTCTAACGTGGGCAGGAAAACGACAACAACTCATGGATCTCGAACCAGTCGATCTTCCATTGTATCTGCTCATCTTAAGGTTAAGGCCGAAATGGAAGCCTTGTTGGCACATCAGAAAATGTTATCACGGAAACATATATTGGAGAAGGAAGAGGAGAATTTGAGGAGGAGAAAAGAACAACTGGAACTGGACATTAACATTGCT
This sequence comes from Rhinichthys osculus, assembly GCA_029959095.1. Classification (NCBI taxonomy): domain Eukaryota; kingdom Metazoa; phylum Chordata; class Actinopteri; order Cypriniformes; family Leuciscidae; genus Rhinichthys; species Rhinichthys osculus. Next base: position 24,462,509 of record JARWKJ010000015.1, read on the forward strand.
GTATCCATGGCCAAGATGAAAGTGTATAGCGACGTGAGATCAGAACAAAGTCATTGTACAAATTCTTCTGATGCCAGTGCCTTAAGGGTAAGAAATACTGGAACCAGTTCTCTTAATCCTAATGTGGAGCCATTTTTACCTTCAAGTTCACATTCAATGCCACTACAGCCACCTGTATCTTATACACAGGCTCAAGCAGCACCAGAGAATCCAATGCGTTTTCCAACTCAGTCAGGTCAACAACAGCAACAAGTTGTAAATTCTAACACAAGGTTGACATATTCTACGTTACCCAGCATCAGTCAGGATGGTGGACATGGACCTGGGATGCAGGGTGCACATGGATTGAATTTACAGGATGTTTGGAAGGAGGAAGTATCTTTAAGCTTATTGACAAACAAAATGAAATTGCTGCCCTATTAGTTCAGCAACACAACTTATCTTCACTTCCACCAAGGGAGGTCCCATTCTTTGATGGAGATCCATTGCGTTATCACGACTTTATACGAACATTCGAAGAGGTGGTGGAAAAGAAAGCAAGTAGCCATGCAGATTGCTTACATTTCTTGGAGCAGTACACTAGAGGGCAACCTCAGGAGCTTGTTCGAAGCTGTCAACTGATGATTCCTTCGCAAGGGTATACTAAGGCTAAGGCTTTGCTCAAGGAGCATTTCGGCAATGAGGTAAGGATAGCCTCAGCTTACATGAAAAGAGCACTCTCATGGCAAGCAATAAGATCTGAGGATGCTAAGGCTCTGCAGGACTACAGCTTATTTCTTAGGAGTTGCTGCTATGCTATGCAGAATATTTGTTACATGAATGAGTTAAATCTTGCCTCCAATATGCAAATTGTTCTTGCAAAACTTCCTTATAAGCTCAGAGAAAGATGGAGAATGGTGGCATATGATTTGCAGGAAAGACGTAAGCATCCAGCTTGCTTTTCTGATATTGTGGACTTCATAGAAAGACAGGTGAAAATAGTCACAGATCCGGTATTTGGAAACATTCAAGATGTTCTGCCTAGTGGAGGTAGAAACCTGAATACCAAATCGCCTCATTTTAAACCTAGAAGTAGTTTTGCCACCACAGTCACTGCAAATGGTGCAAAGGAGTGTGGTGGGAATGCTGTGAATAAAACCTGTCTCTTCTGTGGAGCACATACATTGGACTTCTGTAAAAGGCTTGTTGAAAGATCTCATGTAGAAAAGATGAATTTTCTGAAGAAAAAGGGGATTTGTTTCGGATGCTTATGTACAGGACATTTAAGCCGTGATTGTAAAGAGAGAAGCATATGTAAGGTATGTCAACTCAAACACCCAAGTCTTCTTCATATTTTTCCATCAGAGAAAAAGGGCATTCAGTATAAAGATGAGTCCAAGTCAACGGTGGGAAGTGCTTTGGTCTCGCTGCAGTCCAGTGCCCTTACTGGGGCTGGTAAAGAGAATTGTGCATTGTCTATCGTTCCGGTATGTGTGAAATCAAAGAAAGGAAGTAAAGTTGTGACCACCTATGCTTTTCTGGACTCTGGGAGCTCTGCATCTTTCTGCACAGAGAGTTTGATGTCCAAGCTCAATCTCTCGGCAAAGAAAGTTAACATTCTAATGAGAACCATGAGTCAGGACAAATCTATTTGCTGTTATGTTCTCAATGATCTGGAAGTGTCAGGATTGAATCAAGAGCATTACTGTTCTTTACAAGAGGTATCCACTCAGAAGACCATGCCTGTAAGTACAACCAATATCGCCACACAAAACGATCTTACTTGTTGGCCTCATTTAAGTCATCTATGTTTGCCTTCAATTGATGCTGATGTGGAGTTGTTGATTGGTGCTAATGTGCCAGAGGCTTTGGAGCCATGGCAGATTATTCGCTGTCAAGACAGTGGCCCATACGCCATTAAGACCATGTTTGGATGGGCAGTTAATGGACCAATCAAGCGACAGAAAGAGTATGCTGTTAAGGAACTGTTAATAGGATCACAGTTATGAAACTGGATCAGTTATGGGAGCAACAGTTCAAGAGTGACTTTCCTGAATGTGTCGAAGAGGAACAGCAAGGATTGTCAAAGGAAGATCATCTATTCCTGGATTTTGTTTCACAGTCAGCAAGACTGACCAATGGGCATTATTGTATTGGTCTTCCACTCAAAAACGAAAAGGTAGTCATGCCAAGGAATAGAGCAATCGTGGAACAACGTGCTCTGAATCTTCAAAGAAGGCTTCAAAGAAACGCTTCATTTCATGCTGACTATACTACCTTTATGGAGAGTGTCATTGCCAAAGGCCATGCTGAAAAGGTTCCCACAGCTGACCTGGAACGACTTGATGGACGTTTATGGTACATACTAGGGATGTGACGGTGAGGATTTTTTCACACCGGTTAATCGACGTGTTACAACACCGGTAATACCGGTATCACCGGCGGGGGCTTTTAAATCGCTCATTTAAAGGCACATGTAAAATGCGCGCGTTTGCACGGGCATGCATGCATAATGGTGGTCGTGCGGAGCAACACTGTTTTGTTATTGTGCGCTGAATTGCCGCTCATTTGAAAACGAAACAATTTTTTTTTACATCGCTTATAAAAAGCTGGTGCAGCAGTGTGCACTTCACTTTCACTTATATACATTAGCGTCGGTGGATTTGAACTTGTCTTTAACTGAGGCAATCTCTCACGACACATTAGAGCCACAAAACGGTAGGCCTATTGTTTAATTTTCTTTGACTGACCAAATTTGAAAGTTGAGACTTTTTCATATTAAATATTACCTGCTCGGTCCTGTCTGTCAGCACGTTGTCAGTGTCATATGGCTACGTGAGTTGCACGTATAAAATTAAGTTAACGAACAACCTCGATCCATCAGGAAACGCCATAGGTCGCTGAATTTCACTGCGCTTCATGAAGAGTTTTTCTTTTGCGTGAAGAAGCCGTTCGCCGGAGATGTGTTAAAGATAGCAGTGTGCATTCATGATTATTAGGCTGCCGGTGTAATAATCCTCCTGGCTCCGGGTCTGAGTGAGTCATTTACTCTCTTACCTTTGTTCTTTGATTAACTTTAATGACACTTTAAGACCAGCTGCTGACAGAGACGCGATCGACACGCGTCCCATTTTCTCACAAATCTCTACGTTAATTTAAGACTTTATTTAAATCATTTAAGACTCCTCTTATGAGGACACTCGACAAAACTGACATTTTGGCATAATTTGTGTGTGTTATGGTTTGTTCAAGCCCGAGAGAGAACTCGATACTGACGCGCGTCTTTTCTGTGGGTCGGGCGCGCACGCGCGCGTGTGTGTAGGCAGGACAGCGCGGTCTCTTTAGTCTTGTTGCACTTAATATCATTCACATTAATAAGAGCGTGATCATACAACGGTAGTCAACGGGTGACAGAAAAAAACGGATACTGCGTAATTGCGTTAAATATATAAATATATGCCTAGATATATTTTTTTTTTCGGTGTCGCGGTGGACAAGTGATGAAACCGGTGTTGCGCCTGAACACCGGTAACACCGACTACCGTAGCAAGCCTAGTACATACCTCACCACGGTGTGTATCATCCTAAAAAGCAAAAGATCAGAGTGGTATTTGATTGCGGAGCATCATATCAAGGAACATCATTGAATGAACATCTTTTGCAAGGTCCAGATTTAACAAGCCCGCTGGTGAGTGTTCTTGTGCGATTCAGAATGGAGCATGTTGCCATGATGGCTGACATAGAATCGATGTTTCATCAGGTTAAGGTAAATCCTTATGATTGTGATCTCTTGAGGTTTCTTTGGTGGCCTGGAGGAATCTAGAAGAATACAGAATGGTTGTGCATTTGTTTGGAGCGACGTCATCTCCAAGTTGCTCTAGCTATGCATTGAGAAAGTGTGCAGAGGACCATAAGGATCTGTATCATGCCAAGACCGTGGACATTGTCCTTAATAACTTCTATGTAGACGACTGTCTTGTGTCTGTGCCTACAGATTCAGAAGCTGTTCTATTGTACCAGAGGCTCACAGAAATGTGCGCTAAAGGTGGATTCAGATTAACCAAATGGATAAGTAACAGCCGCACTGTTAAATGCCATCTCTGAGGAAGACAGAGACAAGAAAGTTAAGAACTTGGATTTGGAACATGACACGCTACCTTTGGAAAGAGCATTGGGTGTGCAGTGGTGTGCTGAGTCTGATGTCTTCAAGTTCAAGGGGACCATCAAGGATAGACCGCTTACTCGAAGAGGAATTCTTTCTATCATTAGTTCCATCTATGACCCTCTTGGCTTTCTGTCTCCTGTGATTCTACGTGCCAAAATGATACTTCAAGATCTGTGTCGAGAAAAAATTGGATGGGACTGCACTATTCCAACAGTGTACATTCAGCGATGGACGGGTTGGTTGGAGAAACTCCATGAATTGGAGAAATTTGAGGTCCGTAGGTGTTTAAAGCCTGAAAACTTTGGAGAAGCTATATCTGCCCAATTGCATCACTTTTCGGACGCCAGTGAGCAGGGTTATGGCATGGTGTCTTATTTACTACTTCATAATGATCAACGACGTGCCCATTCCTTTCTTTTAATGAGTAAAGCAAGAGTGACACCTTTAAAACCTATCACTATCCCTCGTCTGGAGCTCACTGCTGCCACACTTGCTGGTCGCATGGACAAGTTGTGGAAGAGAGAGCTGAAGATGAAACTTCAGGATTCTGTATTTTGGACCGACAGCACCTGTTCTCAAGTACCTCCAAAATGAGACTTCTAGATTCAAATGCTTTGTTGCCAACCGAGTTGCTGAAATTCGAAGTGTTTCTGAAATCAGACAATGGAGGTATGTGAATTCTTCAAACAATCCAGCAGACCTAGCATCCAGAGGTCTACAGGTTGATTAATTCTTAAAGAACCAGATATGGATTTCTGGTCCCCCATTTCTTGTTCAACTACAAGAGTTGTGGCCCATGGATCCTACTGATGTAGGTGTGATGTCGTCTTGTGACCCAGAAGTGAAAAGGAGTGTTCTGATGAATACTGTGCAAGTTCAACAAGAGTATGAGTTTATGCCATACTTTAATTACTACTCTTCATGGATGCGATTGAAAAAAGGCGTAGCTTGGATCCTTCGATTCAGGAATATTCTGATTTATCTCAGCAAGGAAAGGAAAAGGTTGATGACTGCTTACTCTGATATGGACAAGTTGCAACGAGAGACTGTTGTTAAGAAAGAGATACAAAAATTCAGATCCAATGTGCCTGCAAAATTGTTGTCTGCAGAAGAGCTGGAAAGAGCTGGAGATTGGAGATTATGTTTATTTTCTTCTAATAGGGTTGAAAAATAAGCAGATCTAGCAGCTTTTAAAGCCTCTCTTTAAGCAATCGAGCTCTCTTTCCATGAAATCCGAAATACCTCTAGTTTAGTTTTCTTCCAGTTGCGCTCCATTTTTCTGGCTGCTCTCTTAAGGGCCTGGGTGTGCTCGTTGTACCACGGCGTTGGACTATTTTCTTTAATCTTCTTTAAGCGCAACGGAGCAACTGCGTCTAAAGTGCTGGAAAAGAGAGAGTTAAAAGTTTCTGTTGCAATATCAAGTTCTTCTAAGCTATCCGGGATGCTGAGATGATGAAACTGATTAGGAAGATTATTGATAATGCAATCTTTAGTGGCAGAAGTTATAGATCTAACATATTTATAACACGGAGTCGGCTTTGCAGCCTTGGCTAAATGTAATTTACCTGAGACTAGATAATGATCTGAGATGTCATCGCTCTGCTGCAGAATTTCAACGGCATCAACATCTATTCATATTAGATCTAGAGTATGATTACGACAATGAGTAGGTCCTGACACATGTTGTCTAACTCCAATTGAGTTTACATTTATGTGTTACTAATGTTTAACTGGATGCAAATGTTTGTTTTTGTGATTAAAATTAATTTAAAATATCACCTTAACATCCAACTTCATGTGTGCGGAAATTTGTTGCTGTGACAACGCGCAACACGTGCGTGCATAATATTGCATATTTGGCTACATGTGGCTGGCAGCGCAACGATGGAAGACGTTAAAAAGAAGTTGGCCTCAGGAGATTTTAAAACCAGCCTAAACATTGAAGGATGGATTATGTGAATAGATCCCATGTTACAGTTTTATTAGCCACACAGTTTTCGAGAAAAATGGTAAGAGTGATTTCCATTTCAATAAGCTGCATTTGTGTTACGTTAATGTTTTGTTCTGTTAGCTTTGGCAATTTTTGGTAGACCTAGCCTTGTTCATTTAATTTCAATTGGCTATTTGTTTGGGCCTCTTGTGCGCGCCTGTGTTAACATGCGCTTTGTTGGCCGTGTGCGGCGCACGCTGATGCGTTGCGCACATCTGTAAACATTTCCGAATGCCTTCCAGTTGCTAAATAAAAGCGGGCTTTCTACACAAACAAACGTACGTTACTGAAATCATATCATTAACTATGAGAGATTTTGAAGTAAGGGATCGAATATTCAGCAACCCAAGCTTTATCATTTGCTCATCTGTATTATATCTGTTTTTTATTTGTTGAACATCAATTAAATTTTTAACCTGACGTTTTTTGGATTTCCAAATTCGGGGAAAAGACACAGTCTCTATATGATGATATCTAGGTGAAAGAGGCTCTATGTGATGGATTTATCTGACCTTGGTGACGTGAGGCTGCTAGCAGACGGTTGGTTTAGCCAGTCTGTCTGCTTCCTGACCTGAGCCCCAGATTGTCATGTTTTATCTCTAAGACTATGAGCCAAATTACTAGAGAAGAGCAGCACCAGCCCAGGAGGGATGGATACCATCTCTTTTCAACAGGTCAGGCTTGCCCCAAAAACTTTTCCAATTGTCTATGAATTCTATATTATTCTGCGGACACCACTTCGACAGCCAACCATTGAGTGAGGCCAATCTGCTAACTATCTCATCACTCCTGGGTACAGGAAGGGGGCCAGAGCAAATTACAGTGCCTGACATCGTACTTGCGAGTTCACACACCTCTTTAATATTAATTTTGGTGATCTCCGACTGGCGGAGTCGAACATCATTAGTGCCGACATGAATAATGATCTTAGAGAATTTACAATTAGCATTAGCCAGCACTTTTAAATTTGCTTTGATATCAGGCGCTCTGGCTCCCGGCAAACATGTGACTATGGTGGCTGGTGTCTCTATTTTCACGTTCTGTGTGATCGAATCACCAATTACCAGGGCACAATCAACAGAATTCTCAGTGGGTGTTTCACTGAGTGGGGCAAATCGGTTTGTTATGGGAATCGGAACGGAAGAGTGGTTCTTTGATCCGTGACTAGAACGATCTCTCACTGTCACCCGTCTGCCCTGCTGCACGGGCTCTACTTCAGCCGGAACCGAATCATGTAAAGAGTTCACTATGCTAGGCGCATCCAAAACAGTATCTAAAGATCTAGCATTCTTACCATCCTCAATTAAAGTTTGGATGCGTGTCTCTAGTTCTGAAATCGTCTCCGTCAGCCTGACTGTCTCCTTGCATTTATCACATATAAATCCTATATTGCCATCGGAGAATGGGTGTTGATGGGTGACGCAGGGACTTAGGCTGTACTGTTTTCACTTTATTGTTCCATTAAATATTGTTACTCGCATTTGCTTCCTGTCTTTCATCCGGTCACCATGACACATGTTAGTTATATTTGTTAATGTTAACTAATATTAATGTTAACTAATGAACCTTATTGTAAAGTGTTTCCGAATTAATAATAGGCCATTTAGTAATAGTGCATATTTATTGTAAATGGCACAGACAAAGGTTAGCCTACTTAAGGAAGTAGTTGCAAGTTGCTGGATAAAGAGAACAACTGTGTGATAATGATTTATTCACAAATGGGGAGAAGACATGACATGCATAATTACCAAAACTAACTGGGAATTTGTACGCATACTGACAAACACAAATGGGTGCTTTTGAAATGGAAGGCTAAATCCTAATGAGCCAGCGTCCTTCCTTCAGAGGCTTGTAGGCTGGAGTCATCCTCAGCATTAAACACTAGAATGAGTCTAGTAAGTCCGCATGGCTAATACTAATAAAACTTAATTTTGGAAAAATACTTTGTATTAAAAATCTTTATAGTGACATGCTTTCTAGTAATGTAATACAGTTAATGACAAACTTCTGTGGTCACTGCATGGGAGACACTTACATTATTGGCAGTTTAGTGCTGATTAATTTACACCAAAACAAAACATAACATGTATGATTTCATCTCCGAAAACATTCATTGGTAACACTTTAACTAATGTTAACTAATTAACCTTATTGTAATGTATTAAAGAACAAACCATGAGCATTTGTTACTGTATTTGTTAATCTTTGTTAACGTTAGTTAATAAAAATACAGCGGTTCATTGTTAGTTCACAGTGCATTAACTAATGTTAATAAGATTTTAATAAAGTATTACTAAATGTTGAAATTAACATATACAGCATTTATTAATCTTTGTTAATGTTCAGTTCATTATTAGTTCATGTTAACTGACGTAGTTAACTAATGTTAACTAACGAACCTTATTGTAAAGTGTTACCCATTAATTTTGTCTACATTTCATAATGAACTCAGACAAGCTCGTTTCCATCAGTTCTTTTTGGGAATTGGAATATGTGCAAAGGATTGTGGGTGATTGAAGGATGCAAAGAACACACCCTACAAAACAAGCTGAATTGAAGGATGCAACATGAAGGCTGCTTTCCCAGGATCCTTCACATTGAGACGTCCTTCTCCGGCACTTGATGATGTGGCAGCCGAGATATGTAGCCGTTTGAGAAGCACCCACTGTCTGAATCCTGGACAAATGAAAATTGCTCCCCAAATATTGCCTGCATGCTCATGAAGTTCCAGTGATACCATTTACAACACACCTGTATGAATAAAATCTTGCCAATTTAAAACATGGTTTTCAAAAAGAAAAACTCAGCTTATCCCTACCCATAACCCTATCCCCAAACCTAATTAGGTCAAGCTCCACTCATTAGAGGTGGACGTCATTTAGCTCTGCAGTTATCACCACTTAAGTGAATACTTTGCCTGATGTATACAAGGATATTAATTGAAAAAAGCCAAATGCTGAATTACGCATGCCAGGACAGTAGTTGGCAATGTCACTTTGTAAAGGAACACTTAACGACTAGCTAAAACATTACAAGACTGAAATGAACACTTACAGACTGTTTCCAACGACTGGAGCAGTTTCTAAACACCGACTGAATGCAACTGTGATCAGTTGTAAGCATCAAATTACATTTATAATCGGCTTTACAGACGTTAAGTGTGTCCCCGGCTTTAGGGGTAAAACGAAATTCGAAATATGTGAGCAGCGATTAGCAGTAGATCTACTGTTAGCGGCTAACCCTTTTTTTATGGTTTTCCTTTTTAGGGATGTGTCCTTTCTGAAATTAAGAAAGAACTGCAGATTGTCCCTGTCATAGCTCAGGGATGACCACCTTCTAGCTCCATTCAGGATCTCTTGCCCTTCAATTTCAATCGTCTTCCCTTGCTGGACCGGTATTCACTTCCGAATTTTGGTGTGCAAAAATTTAGATTGTATTTTGCTCCTTCCCCTAAACCCACCAGCCTTAGATTATTCTGTCTGGACTTGTCTTTGTAGAGAAAAAACTTCTTCTGCAGTTCTTCCAGCCGAGACTTGCACCAGAATCTTTTTTAATATGCTGAAACGTAGCTAGCATGTAATTAAATCTGTCGCTAAACGATTTGACATCATCTTCCAATGAGTAAAGTCAAGTAGAACTTCGGATAAGTCAAGTACTTGCGAACGATCAACTTTTTTTTTTTGGAAGGAGTGTGGTAATTCCTATTTGGATGCCAAGTCCGATTATGAATGTAATTTGATACTTATGACTGATCATACCCAAACGCGCCGAGTCAGAGACAGCTGCATTCAGTCAGTGTTTAAAATCTGCTCAAGTCATTGGAAACGAGTCTGTAAGAGTGTTCAATTCAGTCTTGGATTGTTTCAGCTAGTCGTTAAGTGTGTCCCCGGCATTAGCAGGGATAGTTAAAGAAAACTGGACATCCAAAGTGAGGTGTGATACTCTTAAGCCAGTGGTTCCCAACCTTTTGTCCTTGAAGCCCCCCCTTCTTAAGAAAACCTGGCCACGTATAGAACCCAAAGGAAGTAATTATTAATTGGTTTCCGATCAGTGGCCGATCATTTGGAGCATTTCTAGAAACTACCTATGAAAAGGTTTTTCATATCCATATTTGACCTAAAAGCATACAAGCTCCCGCGATCCACCTGGAAACTTCACATGGCTGTATCTAAGCAGATAAAAGGACTGAAATGAACTGAAATATAATTAACTTTTGATAATGTGGTACTTAGGAGTGTGAGGATATCAAAGCCCAACTAATTTATGCAACAATTTAGCATGGGTGCCAAATACCAATTTTTCTGATATGGACTGCCCAAAACAGCTGCCAAAATTATTTGAATAATCAGCAATACTACAAAACATCTATTTATTAACAACAAACATCCTCAGAAAAAGAACACAATCTTTGTAACTTTACAACACTGAATAAAATGTTTATATTACAATTCTAAAGAAATGTTTAAAAATTAGTTCCTTTGTCACCAATACAATTCCATTTCATACAAACATTTGGTTTCTATGGTTGCATATATGCATCTGTTTTAACAACTGATTTGAGGTCTGAAATAAAAGATTACATGTCAGGAAATATATAAAGTGTTCATACATTTCCACGTCTGGAAGAAAATTGGTCAAATCCCCAAAAAAAGAGAGCGTAAACAGCCAACTTTACATATGTTCAACACCCCTGATTCGCCGGGCGAGCTGAATGTCACGTGGAAACAATGTCACCCTCTTGGCATGAATAGCACAGAGGTTGGCATCGGAAAACAGACGTACCAAGAATGCTTCTGCAGCCTGAAAGCACATGGAAGAGTAACAATTTAACAACGATAACATACTTTAGATCAGGGATGGGCAACTTCAGTCCTGGAGGGCCATTGTCCTACAGAGTTTAGCTTCAACCCTAATCAAACACACCTGAACAAGCTAATCAAGGTCTTCGGGATTACTAGAAAGTTACAGGCAGGTGATTTTTTCAGGGTTGGAGCTAAACTCTGTAGGACAGTGGCCCTCCAGGACTGAAGTTGCCCATCCCTGCTTTAGATGATTATAATAAAAAATTTAAAAATCTAACTCCTAGTGTGAAATGTGCAGTCAATGCAATGAAAAAATCATTGAAGGCAATGACTAAAGGAACGGCCATGATAAAAAAAATTGTGTGTTGCAGTTGTGACAATAGCCGTGATAGAGTTAATCACAATTCCACTTGGTATTTACATGCATTTCAAATGCGTCTTCTGTAACTGAATGCTTTTCAGCAATTCTGATTCTGCTTATCGTTTCAGATTCTAAGCGATTCTCAGTTTCGATTCCAATAAGTAAAAAAAAAAAAATAATAATAATTGTCAAAAATGTAGATAACAAATAGTTATCTTTATTTTTTTATTATTTTTATTATTATTCTTTATTTATTTATTTTATGTATGTGCTAAGTGTTTTATGTGAGGCACCATGTAAACTCAAATTAATTGCCCCATGGGGATTAATAAAGCTCTAAACTAAAACTAAAGTAGGGGTTTAACCCTGGCCAAATTTGCCCATTGGCCCCTGTCCATATCTTGGCCTCCCATATATAATGATTGGCTTCATCATCTCTGTCTCCTCTCCACCAATAAGCTGGTGTGTGGTGGGGATTCTGCCGCAATATGGCTGCCGTCAATGCTGCACATTGGTGGTGGTTGAGGAGATTCCCCCCTTCTATATAAATGTAACAAATTATAAATATTATTGGGAATAACTGTACTTTATTACTTGGGGTTAATGATTGTACATTTTATCTTTTGTTATACTTGGATATATTTCATTGGAATGAAATAAAATAATCACAGAAATTGTTAGAGCAATTTCTATGTATTAATGACTGATGTGACAGATGTTATATGCACCTGCTCATTCATTATAATCATTATACGAAACTTACCAATTCACAAAATTAACGGAATGCATAGCTGATATAAAAAATTGGATGACTATTAATTTCCTACTACTTAATTCTGAAAAAACAGAGATTCTAATTATTGGACAAAAAACTTCCTCGCGTAATAACCTAGAATACGGCTGCTCTGTCAAGTCTTCGTCCTCGGTTAGGAACCTGGGTGTGCTCTTTGATAGCAATCTTTCATTTGAAAGTCACGTGAATAGTATCCGTAAAACCGCATTTTTTCATCTTAAAGGGATACTCCACCAGTTTTTCTTATTAAACTATGTTATTCCCTTAACTAAGACGAGTTGATACATACCTCTCTCGTCTCAGTGCGTGCACTATATTGCTCTGTATTGCCGCAAAACTATGTTAGCACTTAGCTTAGCCCATGCATTAAATATGGGCCAAGCAGAGAAGCGACCAAACACTTCCACGTTTTCCCTATGTAAACACAGTTACTCGAGTAGTGTAACTTGACCTGGGCTGGTGACACAAAATAAACCGTTGCGCTTTTCTAAGCGTTTAAAATTGATGACTATATTGTATGGCGGAATACCATAACAAGTGCTTTTGAGCACTTCGACTTGGCGCAATAATATCTTCACTTATGAAAAGTCCTCTTACCGGCTCCCGCTTCCTCTCCCCCTCCCTCTGACATTTCCGTCAATACAACCAACGTGACTTTTACTACCTGTGCTATTAGCAAACTGCAGATCATTTGCAATGGCGGACTTTGTAGATGATTATGACTTCTTTGTAGAAGACCCAGAGCCATATCTGTTTGAACCCGAGTACACGGAGGAGGAGGAGGAATTAGCTCTTATGGACCGTGAGAGGCAAGAAAGATATGATCCAGAACAGACCGGAGCTGGCGAAAGACCACGGGCTTTCTGTAGCAGCTAAGTGATCTGAATATTGTTGGTGTAGCCTCATCCTTTAGGCGTGTTCCTGTGCAGGTATAGTCCTCCTTTGTGAAATGTTCGGAGCAAACACGCCACTTCTTCAGAGTCATCAATGGTGTTTTGGGATTCTTGTTCAAAGCAGCTAACCAAGCTCTCCGCTGTATGTGGTGTGTTGGAATTCGGTGAAAAATGACAGCACTATGTACATTCTCCTTATTTTCACAACCCTTTACGATGCACGCTTTAACCATTATTGTACACAAACTAGCTTCCAACAACCTGTTACTTCGTCAACTCCGCTCGAACTACTACTAACGTTACCGGCGCATGTCACGTTGGTTGTATTGACGGAAATGTCAGAGGGAGGGGGAGAGGAAGCGGGAGCCGGTAAGAGGACTATTCACGAGTGAAGATATTATTGCGCCAAGTCGAAGTGCTCAAAAGCACTTGTTATGGTATTCCGCCATACAATATAGTCATCAATTTTAAACGCTTAGAAAAGCGCAACGGTTTATTTTGTGTCACCAGCCCAGGTCAAGTTACACTACTCGAGTAACTGTGTTTACATAGGGAAAAGGTGGAAGTGTTTGGTCGCTTCTCTGCTTGGCCCATATTTAATGCATGGGCTAAGCTAAGTGCTAACATAGTTTTGCGGCAATACAGAGCGATATAGTGCACGCACTGAGACGAGAGAGGTATGTATCAACTCGTCTTAGTTAAGGGAATAACATAGTTTAATAAGAAAAACTGGTGGAGTATCCCTTTAAAAATATGTCTAAATGACGTCATATGCTCTCATTGACAAATGCGGAAAAGTTAGTTCATGCGTTCATGACCTCAAGGCTAGATTATTGTAATGCTCTACTGGGTGGCTGCCCGGCACGCTTAAACAAATTACAGCTGGTCCAAAACACAGCAGCTCGAGTTCTTACCAGAACCAGAAGTATGACCATATTAGCCCGGTTCTGTCAACACTGCATTGGCAAATATTGCTGATTACTTACAAAGCACTAAATGGTTTAGCTCCCTAGTACTTGAGCGAACTCTTAACGCATTATAGTCCATCACGTCTATTGCGATCTCAAAATTCCGGCCAGTTGATAATACCTAGAATATCAAAATCGACTGCTGGCGGTAGATCCTTTTCCTATTTAGCACCAAAACTTTGTGAAGACAATGCAGTCCTGAAGTGTCAACTAGTCTCTCCCCTGTGAATGCCTCCTTCCCTTTACCTCTGTACAGATAATCGTTGTCGGGATAATTCCGGTTCACGTGGCTACGCCGAAGCGAAAAATTCTGTTTTGTGGATTTTGGGGCCGGACGGGTGGTTTGTTGAGGGTTGTTTTTTTTAGGGAAGGACTGCATGCCTGTGCACATGTATTCGAGCACGCATTGCCTATGGAATGAACTCTTAATACGCATGTGCACGCTATCAGCGTTCTCACAGGTTCGCGTTTTTAAAGTTTGCTTAGAGAGAACTTAAGAGTTTTCTGTTAAAACGGTGTCGTGTTAGCGGCATAAAATAAAATAAAATAGAATAAAATAACTTTATTCTACAGCTGCCATAAAGCCAAAACAATCTGTTACTTTAATTTCTTATTATCACTGTAAAGCCACTTTGGAACAATCTACATTGTTAAAAGCACTATATAAATGAAGATGACTTGAAGAGCATTTTCCACACTTTAGAATAATATTCCTCAAAACTAAAAAAACAAATGGAAGCATTGAAAATATATCAAGTTCTATCATGAATCTCGTGATGGCACAGGCTGATAGGTCCTTAGTGGAATCTGCTAGCTATCACATCATTCACTGCATGGTGAATGGAATGATTGGTCTGATTGGTCTCTGTTGCATTTGCAGCCAATGAGCTTGCTGCTTAACATTTAAATACTTTGCTGTTAGCAAGTCTTGAAGTGCACTAACAGAATTAGGTAAGTGAATAGTCTTTTCAATATTCCAGCATTCCGGCCTGCATTTATCAGTTCCTCAATTAAGCAAACATACACATGGTACAAAATCATGTTTGATGTTTAAGAAGTTGTACCCCAATAAACAAGTCAAAGATGACACTATCCAGTTGAAAATGAAATGTATAATCATATGTATAAAATGTAGTCATATTATTATCATAATGATATCATATCAATATTTATATTGTTGTTTTAGGAAGATTGGATTACATAAATTTGCCATAAGATAGATGGTGCTATAGAGTTTTTCATTGTGAAAGTAGACTAAGATATTATAAAAAATTATAAAAGAAATTATAAAATGCCGGGCAGTCTGATTGAGGAATGACCACTCCCCGAGAAGACAAAGGACGTTTCATGATATTAACATTTTAACTCTCTCTTGTGAAATTAGCATCACCATTTGAGACGCAAGTCTCACCTCAGTACCATCCAAAATCTCTTTCCCTGGACCACCCCCTCCCCCTTCCCCCGTTCCTTCTCTCTCTCATGCTAAGATGACCTGAATTCACCCCCAAAAAATATATGGTTTATGTGAACAATTATCATACAGTATTATACATGTTTGGTATCATTTGAAATGTCTCAGTGCGACTGGTACAAAGATATCATCCCCAAGGAAGTAAACCAAAAGGTAATAAGATTTTTTAAAGGGGTCATATAATGGTACATGCACTTTTACAAGTTGATTGTACTGAAACGTGTGTTGGCAGTGCCTGTACACAACCATCATATAATGATAAAAATCCATCCAGTGTTTTTGTTTTAATCTCCTTATATGTTTTCCCCTGCCTCAAATTGAGCCGTTCGTTTTAGTGACGTCAATAAAACGGACACCCCTCCCGCGATTGTTGATTGACAGCTTGTGATTCAACACAGACCCGCCCTCGCTCGTCCTGTCAATCATAGTCTGCGCGGACCGGCGCGGTCATTGTTGATATGCTGGAGCACTGTCTATGAGCAGAATGGCGTCTAAGCGATTGTGGTGTTCTGTTCTTGGGTGCAATAACGAACACAGCAGTCATTTTAATGTTCCTAAATCCGAACCGCTGAAGACGCAGTGGCTGAGTTTGTTTTCGAAGGGAATATTCCCCACGAGCAACGCTCTCATGTTTGCCGAATCATTTCTCAGTGGACTGCTTTATAAACGAGGGTCAGTGTAAAGCTGGTTTTGCTGAGAAGCTGCACCTTAATAAAGGATCGGAACCTATTCGTCTTCCTGCTGAACCTTCAGAAGAACTAAAGTGAGTGTAACGTTTTATTAATCTTTATATTAATATTTATATAATCTTTGCAAATCGCCAGCTGCACGCTTCACGATGAATCCGTCGGTTTACACTCAGGGTACATTACAGCATGTTTTCTATGTACAACGTTCTCAATATAATTCATAATCCCACGTTTATAATGAACAACGCGTGGTTATTGTGTTATTGTGTTACAAACGGTGTATGCGCAGAACAGAGAGGCGGAGTGAGCAAAGCTCATTATCATTTAAAGTCATATGCACTGAAACGGCGTGCTGAAAACAGAGCTGTTTTTGACCAGGTAAAATAAGTGTTTTCTTACAATACTAATGAGAATTTTTAATTAAAGTATATTACAAACTTTTAACTTAGACCCTAAAGAATCATATTAGCTTGTACAAAAATGGCATTATATGACCCCTTTAAGAGTTTAGAAATATCTTGCTTACAGAGGAGGGTGTGTCTTCCAGGCAAATGGCATCCTACTCTCAAAAGGTGTAAACTCTGTATGAATGCAAATTCCCATTGTTAGAAAATGTTTCCAAGTGAAAGGAGTTTCTGCTTCGGTCTGAGTATATAAAGAAATGTCTCAAGAGGCTTTTTGAGATTTGTAGCTCAAATCAGCCTGTGATGCTGAGTGTGCTCAAGACACTCAGCATCATGTATTTTCTAATGTCAGGTTTGCATCTTTTTTCTTCATTCCAGAGCATTTGATTTTTTGTATTTATTATCTTTGAAATGAGGGAGCTATACAAAAATATCTTAGATAGAGTAAGCATGAATGCGACCGTCTAAGGTATTAGCTAATTACCTCTGTTTAGTGACCCAAAACTTACGAGTTTGTGATCGTGGGCCCACATAATATGAACGGCCGGTGTGAGGACCCTGTACGACTTTGGCACCAGAGTGAACGAGGATAAGAGTAAAGAAGAGTTAAATAGAATAATCAAATGTACTGCTAAACTATTATATAAATGACCAATAACTAAATGGCATTCTAACCTAAATTCAAGGTTGTGATAAAATGGAGTCAGATGAAAGCTTTATTGGAATCAAATTACTTTGCCGCGCAGAAAAGACAGTAACACGCCGTAAAGTAAACCTTCACCCGCCTATTGGAAACTGTCATTGGACAGATTGGGCAGGCCTTTCAAGAAAAACACAATAGGCAGCGACATTTGCAATGTTTTTACTCTTAAAGTGGCGTGGACATGTCCCACCCACAAATTATATCTATGCCAGGAATGCTTCACCAGTGAACATGATTGTTGCTTGTAAAGAGTGAGAACATGTTATGTATTAAGAAAGAGAAACAATATAATTGGTTACACTTTATTTTAAAGTGACGTAGTAACATTGTACTTAACCCTCTGGGGTCGGCAATCACGCCGGCGTGATTTGCTCGATTTTTTTCACATAGCAGCAACATAGACTTAAAATACTCTGTCATTTATGGTCATACAGAAAAAAGAAACATGAAAAAAGAATCTGTGAGATGTCTACTTTTGTATGTGTCCACTTACAATAAAAACAAACCATTATGCTTTTGTAAAATAAATAAACAGGGTATGCGTTCTGTCTCTCCGTCTCGGTGAACTTTTTTTTCTTGAGCACGTCTATAAACTGAAACAAAACTCAGCGAATACTTGTCTCACATTTATGAGCCATATATCTTTATAAACATGTAAGTGTGTACTTTTAAATTATCTGATTCAAAACAAAAACAAATATTCTCTGTTTAAGTAATTTGTATAAAACCAACAAGATTTCCAGTTTCTCAAACGCTTGCTCATTATTTTTAATTTGACCACGCCCACGCGCGCAAAAGAGATTGATATGCAAATATCCACGTGAAGGAACGCAACGCCCTCATTACCTCAAAAACAACGCACCAAATTTCATCAGTCCAATGCTTTTCGCCGAGGTTGGAAAACACGCTGTGATCTTACATTGGATTTAACTTACCTCAGAAGAAGAAGATCGCGATTTGAAGACAAGAAAGATGTAAGGTAAGAAATGTATTATGAATAATATTAGTTAGTGTTATTGTTGAATTGCAGTTAAGCTGTTGCTAGACTAAAATGTATGAAATCGACAGAAACATGTTGAAATATGAACTATAGACAGGCAGGCATACCTTTCAATACGTAATTTATATTCATGTACGACACAAGGTTGTTCTTATGTTTGATAATAAAACACAGCATGATATAGTAGGCTAGTAGCCTATAGTGTTTACTCTACTATGGTGAATATTATAAGGTTTACTGTTAAATACGGTGTTTGTGGATATCTGCTCAAACGTAACGTTAGATATGTATAATATGTTAACAATAATGTTTCATAGTTGCTCGATCCAGTAAATTTTCTCTGCGCGCGCTCTGAGTTTGAAAAGCAAAACGCACCAAACATTAGGTTTCATGGTTTATGTCAGAACGTCATAACGATTGTAAACATTTGAAGTAACATATCAATACATTTTTCTCTAGTGTAGTGTTACTAGGCCGCCAGCTATAGGCTATTGTTATTATTTTATGCAGCCATACACATTGGCTATATACATTGCACAACAAACCTGGTGTTCATTATATATGTAGGCTATGTGTGTGTGTGTATTTTATAAATTGTAAAAAGCTATTTTAACCAGAAAAATCTCAAATGTATTCCCAAAATCGTGCAGCCTTTCTCTTGATATCAGCATTCACAGTTGTTTTTTTGTTTGCTGTTGTTTTTTTTTTTTTACAGGGACCACTGAGTCCTGCTGACATTCACATGAGTCTCTGTACATGAACATGGTAAATGGAACATGGACAGGTATGTACTATGTTTCAGGAATGGCACAAAGGTCTCTGTTGAACAGAGTGTGTGTGATCTAAAGATCAGTGTGTTCAATAATGTGCTTTTTTGTCATTTGTTATGTATCTTTGGATTATGTTGTGTTGTAAATAAATTCAAACAATCAAAAAGCCATTCTTTTTTAAGGCTCTCCTCATTCTTTGTGCAAGGCTCCTAATGATAGGGCCTGATAGCACCTTAATAGGGCCATTATGGGAGGGGTCTTTGTCTTCCTCAGGTGTGAAAAGCATACATATTAATGAGAGATTCACAGTGGTTTACGCCTTCTCGCATAAAGCTTTCTAACCCAAAACACGTCATACAAATTTTAAAAGACTTTATTGTCTTATCTGAATGAGTAGTCAGGATGATTTTCACAGTTTTGAAGCAAATATTCTAGGCTACGTGATACAATTTTCTAAAGTCTTGTGAAGAAATAATTAGTAAGGGTTTTATGATCTTATTTCAGTGATATTTGTTTTTTGTTTTTTTTCACAAACCACGCATAAACGTCATTATCTCAAAACTAAAAACTTTTACATACATGCTGCTGACATATTACTGTAGCAGAGTTTGTGCTGAATACAGTGTAATCAGACTTGATTACCATGAAAATGTCACAAGTAACAGAAATAAACACAAATGTCAGAGCATGTCAGAACACCTCCAGGACCCAGAAAACACCTCAGACCCCAGAGGGTTAAGTACTGAGTAATAATAATTAACTGCATGTACTTACTATAGAGTTACGGTTAGGGTTTCGATTAGGGTTAGTTACTTGTAATTATGCATAATGCATTTACTGTTATTACTATAGTAAGTACATGTAGTAATGTTTAACTACGTAACCTTAAAATAAAGTGTTACCACATAATTTAATGTGCAAATGGGGACCATAAGCTATGCTTAGTTGTAGAATGCACATTGCATCTAAAAGACAATGAATTGTGCTGTTCAAAAAATTAAATCTAATTTCTTAGGTGGCTGCTCTGGGATTCTTTCTCCCATCCCTTTCAGCTTACAACAATATAACGGTTATATTGCTACCTGTCTTCTTATTCCAAATTAACTAAGTTAGTTTTTTCCCTACGTTTGCCCTAAAACATTGTGTTTATAAGCATCCAGTTTGAAATGGAGATTACAAACAGAGTTTATTTTAATGTTTCGTGTAGCGGTGTTCTCTCCATATATTTATGAATTTTTGCTGCCTTTAACAACTGGCTACAACACTCTGTATCTTTCACTGGAAACCAAAAATAACTTGCTCCAGCTAAATGCTTACTCTATGAATTCTTGAAAACAGGAAAAATACAAGTTGACACTATTGGGAAAGTTTGTTAAAAGCCCAGGTATACTTCATTTTCTGCGTTCTGCTCCGTCTCGTACACAGTTGTGTCTGCAAAGCTTTCAAAGTATTTTTATACTGCTTTTTTATATTCTAACAGACATCAGAGAGCAGCACTGAGTTGTGTTTCGTTTCACTTTACACATTCTGTGTAAAAAATAATTCAAATATAAATAAGCCCTGGCACACAAATAGAAGACATGTGGTTTATTAAATATAAAGGGAGCACTCTGTGCTCAGTTTCTGTATATAACCCATTTATTATTTTTTATGCTGCTAAGTACACACTGCAAAATAGCGAGAATGCTGAATGCGGGACTGAATCTGAAATTGCAATGTTTGAAATTGTGACAACCATAGCAACAGATGGGACCAAAAAAAAAAAAAGTCAAAATAGATCTATATGCATTATCTTGGAGTGTACAGTAGACTTTAGGGCTGCAACTAATGATTATTTTGATAGTCGATTAGTTGGCTGATTATTTCTTCGATTAATCGGATAAAACGACACTCGGTTACTGGCGTAACCTCGGTTCTCTCTAGTAGAGGGAACGAGTGTTGCGTAAGCTAGCTTACGCTACGGGAAAATCCCTTTTCTCGAGAATACTGAAGCCAAAAAACTATCCTTTAATTTTTCTTTTATGTAAAACGCATTGTTGCACAGAGCAGAGCTAGGCGAGGCAGGTCGCGTGCCTATTGGTCGCTCTGTGGGAAATGCTGCAACCTATCGATGGACTGGTCATGACGTAAGCACCAATGAGGGCGCGGGCGCCCTTGTGCGTCATGTCCCGCCAAAAATAGGCGTAGCTTATCACACCAGTCAGAAAACACTGACCACTTGGAAGCATAGAGCCGTCTAGTAGAGGGCGCTCTCGCTTGCGTAATTGTACTCCGCACTCCGACTGGGAGGTCAGCGGGTATCCGTTGACAGTCCACACGTGCAGTGCCCATAAGTCGGGGTGCGGGTGCGCGGCGAATATTCTTTGTGAAGAATATTGGACAGTGCGCATTCTCTGCTGAACAAAGAGATCTATGTCCGCTCTGCCAAACATGTCCTACAGTAGCTGGACTGTCTGTGGGTGCAGGGACCATTCCCCTGTGGGGACGTTGTCCCTGGACAATCTGTCCGGGCCCACGTTCCGGTGGCCCGGCACGTGCGTCACTGTGAGCAAGCGCAGATGGGCCTGGGTCCATTCCAGGAGGCGTTCTGCCAGAGCAAGAAGGCGCCCTGATCTGAGACTGCAAGACATTACCGCCATGTTGTCTATTCGGACTAGGACATCGTGGCCCTTAAAGAAAGGGAGAAAGCACTCCAGGGTGTTTATGACCGCTATCATTTCCAGACAGTTTATGTGTAAATGCCTCTGTTCGGCCATCCAACGGCCAAAAGCTGGTCTGCCCTCGTAGAGGGCGCCCCAGCCCCAATTGGAGGCGTCTGTCGAGATAGTTTTTCGTGATGAGATCGTTCCCAGACTGACACCTAACTGGTACCAGTCTGACGCTCTCCAGGGCTCCAGCGCTGTGACACAGTTCTGGGTTATCCTGAGGCGAAAACGGCTGGAAGCCCACGCCCATGACGGGGCTCGTGTTTTCAGCCAGCATGCGGAGCAGACCCAGCCGAAGCACTGCTGAAGCTGAGGCCATAAGGCCTAGCAGCCTCTGAAAACTTTTGAGAGGGAAGATACGCCCAGCTTTGAATGACTCCACTGAGCGCTGAATCTGCAGCGCGCGCTATGACGTCAGCCGTGCTGTCATGGACACGGAGTCTAAGTCTGTCCCCAGAAAAGAGATTTTCTGGCTGGGAGACAACGAACTCTTGGTCCAGTTGACTTGGAGACCTAGATCTCGCAAATGGTCGAGCAGTAAGGCCCTGTGCGTTATCAGTTCTGTTTCTGACTGGGCTAGAATAAGCCAGTCGTCCAAATAGTTCAGTTTCCACATCCCCTGAAGTCTCAAGGGAGCGAGCGCCGCGTCCATGCACTTCGTGAAAGTACGGGGTGCTAAAGACAGGCCGAACGGCTGGACGGTGTACTGATAAGTCTGACCCTCGAAGGCGAATCGCAAGAAAGGCCTGTGGCGAGGGGTTATTTGAATCTGAAAATAGGCGTCTTTCAGATCCAGTGAGATAAACCAGTCCCTCGGGCGAATTTGCGCGAGGATTTGTCTGGTCGTGAGCATTTTGAATGATCTCCTCATCAGTGCTTTGTTCAATTGCCTGAGATCTAGGATGGGTCTGAGACCGCCATCCTTTTTGGGTACGAGGAAATACCTGCTGTAGAAACCTGACTGGCTCTGTATCAGAGGGACAGTTTCTACAGCTCCCTTTTGTAGCAGTTTCGCTATTTCGGCGCGAAGCAGATGTGCTACATCGTTCTGCACCGTAGTTTCGACCCTGGTAGTGAAACGCAGGGGGCTGCGAGCGAACTGCAGTGAATAACCTCATTTTATAGTGTTTATTACCCACTCTGACACGCCCGGTAACATTTCCCAAGCTTTTAAACGCAAAGCTAGAGGGAGAATGATACCCGGGCTTTGGTCGCTGTGTGTGTGTGTGTAACAGTTCACAGCGCCTGTCAGAGGGCGCGCTCTTAGAGAAGCGCGCACGCTCTCTGCACATAGAGCACACTCTGCTCGCTCTGAGTGAGTGTGTGTGGTGAGGAAAACAGTGTTTATGTGTAGCACTGAATAGTGGGCACATTTACTACATTTGAAACAGGCAGCATGAGCCGTCTTTATTGGTGTGGGCCGTGTATGAGTGAGTGTCACTGAACGGGCCGTGCTTATGTGTAGGGGTGGGCACTGGGTAGTGGGCACTTTTCCTACATTTAAGACACCTTCGGCGTGAGCCGGAAACACAGACATGATGCTCTTTTTGAGAGTTATCTGGGTAGCCGTAAAAACGGCTTTTGGGTACAGGCGAGCGAGTCGTGTGACGGGCTCGTTGGCTGTAAAATACTGCTGAGGGAGCTGTGAGAGCGATGCGCGCTGTTTTCGATGGTGGTCCGGCCGCGGCGGGAACTAACCATCTTCGTCTTCCCAGCGTGGTCAGGAAGACTTTGAGGGCTCGGAGTTTAGTGTGATCTTGGGTCGGGGTCCCCGGGGGGGGGGGAGGCGGCCTGTGGCGGCTGGCCGAGCGCGAGCGCTGTCGGGAGTCTGTAGGACGACGGCGCTGTGGGGCTGGCTGCTGATGAGGCGGTGGTGCTGAGCTCCGTGCAGGCGGCTGTTGTTTTGAGCGACCTGTCGCGGAACTAGAGAGTCTGGGTATGAAATGTCGCATGGCCTGCAACGTTTTCTGGACCTCTGAAAAACACTCGGTAAAGCCCTTTACCGCGGGGCCGGCAGGAGACACAGGCGCGTCGAGAAAGGTGGCTCTGTCAGACTCTTTCATGTCAGACAACGTTAACCACAAATGTCTCTAGGTCACGGTGAGAGACGCCATGTTCCGACCGATGGCCTGCGCAGCGGACTTGGTGGCTCGCAGAGCTAAGTCCGTCGCACTCCTCAGATCCCTGAAGCTTTCTGGATTCGGGCCCACGAGCCCCCAACGTGCGGAGAAGGTTGGCCTGATAAAAATTTGCAGAACAGCCATGGAATGCAGCGCTGACACGGCTTGACAGGAGCCGAAGTGGTCCTGCAGGGCTTTGAAGGCAACGCTGGCTTCGATTGCCATCCAGCAGACGGGGGGCACAGATGAGTGGCCACCTCTTCCTCGACCTGAGGAATAGCGAGGTAGCCTTTGTCCTTCGCGCCATCCACAATGGAGAACGTCGAAGAAACAGAAGAGCGAAGCCTGGCAGAAAATGGCGCCTTCCAGCTTTTTGCTAGCTCCTCGTGGAAAGGGGCGGGCCTAGCAAGCTGCAACGAACGGCGTCCGGGCAGGAAGCAGCCATCCAGCCGACTGGGCGCGGGCTCCTCGGGTGGCGACCAATCGAGGCCGAGGTCCTCCACGGCCTTGGTCATGAGGCGGAGAAGTTCAGAGTCCACGCTCGACCGCACTTCGCTAGGCATTAGCACGGAAGGGGCGGCGCCCGGTTCGGGGACCGACCATCCTTCACTACCTGAAGCGGCAAGCGAGCGGCTTCATCATCCGGCTTCAAACTGCAGTGCAGATGGCTCGTCGCAACACGAGAGTACTCTCGTAAGAGAACCCCCAATTTTATTTTATTTAATTGACAAAATACACTATTCCACATCCTGCCCAATGCTGTCCTTCAAACAAACGTGGCAATTGAATGCTATGAAAACATAGTGAATATATCTATACTAAAAATTACATGAGTTATAAAGCAAAAGGACAGTTTAAATATCCACATTAAAAATGAAGATAAAAATATAGATAATAAAGAAAAAGAAAAACACAAACTCAGTGTTAACAGATAAGAGGAATGTTCTGCAGGAACACACATTCACTCTGGACACAGTAGCCGGTTACTGTAATTTCTTTATCCTGTAAATGTAAGAAACGTCTTACATTTAGATTCAATTCACTGTTATTCCTTTACAGTTACTGCTCATCTAGGAGAGAGAACTTAACCACAACAGAATATTGCAAGTTCAAGAGATCGCAACTTCAGCCCATTGAATGGAACCATCAAGACATTTTTCAGAGACTGCTTTAACTGCAAAGGCATTGGAAGTATTTTACATTTGAACACTAAACTAAATATATTGTAGGGGTGTAACAATATATCGTATAACAATATATCGCAATACAAAAATGCAACAATATGTACCATGGAAAATGACAATATGTATCATAAATAGTTCACCCAAAATAAAAATTTCTGTGTGAAAAAAAATCTAGTTTTCAGAGTTTTAGTGCCAGTACTACATTAAACTACTATATATGATGTTAAATATAATGTATAATAAAGCAATGGGGGAATATTTGTGGGTCCTGATAATGCCAAATGTCGAATGCTATCAGTAAAAAGTGTACTACATTACTTTATATATATCTAGTCAGTGACAGAGTGCAAGCATATTTGTCTAAAATAATTTGTATTTTCAGCCTCAGAATCATGAATATTTTTATTCTGGTGTCACCGTTGTCCTGTGCATTGGGTTATCAGCACCAAGTCTAAGCCTATTAATTTACACCCCAAATGTAATATCAAATTTAGCATATTTTTTGTTAACCTTTTATCATATGTCTTGGAGTATCGCAATAATATCGTATAGTGAGTTCAGTATCGTGATATGTATCGAATCGTGACATGAGGGTATCGTTACACACCTACTAAACAGAGGTTCAGTATAAATGGCAGATCCCTTGCTAACAAGGTATTTTAAACTAAAAGGAAAGAAACTGATCGTTCTTTCAAGTGGTTAAATTACTCTTTTCTAGGACTGCACCGAAGTGATAATTCTGGCCCGAAATGGAAACCGAAAATTCTGGATGCACTTGGCCGAAAACCGAAACCGACTTAAATTTTTTTTTATTAATTTCTTATTTTAAATTACATTTTTTGTATAATAGTATTATTATTAGACTTTCAGATTAAATGATAACCACACTTTTATTTAAAGTGACACAAAAATTGGACAGAAAATAGCCCTATATTAAAATAGTATTAAATATCAATATATTGCTATATATAAAATAGCAATATATTATTATTCATTCAGTTCTTTGCAACAGAGCAGATTTAACTATTTATTTTTTGACCAATTATCAAAATATATTATCAAAATATATTAAAAATTATCAAAAATATAGTTCTACAAAGCTATTACTATCAGAGCATGTGAGCAGATAGCAGGGAGCCAATCAGTGAACAAGAGGGTAGCGTCATTTTACCAGTGTTGCTACCACACCATGTTACAATGAATATTAGTTAATGCTGAATATTCGATCCCTTACTTCAAAATCGCTCATAGTTAATGATATGATTTCAGATTATAATCTAGATGTGCTGTGTTTGACAGAAACTGGCTAAAACCAAACGATTACATTACTTTAAATGAGACAACCCCACAAGATTACAGTTATAAACATGAACCTCGTCTGAAAGGCAAAGGGGGAGGTGTTGCTGTAATTTATAGTAATATCTTCAAAACCACTAAGAAATCTAGTTTTAAATATACTTCTTTTTGAAGTATTGGTGCTTAATGTAAAAATACATAGTGTAAATGATAAATCATGTTTGATAATTCTGCTGGCTACTGTATACAGGCAACCAGGGCACCATAAAGATTTTTTAAAGAATTTGCGGACTTTCTATCAGAGTTAGTACTGGCTGCAGATAAAGTACTAATTGTTGGTGACTTTAATATACATGTAGATCAGAGTTTCCGCTAGAAAAAAATGGTGCCGGTCAAAGTGACTGGCAGAGGTTTCGTTTAACGGACATTTTGATGATATGCCGGTCAAATATCGCCTCTTAATTAGTCAAGTTGAGGAAAACTGGAGGCAGGCTATGTAACTTAAAAAAATGACATAATCAGGCCGTATAGAATGCAACATGTTATTATTAGCCTGACTTTCAAATAGACGGAAAACAACATGAACGTCCGATTGGCATCAATTAACACCAATTGTTTTTTACTATGGTTTCACTTCACACACATTCACTTTTTGAAACATTGAGGCACGGATGTACCTAATACAAATAAATAACTAGCTAACTAGTTAACATCTCCAGTTAACTAGCAGATCATTCATTTAGTTCGCTTTTAAATAAGAGATCTAGCGCTAACATCAGTTGTTTTTTAAATCAAGCTGAGCGCTCGTGTCCGCTGCTATCAGTTGCATGGACGACGCGCTGCGCGAGTTGCGCAATCTTCACTCGGACGCGCATTTCAATCCATCGCCGTTGCGAAGCACTGCTACTTGGGTGCAGAGATATCACGCAACACCTGAAATAAAGCTTGCCACAAAGAACCGGCGAAAGTAATGATTATGCATGAAACATTTAAATTGTTGATAAATTGATGAAGTTGACGATGCAGACTCGCCATCTTCGCAGTAGTGAACGCGCCTAGAGAGAGAAATGCACACTTCATATGAATAAATTCTTATTTTTTAATCCAGGCAAATTTGTTGATGAAACATTGATTAAAATGAAGATACAATTTATACAAAATGAAATAAACTTTAAAGAAAGGCTTTCTACAAAACAAAACTAAATAAGTGGTCAAAATCATGTCTGACCAATTCCAAATGTTTTCCGATATATAGGCCTATTGGTCATCTTATGATCCTATCTTACTCATCTCATGCGGTTCCCTTTTCATATAGCCTAATCAACATAGATGAAATAAAAAAATAATAACATTGTATTATTTATAAAAATGAAACGTATATTTAATTTTTTTAACTTATAATAAGCGTCACACCGCTCCGCTTTGCTCACATGCTCTGGTGTGTAGTCTAATGCATGTGTGCGTGCATGTGGTGTAGGGGTGCGATTTTCGAATAATAATCAACCCAGCGATCTTCGAATATTATTTTTACTTGAAAATTTCGTTTTGTATAAATTGTATATTAATTTTAATCAATGTTTCATCAACAAATTTGCCTGGATTATTAAATAAGAAGCAAATATAGTGGACAATAGCCTATAGGCTAATCAGGACACAGAGGCGTCGGCGCGTGCACATTTCTCTCTATAGGCGCGTTCACTACTGCGAAGATGGCGAGTCTGCATCGTCAACTTTATCAATAATATCAATGGACCTGGCCATATTTGAAATGCCATTTGAAATGCAGCATGCGATGTTGTTTAATAACTTTCAAACGGTAGAGCCTGTTCCTTTATAACATAGCCAAAGGTCGGTATATTTTTGCTTTATACATTTTAGGCTTATTCTCAAATTCATATTGTGTTAGGGGGGCGGGATTATTACGCAATTTTAATCGGACAATTTGACCGGAGAGATTTAATTTTGTCAGACATTGAATTTTTTTTCCGGCCAATGTCCTGTAATTACCGGACAACGGAAACCCTGATGTAGATAATGAAAAAGATGCATTGGGATTGTCATTTAAAGACATTGTAAACTCAATTGGAGTTAGACAACACGTGTCAGGACCTACTCATTGTTGTAATCATAATCTAGATCAAATACTATCACATGGAATAGATGTTGATGCCATTGAAATTCTGCAGCAGAGCGATGACATCTCAGATCATTATTTAGTCTCATGTAAACTTCACTTAGCCAAAGCAGCAAAGCCGACTCCGTGTTATAAATAAGTTAGACCTATAACTTCTGCCACTAAAGATTGCTTTATCAATAATCTTCCTAATCAGTTTCATCATCTCAGCATCCCGGATAGCTTAGAAGAACTCGATATTGTGACAGAAACTTTTAACGCTCTCTTTTCCAGCACTTTAGACGCAGTTGCTTCGTTGCGCTTAAAGAAGATTAAAGAAAATAGTCCAACGCCGTGATACAGCGAGCACACTCAGGCCCAAGAGAGCAGCCAGAAAAATGGAGCGTAGCTGGAAGAAAACTAAACTAGAGGTATTTCGGATTTCATGGAAGGAGAGCTCGATTGCATACAGAGAGGCTTTAAAAGCTGCTAGATCTGCTTATTTTTCAACTGTATTAGAAGAAAATAAACATAATCCTAGGTATCTATTTGAAACAGTGGCTAAACTAACGAAAAAGAAAGCTTCAAGCCCAGAAGTGTCCAAGCAACACAGCAGTAATGACTTTATGAATTTCTTCACTTATAAGATTGATAATATCAGGGACAAAATTATAACTATGCAACCGTCTACTACAGTATCGCATCAGGGAGTGCATTGTAGTCTCCCTGAGGAAAAATTTGGTTCATTTGTTGCTATAGGAGAGGAAGAATTTTGCAAACTCGTTAATTCATCTAAATCAACAACTTGTATGTTAGACCCTATTCCGACTAAGCTACTGAAAGAGATGCTTCCAGATGTCACAGATCCTCTTCTAAATATCATTAATTCGTCTTTGTCTCTAGGATACGTACCAAAAACCTTTAAGCTGGCTATGATAATAAAGATAATTAAAGCTGCAAGCAGCATTGAAAGGGCCCTCGCACCCGTGCCACCGCCACCCGGTGGCTTTAGGAAGACAGAGCACAGTGGGCAATGTGCATTTAAGTAGGTAAATATAGGAGGAGTATGTCAAAGTCAGTTACAAAAATGTCCTTTATTATGGGGATAATAGCATGCATTATCACTCAGATAAGTGTTGCTAGCATGTTTTAGCATGTTTCTAGCATGTTAAGAACTCAATGGCATATTTACTATGTTGCTAGTACTGCATCACACTGTTAAACATGTCACTTCCTGTTGCCAGTAGGTGGCGCTATTACTTTAACTTAAAATTGTCATGTAGATGTGTTCACGGCAGAACTCTTATCAAACGTGTGAAGTTTGGGGCAGATTGGACATTGCCTTCTTAAGTAAGAACAACTTCCTGTTTCATCGCATTAGCATGCTTTAGCACTTAGCTAAGAATTGCTAGCATGTTTTAACATGTTTAGAACATGTTTAGAACTCAATGGCATATTTACTATGTTGCTAGTACTGCATCACAGTGTTAAACATGTCACTTCCTGTTGCCAGTAGGTGGCGCTATTACTATAACTGAATATTCTCATGTAGATGTGTTCAGGCCATGACTCTTATCAAACGTGTGAAGTTTGGGGAATATTTGATATTCCATGCCTGAGTTACAGCAAATTCCTATTTAATTGCAGTAATAGCATGCTTTAGCACTTAGCTAAGTGTTTGCTAGCATGTTTTAATATGTTTCTAGTATGTTGCTAGCATGTTTAACACTTGCTGGCACTTTTTTATATATTATTAGGAGTCGACAACAGTGTTAAACATGCCACTTCCTGTTGCCAGCAGGTGGCGCTATGACTGTCACTGAATATGGGCATGAACATGTGTTCAGGACAGAACTCTTATCAAACGTGTGAAGTTTGGGGCAGATTAGACATTGTTTGCCTGAGTTACAGCAACTTCCTTTTTCATGGCGAAACATCGAAATTTGTCAGGCCACTGAGGACACGCCCTTCGACGAAAACTCAAGATCTTCGCAATTTATCGTCGCAAAGGCCTTAAGATTACACTCACCAAATTTGAAGATGATAAGATTAAAACTGTAGGAGGAGTTCGTTAAAGTACGAGGCCTGAAAATGGCAAAAACTGCACAAAAATCTGAGAGGAAGTTCAAAATGGCTGACTTCCTGTTGTGTTTAGGGCTATGCTCCAAGAGACTTTTTTGTAGGTATTAGGCCATTACATGTATGTACCGAATTTCGTACACGTACGTGAAACGTAGCGGGAGGCGCACTCCGTTGAACCTTTATAGGTGGTGCTATCGAGCCATTTTGCCCAGCTCAATTCTGAAACGCATGTCAGATGTAAATTTTCGCCAGTTCTGACGCGTGTGCAAATTTTCGTGAGTTTCCGTGCATGTTTAGGCCCTCAAAAATGCGATTCATTGCGGAGAAGAATAATAAATATAGCTGCGAGCAGCGATTACGGGCCCAAGCCGGTGGCACCGCAACCCCGGTGCCTTTAGTTACCTAAAGGCACCGGAGTGGCGGTACCACCGGCTTTGGCCCTTCATCGCTGCTCGCAGCTATATTTATATATATATATATATATATATATATATATATATATATATAAACAAGCCGGTGGCACCGCCACCCTGGTGCCTTTAGGGTTACTGGGCATGGCGGGCAATAACTTAACCCCGCTTTGACTGTTGAGAAGATGTGTACTGTAGAGCTTGCATTGGTGTGGGCTCTGCAAAAGTGTGCATTGAGGGCACATATCATATGCGTGAGCAACCTTCTGAAACCTAAAATGAAAAATGAGACACCCTACGGTCTCATGGACTTAATGGACACATGAAATAAGTAAGTTATGAAAGTTAAATCAATTGTGCCAAGACAGAATATTACTTGCCTGATCTGATTAGAAAAAAAGTGTGTGTGTGTGTGTGTGTGTGTGTGAAACGTGATTGAACAATGTAGACATAAAAACATACTCCGTCCTTTTGTTCATACAGGACATTATTCAAACTGCAAAGTGTTTACTTATATTTGTGAACAATCGCAATAAAACACAACATTGTGCTTTTGTCAAACTGTAAACTACAACTGTCACCCAACCAAAATCTCTTTTTTATTTTATACAGAAATAATCTATCATTCAGATGAGAATAAAGTTAGTGTTAGGTCAAATTTTAAGGAAAACTCTGAAATATAGCACATTCATTTAAAATTCATTCAGGTTCAATTACCAAACATACAAATCTTAATGTAATTTAAAGCAAAAAATACATTTAAAATATATGGGTTGTATGCCTATTTTTTTATATAAAAAGATATATATCCAAAAAGACAAGGCCTAAACTTTAACAAGGGTTAAATAATCACTGTAACAGACACAATCATACACACACACACACACACACACACACACACAGACACAGACTCACACACACACACAAGTCAAATCACTTACATATTATATGCAATATTGACTTTTTTCTGTTTCAGCAGTGAAACTAGTTAAACAAAGATCACAGCAGAACCATCGAGCATCTCACAGCAACGTGTTTTCTCATTACTGAATGATTCAGCATTTTGAACGAATCGGTTGACTCAAAGATTCAATGACCAATCCATAATCTGTCTCATTCATGAATGACTCAGCCGTTCGAACGAATCGTTCGAACAAATGAATCAATGACTCGCTCATTAAGACGGTCGCCTGGCGACACCTAATGACGGTTTAGTGATATGTTTAAAAGTATCATTCTTTCAAACGATTGTTAATTAACTCATATTTGAAACATAAGCTATATATATATATATATATATATATATACACACATATATATACACAAAAATAAAATAAAAACACATTTGAAGCGTGTTTGCTTACTAAATTGTGAGCAGAACGAAAGTTGCAGCAAATATCAGCAACAGGAGTCAAATTTCATTAATCACGAGAGTGAAGAGCTGACTGAAAAGATGATGACGGAATAGGCTATTTTATGTAAAAGCGCCTATTTAAGCGAATCTGTCATTGTACTCTTTTGTTGTTGTGTTTTCCGTGAAAAATAATAGACTATTGAACTCACAATTCAAGCAATTGGCCCCCGATATTGCACTAATTTTAAAGTGACACTAAAAAGTATGCGGCTGCAGTGGCATTCATTACGGTGCGCGTCCATGGCGACGAGCGAGCAAAACAGAGCGAACGTTTTTTCATTTCTACTTCCATAGAAATTCATTCGAGCGCACTGCGAGCGCCACCACTATAAATGTCCTTACTTTACTTTCACTTTTAACTTAGCGATATAAAAGCCCCCAGCGGTGTTACACGTCAAATAACCGGTGAGAAAAAATTCTCGGAGTCACATAGCAGCTACCTATATTTAAATACAACAGGCCTACCTGATTTTGAACACAAGAGGGCAGTATAGCCCTATGTATTATTTGATATATTTATTTTTTAACTGAATAGTGCATCCTGGCTGTTTTTAAACTTTTACATTATTCTTAAATTGAAAACAAGAATAAAATGGGTTTAGTTCTTATATTTGTATAATTTTATCTAGAAATAAATGGTGTATAATTAAATTTTTAGAAGATATGAGGCTTTTAGTGTTTATTTTTTTTTAAATGACTTTAATCCCTCGCCATAGCAAAAAAATTAGAGATATTCAATAGATATTCACAATTATGCTTCTTTAATGTATTTTCATCATGTTGAAAAAGTTTGGTGGGAATAAAATAAACCACTTAAGAGGAGTGGGTAAAAATGTAGAGCCTGGTTTTGCAAAACATCCACATTAAGACCAAAATAGCCCACTTCCTGTTGGGCTGGCTTAAAGTTGTTTGGCCCGATGAGATCTATATGAGTACCGAGTTTCATAATATTACATGCAAGTGTGTTTGATTTATGGACCAAATTTTTTGACCAAGTTAATTTAATGAATAAACTAATTATATAAAACTATTTTCAATGCACTACAATTCAACTGGTTATATGCCTTTACTTATTAATACAACTTATTTAAAAAATACAAGGCATAAGACATTTATTTTCTTTTTTAATGCAGGCCAAACCACACAGCAGTCAAATGGTTAATCTAGCCCCCCTCCCCCTCCCCACACTCACAGACACACACACACACACACACAGAGACGTAGGCTCAGAGAGAGAGAGACATAAAATGACAATTTTCAAACCAAAATATCTGACTTCCTGTTGGTTGGAGCTATTGAGTGTAAATTAGAAAGTTGTCTGGCTCGAGGAGAACAATACACATACCGATTTTTATTACTGTAGATAAAATTAATCCCCCCACTTTTGACAAAAGGTGGCGCTACTGAGCCCTTCACCACGCCCGTTTCTGAAACTTTGAACGTCTACTGGCTAATAAATGTGATGTGTCTGTCGAGTTTCATGCAATTTCAAGTATGCTAAGAGTCTCAAAAGCATAAAAAAAGAATATTAAAGTTTGATGCGTTGCCAGGACAACAGTATCTAAGATATCAAGAATCCATTCACAGGTCTACATCTGCCGTGTGTTTACATTATAGTAGTGAAGTTTGAAGCAAATCGGGTTAAAATAAGAGGGTGATTTCAAAGCATTTTGAAAGTGACACACTTCCTTCTGCCAGTTGGTGGCGCTATAACTTTGACTCACAAGAGTCACATCCATGTGATCGACCTCTTACGACGAACACACTACTGAAGTTTCATCAAGATCAGTTAATGTATGAAGAAGTTATAACACACTTCCTGTTTCCATTATTCGCCATAATTTCGTTTCCTCGCCACGGCCGAACCGTTCGAGATATCAAAAATCCGCTGGCAATTTTTCATCCTCAATTGCTTGACTTCATGCACACCGAGTTTGGTGGCGATTGGACGAATTTCCTAGGAGAAGTGTTTCGAATTCCATTGCATGCGTTTCCAAACAACCTAAAATAGCCGACTTCCTGTTGGGCTGGGGTAAAAAGTAAATGCACGAAGGATATATGAACCGATGAGATCTATATGTGTACCGAGTTTCATATTATTACATGCAAGCATGTTTGATTTATGGACCAAGGTTTCGGACCCTGTTCAAGGGGGCGCTGTCGAGCCCCCCTGCCACGCCCGTGTACCATCTTCAGCCCGGCCCTAATGGTTGCGGGTTCTGACCAGTGTGCAAAGTTTCAAGAGTTTTTGAGCACGTTAAGGGCCCCAAAAGTGCCCGAAAGGTTGATAAAAAATAATAAATATAGCTGCGAGCAGCGATTACGGGCCCAAGCCGGTGGCACCGCAACCCTGGTGCACCAGGGTGGCGGTTCCGCCGGCTTTGGCCCTTCATCGCTGCTCGCAGCTATATTTATATATATATATATATATATATATATATATATATATATATATATAAAAAGCCGGTGGCACCGCCACCCTGGTGCCTTTAGGGTTATTATGCACAACGTGCAAAAACGTAACCCTGCTTTGACTGTCTTTTGACTGATTTTTAGATACTAATATAGTATCTAATGAATAAGTACTAGTATCTTTTAAAAGGTACTAGTCTCTAAGGAATAAGCATTAGTATCTAAAGAATAGGCACTAGTACCTAAAGAATAAGCACTAGTCGCTAATGAATAAGTACTAGTACTTAATGGAATAGATACTAGTATCTAAAAAATAAGTACTAGTAGCATGAAAATAGAGACTAGTAGGTTAAAATGATTAAATGTTAAAACGGCTTGCCATATTGGCTCAGAGAGAGAGAGAGAGAGAGAGAAAATGACCTTTTAAATACTAGTACCTATTAATAGATACTAGTATTTATTCAATAAATACTAGTACTAAGTCATTAGATACTAGTACCTATTAAATAGATGCCAGTACTTATTCATTAGCTACTAGTACGTATTCAAAAGAATATCTAAAGAATAAGCACTAGTATCTAAAGAATAAGCACTAGTCGCAAATGAATAAGTACTAGTACTTAATGGAATAGATACTAGTATCTAAAAAATAAGTACTAGTAACATGAAAATAGAGACTAGTAGGTTAAAATGATTAAATGTTAATACGGCTTGCCATATTGGCTCAGAGAGAGAGAGAGAGAAAATGACCAAGGAAAACAAATATATTGTTCTAAAAGAGAGAGATTTTTTTTTCTTAGCCCACACTTTTATTAGGTCAGTGACAAAACCCCATTATTGCATCATCTCACCAACAATCAACACAGCAAAACGCTAAAAGTTAAATCCCCCTCAAACACAGCACAACAAACTTCATTGAAACACCACTGCAAAATAAAGGTTCCCAAATCTTGCATCTCCTTATAATACTTCAACTCAACTGAGATCCTAGATCTAATAAATGCCTTAAACAACAGTACACTATCCTGGCAATGCATATTTCGAATCATGTTTTTCCTTGAGTGAGAGAGAGAGAGAGAGAGAGAGAGAGAGAGAGAGAGAGAGAGAGAGAGAGAGAGAGAGAGATGGAGCGAGGGGAGGGGAAAGAGTAGGACAGACAGAGACCAAGTTTATGGACCAAGTTAATTTAATTAATAAACTAATTATATAAAACTATTGTCAATGCACTACAATTAAACTGGTTATATGCCTTTACTTTATTAAAAAAACGTATTTAAAAAATACAAGGCTTAAGACATTTATTTTCTTTTTTAATGCAGGCCAAATCACACAGCAGTGAAATGGTTAATCTACACACCCCCCCCTCCCCCTCCCCCTCCCCCTCCCCACACTCACAGACACACACAGACAGCAGGCACAGAGAAGTAGGCTCAGAGAGAAATTACCGTATTCAAACCAAAAAATTTGACTTCCTCTTGGTCGTTGCTAATGACTGTAAATTAGAAAGTTGTCTGGCTTGAGGAGAACTATATAAATACAGATTTTTGTAACTGTAGATGAAACTAACCCCCCCCCCACTTTTGTCAAAAGGTGGCGCTACTGAGTCCCTGCACCACGCCCGTTTCTGAAACTTTGCACATGTCTACTGGCTAATAAATGTGATCTGTCTGTCGAGTTTCATGCAATTTTAAGCAATTTCAGGCATGCTAAGAGTCTCAAAAGCATCCAAAAAGAATATTAAAGTTTGATGCGTTGCCATGGCAACAGTATCTAAGATATCAATAATCCTTTCACAGGTCTACATCTGGCGTGTGTTTACATTATACACATAAAGTTTGAAGCAAATCGGGTAAAAATAAGAGGGTGATTTAAAAGCATTTTGAAAGTGACACACTTTCTGCTGCCAGTTGGTGGCGCTATAACTTTGACTCACAATAGTCACATCCATGTGATCGGCCTCTTACAACGAACACACTGCTGAAGTTTCATCAAGATCAGTTAATGTATGCAGAGGTTATAACACACTTCCTGTTTCTCTCTTCGCGCCATAATTTCGTTTCCTCGCCACGGCCAAACCGTTTGAGATATCAAAAATCCCCTGGCAATTTTTCATCCTCAATGTCTTGACTTCATGCTGACTGAGTTTTGAGCCATTTCTGTGAATTCTCTAGGAGAAGTACTTTAAATTCCATTGCATGCGTTTTCCAAACAACCCTAAATAGCCGACTTCCTGTTGGGCTGGGGTAAAAAGTAAGAGTATGAAGTATATATGAACCGATGAGATCTATATGTGTACCGAGTTTCATATTCTTACATGCAAGCGTGTTTGATTTATGGACCAAGTTTTCGGACCCCGTTCCAGGGGGCGCTGTCGAGCCCCCCTGCCACGCCCGGGTACCATCTTCAGCCCGACCCTGATGGCCGCGGGTTCTGACCCGCGTGCAAAGTTTCAAGAGTTTTCGGGCACGTTAAGGGCCCCAAAAGTGCCCGAATAGTCGTAAGAAAAATAGAAGAAAAATAGAAGAAAAAAAAAAAAAAAAAATAATCCTAAGGAAAACAATAGGGCTCTTCGCCCTTTCAGGGCTTGGGCCCTAATAAATAATCCTTAGAAGAACAATAGGGCTCTGCGCCCTTTTAGGGCTTGGGCCCTAAATATATATATATATATATATATATATATATATAAATATAGCTGCGAGCAGCGATTACGGGCCTGAGCCGGTGCCACCGCAACCCCGGTGCCTTTAGTTATCTAAAGGCACCGGGGTGGCGGTGCCGCCGGCTTTGGCCCTTCATCGCTGCTCGCAGCTATATTTATATATATATATATATATATATATATATATATATATATAAAAAGCCGGTGGCACCACCACCCTGGTGCCTTTAGGGTTATTGTGCACAACGTGACACAAAATATCAAAATATCTGCTCGCTATCTGCCGAACGGCTCTGGTAGTTCCGCTTCAGCACTGATGATGTTGTAGAAATAGTGCGCTCTGGTTGGTCTGGATTATTCAAATAATAAGTTATTTATAATTCAGATGAGAATAAAGTTAGTGTTGATTAAAATGAAGGAAAACAAATAGGCTATATTGATCTGAAATATAGCACATTAATTTTAAATTTATTTAGGTTCAATTACCAAGCATACAATCTTAATTTAAAGCAAACAATACATTTAAAATATATGGGTTGTATGCACATTTTGTAATAAAAAAAATATATATATCCAAAAAGACAAGGCCTTAAAGGGTTAAACTCTTGTTACTGTAACAGACACAATCTCTCTCTCTCACACACACACACACACACACACACACGTCAAGTCACTAACATTTTAGATGCAATATTGACTTTTTTTTTACAGTTTTAGCAGCGAAAATAGTTAAATAAAGATCACAGCAGAACCATTGCGCATCTCACAGCAACGTGTTTTCTCATTACTGAATGATTCAGCATTTTGAACGAATTGGTTGACTCAAAGATTCAATGACCAATCCATAAACATCTGTCTCATTCATGAATGAATCAGTCGTTCGAACGAATTGTTTGAATGAATGAATCAATGACTCGCTCATTAAGACGGTCGCCTGGCGACACCTAATGACGGTTAAGTGTTATGTTTAAAAGTATCATTCTTTCCAACGATTTTTAATTGACTTATATTTAAAACAATCTCATAACATTATTTAATGCATTGTTATTTTTCAGTGTAAACGATTTAAATTGATCAGCCCTACCTAGGGTAAAAGCCATATAGTGTCTTATCAATCTAAATAATTGAATTTATTGATCAAATTTACAAATTAAAAATGAAAGATGAAGCATACATTTAATAAGACTGGACTGGGGTGCCCTGCATATATTACAATATGCAGATTTAAATATACCATTGCCCCCCACCGTCAATTTGATGTGTGTGTTTGTGTGTGTGTGTTTAATAAAATCATTTAGTCACTACAATTAAATCCTGAACGTGTTTGCTTACTAAATTGTGAGCTGAACGAAAGTTGCAGCAAAGA
The DNA here is from genome assembly GCA_029959095.1 of Rhinichthys osculus. Classification (NCBI taxonomy): domain Eukaryota; kingdom Metazoa; phylum Chordata; class Actinopteri; order Cypriniformes; family Leuciscidae; genus Rhinichthys; species Rhinichthys osculus. Next base: position 24,501,258 of record JARWKJ010000015.1, read on the forward strand.
TCAGCAACAGGAGTCAAAATTCATTAATCACGAGAGTGAAGAGCTGACTGAAAAAATGATGACGGAATATTTTGTGTAAAAGCGCCTATTTAAGCGAATCTGTCATCTACTCTTTTGTTGTTGTGTTTTCCCTGAAAACCGGAAGCAATCGGCCCCCGATATGGCGCTAATTTTAAAGTGACACTAAAAAGTATGCGGCTGCACTGGCATTCATAGCGGTGCGCGTCCATGGCGACGAGCGAGCAAAACAGAGCGAACGTTTTTTCATTTCTACTTCCATAGAAATTCATTCGAGCGCACTGCGAGCGCCACCACTATAAATGTCCGTGCGGACGTCCTTACTTTACTTTCACTTTTATATTAGCCATTTAAAAGCCCTAGCTGGTGTCACACTTCGATTAACCGGTGGGAAAGGATCCTCACAGCCACATACCTAATATATTTATATTTAATTACAATAGCCATACCTGATAAAAAGTTATGTACTGAGTTGATATCATTTTGGACACAAGAGGGCAGTATAGCCCTATGTTTTACTTGATGTATTTATTTTTTAACTGAATAGAGCATTCTGGCTGTTTTTAAACTTGTACATTATTCTTAAATTGAAAACAAGAATAAAATGGGTTTAGTTCTGATATTTGTATAATTTTATCTAGAAATAAATGGTGTATAATTAATTTTTTAGAAGATATGAGGCTTTTAGTGTTTACTTTTTTGACATGACTTTAATCCCTCGCCATGGCAAAACAATTTGAGATATTCAATAGCCATTCACAATTTAGCTTCTTTAATGTATTTTCATCATGTTGAAAAAGTTTGGTGGGAATTAAATAAACCACTTTAGAGGAGTGGGTAAAAAATCAGAGGCTGATTTTGCCAAAAATCCACATTAAGACCAAAATAGCCGACTTCCTGTTGGGCTGGCTTAAAGTTGTTTGGCCCGATGAGATCTATATGTGTACCGAGTTTCATAATATTACATGCAAGTGTGTTAGTTTTATATAATTAGTTTATTAGTTAAATTAACTTGGTCCATAAACTTGGTCAGAAAATTTGGTCCATAAATCAATTTTCAATGCACTACAATTCAACTGGTTATATGCCTTTACTTATTAATACAACTTATTTAAAAAATACAAGGCGTAAGACATTTATTTTCTTTTTTAATGCAGGCCAAACCACACAGCAGTGAAATGGTTAATCTAGCCCCACTCCCCCTCCTCACACTCACAGACACACACACACACACACACACACACACACACACACACACACACACACACACACACAGAGACATAGGCTCAAAGAGAGAGAGACATAAAATGACAATTTTCAAACCAAAATATCTGACTTCCTGTTGGTTGGAGCTATTGAGTGTAAATTAGAAAGTTGTCTGGCTCGAGGAGAACAATACACATACTGATTTTTATTACTGTAGATAAAATGAATCCCCCCACTTTTGACAAAAGGTGGCGCTACTGAGCCCTTCACCACGCCCGTTTCTGAAACTTTGCACGTGTCTACTAGCTAATAAATGAGATGAGTCGGTCGAGTTTCATGCAATTTCAAGTATGCTAAGAGTCTCAAAAGCATAAAAAAAGAATATTAAAGTTTGATGCGTTGCCACGACAACAGTATCTAAGATATCAAGAATCGCTTCACAGGTCTACATCTGCCGTGTGTTTACATTATAGTAGTGAAGTTTGAAGCAAATCGGGTTAAAATAAGAGGGTGATTTCAAAGCATTTTGAAAGTGACACACTTCCTTCTGCCAGTTGGTGGCGCTATACCTTTGACTCACAAGATTCACATCCATGTGATCGGCCTCTTACAACGAACACACTACTGAAGTTTCATCAAGATCAGTTAATGTATGAGTAAGTTATAACACATTTCCTGTTTCCATTATTCGCCAAAATTTCGTTTCCTCGCCACGGCCAAACCGTTCGAGATATCAAAAATCCGCTGGCAATTGTTCATCCTCAATTGCTTGACTTCATGCACACCGAGTTTGGTGGTGATTGGACGAATTTCCTAGGAGAAGTGTTTCGAATTCCATTGCATGCATTTCCAAACAACCTAAAATAGTCGACTTCCTGTTGGGCTGGGGTAAAAAGTAAATGCACGAAGGATATATGAACCGATGAGATCTATAAGTGTACCGAGTTTCATATTATTACATGCAAGCATGTTTGATTTATGGACCAAGGTTTCGGACCCTGTTAATGGGGGCGCTGTCGAGCCCCCCTGCCACGCCCGGGTACGACCTTCAGCCCAGCCCTGATGTTTGCGGGTTCTGACCAGTGTGCAAAGTTTCAAGAGTTTTTGAACACGTTAAGGGCCCCAAAAGTGCCCGAAAGGTTGATAAAAAATAATAATAAAATATAGCTGCGAGCAGCGATTACGGGCCCAAGCCGGTGGCACCGCAACCCCGGTGCCTTTAGTTACCTAAAGGCACCGGAGTGGCGGTGCCGCCGGCTTTGGCCCTTCATCGCTGCTCGCAGCTATATTTATATATATATATATATATATATATATATATATAAACAAGCCGGTGGCACCGCCACCCCGGTGCCTTTAGGGTTACTGTGCATGACGGGCAATATCGTAACTCCGCTTTGACCTTTGAGAAGATGTGTGCTGTAGAGCTTGCATTGGTGTGGGCTCTGCAAAAGTGTGCATTGAGGGCACATATCAACCACAAAGTATGCGTGAGCAACCTTCTGAAACCTAAAATGAAAAATGAGACACCCTACGGTCTCATGGACTTAATGCACACATGAAATAAGTACACAAGTTTGAAAGTTATATGAAGTGTGCCAAGACAGAATATTACTTGCCTGATCTGATTAGAAAAATAGTTGGTGTGTGTGTGTGTGTGTGTGTGTGTGTGTGTGTGTGTGTGAGGCGTGATTGAACAATGTAGACATAAAAACATACCCCGTCCTTTTGTTCATACAGGACATTATTCAAACTGCAAAGTGTTTACTTATATTTGTGTACAATCACAATAAAACACAACATTGTGCTTTTGTCAAACTGTAAACTACAACTGTCACCCAACCGAAATCTCTTACACACACACACACACACACACACACACACACACACACACATAGTTTAAAAGCAAAAAAAATCTTTTGGACATTCATCATATTGCATTGGTTTTCATTTATTGTCCTCGATCAGAGCCCTAATCTGTTTATTTTTTCAGTTACACATTCTACATTGATTAAAAAAGAAAAATCAAATGTGTTTTTATTTTATACATAAATAAATAATCTATCATTCAGATGAGAATAAAGTTAGTGTTAGTTCAAATTTTAAGGAAAACAAATATATGATCTGAAATATAGCACATTCATTTATAATTCATTCAGGTTCAATTACCAAACATACAAATCTCAATGTAATTTAAAGCAAACAATACATTTAAAATACATGGGTTGTATGCTATTTTTTTTTATATAAAAAGATATATATCCAAAAAGACAAGGCCTAAACTTTAACAAGGGTTAAACAATCACTGTAACAGACACAATCACACACACACACACACACACACGTCAAATCACTTACATTTTAGATGCAATATTGACTTTTTTTTCTGTTTCAGCAGCGAAAATAGTTAAACAAAGATCACAGCAGAACCATCGAGCATCTCACAGCAACGCGTTATCATTACTGAATGATTCAGCATTTTGAACGAATCGGTTGACTCAAAGATTCAACGACCAATCCATAATCTGTCTCATTCATGAATGACTCAGCCGTTCGAACGAATCGTTTGAACGAATGAATCAATGACTCGCTCATTAAGACGGTCGCCTGGCGGCACCTAATGACGGTTTAGTGATATTAAAAGTATCATTCTTTCCAACGATTGTTAATTAACTCATATTTGAAACATAAGCTATATATATATATATATACACACATATATATACACACACATATATATATACACAAAAATAAAATAAAAACACATTTGAAGCGTGTTTGCTTACTAAATTGTGAGCGGAACGAAAGTTGCAGCAAATATCAGCAACAGGAGTCAAATTTCATTAATCACGAGAGTGAAGAGCTGACTGAAAAGATGATGACGGAATAGGCTATTTTATGTAAAAGCCCCTATTTAAGCGAATCTATCATTGTACTCTTTTGTTGTTGTGTTTTCCGTGAAAAATAATAGACTATTGAACTCACAATTCAAGCAATCGGCCCCGTTATTGCACTAATTTTAAAGTGACACTAAAAAGTATGCGGCTGCACTGGCATTCATAACGGTGCGCGTCCATGGCGACGAGCGAGCAGAACAGAGCGAACGTTTTTTAGTTCATTCCTACTTCCATAGGAATTCCCTCAAGCGCTCTGCAAGCGCAACCCTTATCAATGTCCGAGTGGACGTCCGTATTTAAAAGCTCTCGGTCCTCAGTCACATGCTTGCCAAATATATGTATAAATATCATTTTGGACACAAGAGGGCAGTATGGCCCTATGTATAATTTTGTATAATAACTATCACTCGAAGAGCCCCTCCCCACACAGACACACACACACACACAGTTCGCCCGCGCCTCTCTCTCACACGCACACACACACACACTCCAGCATTGCAATCTTGAGATCGCAGCTTGTTCATTATGCTGCGTTCACACCAAACTTTTATACTCTTTTGTTGTTGTGGTTTCCATGAAGAATAATAGGCTATTGAACTCACAATTCAAGCAATCTGCCCCAGAAAAGGCGCTAATTTTAAAATGAAACTAACGGCTGCACGGGCATTCATAACGGTGCGCGTCCACGGCGATGAGCGAGCAGAACTTCCATAGGAATTCCCTCGAGCGCTCTGCAAGTGTCCATTATCAATGTCCCGTATTTAAAAGCTCTCGGTCCTCAGTCACATACCAAATATATGTATAATGTATATATAAATATAATTTTGGACACAAGAGGGCAGTATGGCCCTATGTATAATTTTGTGTTTAAACTAAAAGAGCCCCTCCCCCCCTCCCCACACAGACACAGACACACACGAATGGCAGGGTGCATTCTCTCTGTCAGAGGGAGAGGGAGAGAAAATTCTCAGAAACATCCACATTCAAACCAAAATATCTAACTTCCTCTTGGTCTGAGCTAATGACAGTTAATTAGAAAGTTGTCCGGCTTGATCTGAACCATATGCATACCTGTGTCTGTCGAGTTTCATGCAATTTCAAGCATGCTAAGAGTCTCAAAAGCATCAAACAAGAATATTAAAGTTTGATGTGTTGCCACGGCAACAGTATCTAAGATATCAATAATCCTTTCACAGGTCTACATCTGCCGTGTGTTTACATTATACACATAAAGTTTGAAGCAAATCGGGTAAAAATAAGAGGGTGATTTCAAAGCATTTAGGAAGTGACACACTTCCTGCTGCCAGTTGGTGGCGCTATAACTTTGACTCACAATAGTCACATCCATGTGATCGGGCTCTTACAACGAACACACTGTTGAAGTTTCATCAAGATCAGTTAATGTATGCAGTAGTTATGACACACTTCCTGTTTCACGTTTCTCGCCATAATTTTGTTTCCTCGCCACGGCCAAACCGTTCGAGATATCAAAAATCCCCTCGCAAACTTTCATCCTCAATGTCTTGACTTCATGCTGACCGAGTTTCGTGCCGTTTGTTTGAATTCTCTAGGAGGAGTATTTCACATTCCATTGCGTGTGTTTTACCAACAACCCTAAATAGCCCACTTCCTGTTGGGCTGGGGTAAAAAGTAAGAGTGTGAAGTATATATGAAACGAGGAGATCTACATGTGTACCGAGTTTCATATTATTACATGCAAGCGTGTTTGAGTTATGGACCATGTTTTCGGACCCCGTTCCAGGGGGCGCTGTCGAGCCCCCCTGCCACGCCCGGGTACCATCTTCAGCCCGGCCCTGATGGCCGCGGGTTCTGACATGTGTGCAAAGTTTCAGGAGTTTTTGAGCATGTTAAGGCCTCCAAAAGTGTCCAAAAGGTAGTAAAAAAAAAATAATAATAATAATAAAATATAGCTGCGAGCAGCGATTACGGGCCCAAGCCGGTGGCACCGCAACCCCGGTGCCTTTAGTTACCTAAAGGCACCGGAGTGGCGGTGCCGCCGGCTTTGGCCCTTCATCGCTGCTCGCAGCTATATTTATATATATATATATATATATAAACAAGCCGGTGGCACCGCCACCCCGGTGCCTTTAGGGTTACTGTGCATGACGGGCAATATCGTAACTCCGCTTTGACCTTTGAGAAGATGTGTGCTGTAGAGCTTGCATTGGTGTGGGCTCTGCAAAAGTGTGCATTGAGGGCACATATCAACCACAAAGTATGCGTGAGCAACCTTCTGAAACCTAAAATGAAAAATGAGACACCCTACGGTCTCATGGACTTAATGCACACATGAAATAAGTACACAAGTTTGAAAGTTATATGAAGTGTGCCAAGACAGAATATTACTTGCCTGATCTGATTAGAAAAATAGTTGGTGTGTGTGTGTGTGTGTGTGTGTGTGTGTGTGTGTGTGTGTGTGTGTGAGGCGTGATTGAACAATGTAGACATAAAAACATACCCCGTCCTTTTGTTCATACAGGACATTATTCAAACTGCAAAGTGTTTACTTATATTTGTGTACAATCACAATAAAACACAACATTGTGCTTTTGTCAAACTGTAAACTACAACTGTCACCCAACCGAAATCTCTTACACACACACACACACACACACACATAGTTTAAAAGCAAAAAAAATCTTTTGGACATTCATCATATTGCATTGGTTTTCATTTATTGTCCTCGATCAGAGCCCTAATCTGTTTATTTTTTCAGTTACACATTCTACATTGATTAAAAAAGAAAAATCAAATGTGTTTTTATTTTATACATAAATAAATAATCTATCATTCAGATGAGAATAAAGTTAGTGTTAGTTCAAATTTTAAGGAAAACAAATATATGATCTGAAATATAGCACATTCATTTATAATTCATTCAGGTTCAATTACCAAACATACAAATCTCAATGTAATTTAAAGCAAACAATACATTTAAAATACATGGGTTGTATGCTATTTTTTTTTATATAAAAAGATATATATCCAAAAAGACAAGGCCTAAACTTTAACAAGGGTTAAACAATCACTGTAACAGACACAATCACACACACACACACACACACACACACGTCAAATCACTTACATTTTAGATGCAATATTGACTTTTTTTTCTGTTTCAGCAGCGAAAATAGTTAAACAAAGATCACAGCAGAACCATCGAGCATCTCACAGCAATGCGTTCTCATTACTGAATGATTCAGCATTTTGAACGAATCGGTTGACTCAAAGATTCAACGACCAATCCATAATCTGTCTCATTCATGAATGACTCAGCCGTTCGAACGAATCGTTTGAACGAATGAATCAATGACTCGCTCATTAAGACGGTCGCCTGGCGGCACCTAATGACGGTTTAGTGATATTAAAAGTATCATTCTTTCCAACGATTGTTAATTAACTCATATTTGAAACATAAGCTATATATATATATATATATATATATATATATATATATATATATACACACATATATATACACACACATATATATATACACAAAAATAAAATAAAAACACATTTGAAGCGTGTTTGCTTACTAAATTGTGAGCGGAACGAAAGTTGCAGCAAATATCAGCAACAGGAGTCAAATTTCATTAATCACGAGAGTGAAGAGCTGACTGAAAAGATGATGACGGAATAGGCTATTTTATGTAAAAGCCCCTATTTAAGCGAATCTATCATTGTACTCTTTTGTTGTTGTGTTTTCCGTGAAAAATAATAGACTATTGAACTCACAATTCAAGCAATCGGCCCCGTTATTGCACTAATTTTAAAGTGACACTAAAAAGTATGCGGCTGCACTGGCATTCATAACGGTGCGCGTCCATGGCGACGAGCGAGCAGAACAGAGCGAACGTTTTTTAGTTCATTCCTACTTCCATAGGAATTCCCTCAAGCGCTCTGCAAGCGCAACCCTTATCAATGTCCGTGTGGACGTCCGTATTTAAAAGCTCTCGGTCCTCAGTCACATGCTTGCCAAATATATGTATAAATATCATTTTGGACACAAGAGGGCAGTATGGCCCTATGTATAATTTTGTATAATAACTATCACTCGAAGAGCCCCTCCCCACACAGACACACACACACACACAGTTCGCCCGCGCCTCTCTCTCACACGCACACACACACACACACACGCCAGCATTGCAATCTTGAGATCGCAGCTTGTTCATTATGCTGCGTTCACACCAAACTTTTATACTCTTTTGTTGTTTTGGTTTCCATGAAGAATAATAGGCTATTGAACTCACAATTCAAGCAATCGGCCCCAGAAAAGGCGCTAATTTTAAAATGAAACTAACGGCTGCACGGGCATTCATAACGGTGCGCGTCCACGGCGATGAGCGAGCAGAACTTCCATAGGAATTCCCTCGAGCGCTCTGCACGTGGCCATTATCAATGTCCCGTATTTAAAAGCTCTCGGTCCTCAGTCACATACCAAATATATGTATAATGTATATATAAATATAATTTTGGACACAAGAGGGCAGTATGGCCCTATGTATAATTTTGTGTTTAAACTAAAAGAGCCCCTCCCCCCCTCCCCACACAGACACAGACACAGACACACACGAATGGCAGGGTGCATTCTCTCTGTCAGAGGGAGAGGGAGAGAAAATTCTCAGAAACATCCACATTCAAACCAAAATATCTAACTTCCTCTTGGTCTGAGCTAATGACAGTTAATTAGAAAGTTGTCCGGCTTGATCTGAACCATATGCATACCTGTGTCTGTCGAGTTTCATGCAATTTCAAGCATGCTAAGAGTCTCAAAAGCATCAAACAAGAATATTAAAGTTTGATGTGTTGCCACGGCAACAGTATCTAAGATATCAATAATCCTTTCACAGGTCTACATCTGCCATGTGTTTACATTATACACATAAAGTTTGAAGCAAATCGGGTAAAAATAAGAGGGTGATTTCAAAGCATTTAGGAAGTGACACACTTCCTGCTGCCAGTTGGTGGCGCTATAACTTTGACTCACAATAGTCACATCCATGTGATCGGGCTCTTACAACGAACACACTCTTGAAGTTTCATCAAGATCAGTTAATGTATGCAGTAGTTATGACACACTTCCTGTTTCACGTTTCTCGCCATAATTTTGTTTCCTCGCCACGGCCAAACCGTTCGAGATATCAAAAATCCCCTCGCAAACTTTCATCCTCAATGTCTTGACTTCATGCTGACCGAGTTTCGTGCCGTTTGTTTGAATTCTCTAGGAGGAGTATTTCACATTCCATTGCGTGTGTTTTACCAACAACCCTAAATAGCCCACTTCCTGTTGGGCTGGGGTAAAAAGTAAGAGTGTGAAGTATATATGAAACGAGGAGATCTACATGTGTACCGAGTTTCATATTATTACATGCAAGCGTGTTTGATTTATGGACCATGTTTTCGGACCCCGTTCCAGGGGGCGCTGTCGAGCCCCCCTGCCACGCCCGGGTACCATCTTCAGCCCGGCCCTGATGGCCCCGGGTTCTGACATGTGTGCAAAGTTTCAGGAGTTTTTGAGCATGTTAAGGCCTCCAAAAGTGTCCAAAAGGTAGTAAAAAAATAATAAGAATAATAATAATAATAATAAATAATCCTAAGGAAAACAATAGGGCCTTCGCCCTTTGGGCTTGGGCCCTAATAATCCTAAGGAAAACAATAGGGCCTTCGCCCTTTGGGCTTGGGCCCTAATAATCCTTAGAAGAACAATAGGGCTCTGTGCCCTTTTAGGGCTTGGGCCCTAATAATAAATATAGCTGCGAGCAGCGATTACGGGCCCAAGCCGGTTTTGGCCCTTCATCGCTGCTCGCAGCTATATTTATATATATATATATATATATATATATATAGCCTGTGGCACCGCCACCCTGGTGCCTTTAGGGTTATTGTGCACAACGTGACACAAAATATCAAAATATCTGCTCGCTATCTGCCGAACGGCTCTGGTAGTTCCGCTTCAGCACTGATGATGTTGTAGAAATAGTGCGCTCTGGTTGGTCTGGATTATTCAGGATTTTTTATTTTATACAGAAATAAGTTATTTATAATTCAGATGAGAATAAAGTAAGTGTTGATTAAAATGAAGGAAAACAAACAGGTTATATTGATCTGAAATATAGCACATTAATTTTAAATTTATTTAGGTTCAATTACCAAGCATACAATCTTAATTTAATTTAAAGCAAACAATACATTTAAAATATATGGGTTGTATGCCCATTATGTAATAAAAAAAGATATATATCCGAAAAGACAAGGCCTTAAAGGGTTAAACTCTTGTCACTGTAACAGACACAATCACGCTCACACACACACACACACGTCAAGTCACTTACATTTTAGATGCAATATTGACTTTTTTACAGTTTTAGCAGCGAAAATAGTTAAATAAAGATCACAGCAGAACCATTGCGCATCTCACAGCAACGTGTTTTCTCATTACTGAATGATTCAGCATTTTGAACGAATTGGTTGACTCAAAGATTCAATGACCAATCCATAAACATCTGTCTCATTCATGAATGACTCAGTCGTTCGAACGATTGTTTGAATGAATGAATCAATGACTCGCTCATTAAGACGGTCGCCTGGCGACACCTAATGACGGTTTATTTAAAAGTATCATTCTTTCCAACGATTTTTAATTGACTTATATTTAAAACAATCTCATAACATTATTTAATGCATTGTTATTTTTCAGTGTAAACGATTTAATTTGATCAGCCCTAACTAGGGTAAAAGCCATATAGTGTCTTATCATTCTAAATAATTGAATTTATTGATCAAATTTACAAATTAAAAATGAAAGATGAAGCATACATTTAATAAGACTGGACTGGGGTGCCCTGCATATATTTCAATATGCAGATTTAAATATACCATTGCCCCCCACCGTCAATTTGATGTGTGTGTTTGTGTGTGTGTGTGTGTTTAATAAAATCATTTAGTCACTACAATTAAAACCTGAACGTGTTTGCTTACTAAATTGTGAGCTGAACGAAAGTTGCAGCAAAGATCAGCAACAGGAGTCAAAATTCATTAATCACGAGAGTCAAGAGCTGACTGAAAAAATGATGACGGAATATTTTGTGTAAAAGCGCCTATTTAAGCGAATCTGTCATTTACTCTTTTGTTGTTGTGTTTTCCCTGAAAACCGGAAGCAATCGGCCCCCGATATGGCGCTAATTTTAAAGTGACACTAAAAAGTATGCGGCTGCACTGGCATTCATAATGGTGCGCGTCCATGGCGAAGAGCGAGCAGAACAGAGCGAACGTTTAGTTAATTTCTACTTCCATAGGAATTCATTCGAACGCTCTGCGAGCGCCACCATTATCAATGTCCGTGCGGACGTCCATATTATACTTTCGCTTTCAAGTTAGTGTTTTTAAACCCCCCAGCGGGAGGTTTACACAATCACACGTTGATTAACCGGTTGGAAAATATTCCCATAGTAACATCGCTAATATATAAATATATATAAAATCAATAGGCCTACCTGATTTTGAACACAAGAGGGCAGTATAGCACTATATATGATTTGGATTATTATTATTTTTGACTAAACAACAATTCTGGCTGTTTTTAAACTTAAAAATAATTCTTAAATTGAAAAAAAGGAATAAAATGGGTTTAGTTCCAGGGCCTGAATTTCGTTTTGGAAAATGGGGGGGAAATCCCCCCTTAGATGATTCTCAAGGGGGGGATTTTTTTTGTTTGAGGGGGAGAATGGGGGGGCATTTTTTCCAAACAAAATTATTACATTTATCTCGCCTAAATGTTTGCGCTCATTGCATTTTTACAATGGGGTAATATTGTTGTTAAGAATTTACACATCACAAGGAAGCTTGATTTAAATTGTTTAATTAAATTGAAAAAAGTAGCACAAATAAATACAATAGAATAAAGATACAAATAAAGACAATTAAAGAGAAAAGTTTTGAATAGGTCTAACACTAGTATTCATATACAGAAACTGAATAAAGTAATCAAAGGGAAAATAACACTGGGTAGTATTTTAGTCCTGAATAAATTAAATACATAGGCTATTAATCCTGATTGCTTTAACTTAAAGCTATCTTTTGTTTTGACAACAAAATTAATGACAGACACATATGGCTTCCGTCACTTTAAGAGCTAGTGCACGGATCCTGTGTTCATTACTGGCATGCGTTTTATGCTTATTAAAGACAAAACCGACTATGTTTAGAGTATACTCACAAAGACCGAAATTGACAATTTTTCGTGTTAAAGCAATATAATCCGCGAAAAATAGTTACTGGCCAGCTGTTTTTGAGGCGGATTTTCTATGAATGTGCGCATAGAAAAAAATCTCTCAGAGAGCGCGCGAACACTGATTCAGTAGCGCGGGAAGGGGGGTGCTGCGGGGGCTGCACAGCCCCCTTGGTGGGGGCTGTGGACTGTGGACTAACATAATATTGTACTAAAAAACGTGGGGGGAAAAATGAAAATAGACATGCTGTGTTTGAGTGTTCAAGCTACGGAGAAAATGAAATAAAGTTTGAATTTGTCATGCTTAGTTTGTTTCGATCAGAGCATGTGAGCGGAGAGCGCATTTCTGAATCCCTCCGCTCGCTCATTCCGCTCAGGGTCACGCGCTCAACCCAAAATGGCCTGCTGGTTCGAAAATATGTGGAATAAGGGCTGCCTCCGACTAAAGTTTTCTTCTAGTCGATTAGTAGTTGTTCATTTTAGCCACTGTGGACACATCGCCCCTTTATATTGATTTAATTACTTAAATAGGCTACAGGATGAGCGTTTACGTAGCCTAATATAGCCGCACTCAAGCGAACGCCCGCACTCATAAACCTTGCCAAAAAGAACCGGCGAAAGTAATGATTATTAATGTGTCAAAAATAGCAAGGAGACATTTAATTGTTTATTAATAAACAGGTGTTTTCTGTGTCGCTGCAAAGATGAAGTTATGCGGACTCGCCATGAACGCCAGAGAGAAATGCACATTTGATTACATAATCAGAGAGTAGGCCTAGTCTATTTCTTTTCGTTTTGAATAGTTTCGTTTAAAAGAAGACATTTCAAGCTAATAGATATCCTATATTTATAAAATCTGTGAGGCACAAGCTGAGTTTCGGCGCCCTCCAGTTTACGTGCAATGCAAGTGATCGCCGGCGCCTTACATTGTCTGATATATTTGCTTCTTATTTAGCTATTAAATACAGGCAATTGTTTGATAAAACATATCAAAATTAAGATACAATTTATACTAAACGAAAATGTTTTTAAAAGAGTCTTTCTACAACAACAACAATAAAAAAACTTAGTGAAGGTAAAAATCATGTCTTACCCACTCCTTGTGACATGTCTCCAGACATTTTGGGTATTTCATGATCTCATGTATCATGTCTTTCTCAGGCTGCGCGCTCACTTTCATAATCAACATTGATTAAATAAAAAATTATAATATTTAAACATAAATATGAAACTAAATATGTTTTCTTTAATGGCTACAACATATACAGAGAAATGTCATGTCTTGTCGTCAGCCATAACACAATGACGTCACATATTTTCCAACACAGATCTCAGCCCCCCTCGCATGAAACAGCTTCCAGCGCGCCTGCACTGATTAGTTTAAAATCGCTTGAATGTTTAAACTGGTACTTAAAAAGACTTCAGTCACGATGCACTGCTGGCCCGATTGTGCAAGTGAATATTCCGTCATGTCCCGACCTTACAGTCTATGGTCCCGACTCCTAAACGCGAGTGTGTATTATCGCCGCAGCACTTGATGCCTGCCTTGCACAACACATTATGAGAAGAGAAGACGCGCGGCACCGCTGAACACTCACGCTGTTTGTGAAATTGCGTCTGGAAGATAATTGTTAAAAGAATGATTTGATTGTATTATCTGTGTGGATTACGATTGAGGGAATTTCCCGCATTATAAATGGGAGACCTGCGGAATGATTAGAATTATGCGCAATACCCGCAATCCCGCGCCGAAATTCGAGCCCTGAGTTCTAATATTTGTATAATTTTATATAAAAATAAATGGTGTATAATTACATTTTAGAAAGATATGAGACATGCCCTGATTCCTTTTTTGACATTACTTGAATCCCTCAACCATAGCAAAACCGTTTGAGATATTCAATATCCGTTCACAATTTAGCATCTTCAATGTATTTTCATCATGTTGAAAAAGTTTGGCGTGAATAAAATAAACTACTTAGGAGGAGTAGCTAAAAACTCAGAATCTGAAATCCACATTCAAACCAAAATATCTTGTTGATATGACTTCCTGTTGGTCGTAGCTAATTACGGTAAATTAGAAAGTTGTCCGGCTCGAAGAGTACAATATACATATCGAGTTTTGTTACTGTAGATAAAACTAACCCCCCCACTTTTGTCAAAAGCATTTAGAAAGTGACACTTCCTGCTGCCAGTTGGTGGCGCTATAACTTTGACTCACAATAGTCACATCCATGTGATCGGCCTCTTGCAGCGAACACACTGCTGAAGTTTCATCAAGATCAGTCAATGTATGCAGAAGATATAACACACTTCCTGTTTCCATTATTCGCCATAAATTCGTTTCCTCGCCACGGCCAAACCGTTCGAGATATCAAAAATCCCCTGGCATCCTCATCCTTTCATCCTCAATGTCTTGACTTCATGCACACCGAGTTTGGAGACGAACGGGGGAATTCCCTAGGAGAAGTGTTTCAAATTCCTGAGCATGCGTTTCAAAACAACCCTAAATAGCCGACTTCCTGTTGGGCTGGCGTAAAACTTAGAGCACGAAAGTTGTTCGGCCCGATGAGATCTATATGTGTACCGAATTTCGATTATTACATGCAAGCGTGTTTGATATATGGACAAGTGTTCAAACCCCGTTCCAGGGGGCGCTGTCAAGCCCCCCTGCCACGCCCGGGTACCAGCTTCAGCCCGGCCCTGATGGCCGCGGGTTCTGACCCATGTGCAAAGTTTCAAGAGTTTTCGAGCACGTTAAGGGCCCCAAAAGTGCCCGAAAGTTTAAAAAAATAATAATAATAAAGAAAAAGAATAGCAAAATATAGCTGCGAGCAGCGATTACGGGCCCAAGCCGGTGCCACCGCAACCCTGTTGCCTTTAGTTACCTAAAGGCACCGGGGTGGCAGTGCCGCCGGCTTTGGCCCTTCATCGCTGCTCGCAGCTATATTTATATATATAAAAATTATATATATATATATATATATATATAAAATATATATATATATATATATATATATATATATATATATATCACTTGCCTTACCTGATTAGAACAATGAAAACAAAAAAAAATTATGTTAAAACGGCTTGCCATATTGGCTCAGAGAGAGAGAGAAAATGACCTTTTAGATACTAGTACCTATTAATAGATACTAGTATTTATTAAATAAATACTAGTACTAAGTCATTAAATACTAGTACCTATTAAATAGATACCAGTACTTATTCATTAGCTACTAATACGTATTCAAAAGAATATCTAAAGAATAAGCACTAGTATCTAAAGAATAGGCACTAGTACTAAAGAATAAGCACTAGTCGCAAATGAATAAGTACTAGTACTTAATGGAATAGATACTAGTATCTAAAAAATAAGTACTAGTAGCATGAAAATAGAGACTAGTAGGTTAAAATGATTAAATGTTAAAACGGCTTGCCATACTGGCTCAGAGAGAGAGAGAGAGAGAGAGAGAGAAAATGACCATATTCAAACCACAATATCTGACTTTCTGAGGGTCGGAGGTAATGACTTTAAATTAGAAAGTTGTTCGGCTTGAAGAGAAGAATATACACGCTGAGTTTTGTAACTGTAGGTAAAACTAACTAAGTTATAACACACTTTATATGTCCTTTTTTAGTCATGAAAATTCATTTCCTCGCCGCGGCCAAACCGTTCGAGATATCAAAAATCTGTCCGCAATTTAGCATCCTCAATGTCTTGACTTCATGCACACCGAGTTTGACGATGATTGAATGAATTGCCTAGGAGTAGTACTTCAAATTCCACAGCAAGCGTTTTCCAAACAACCCATAATAACCGATTTCCTGTTGGGCTGGCGTAAAACTTGACCGGGGGAAAGATGTTCGGCCCGATGAGATCTATATGTGTACTGAGTTTCATATTAATTCATGCAAGCGTGTTGGATATATGGACCAAATTGTTGGACCCGTTCAAGGGGGCGCTGTTGAGCCCCCCTGCCACGCCCGGGTACCAGCTTCAGCCCGGCCCTGATGGCCGTGGGTTCTGACCTGTGTGCAAAATTTCAAGAGTTTTGGAGCACGTTAAGAGCCACAAAAGCCCCTGAAACCTTGAAATCCATTAAAAGCAATAGACAAATCCCTCACACACAGAGACGGAGAGAGAGGGAGAGAAAATTCTCAGAAACATCCACATTCAAACTAAAATATCTGACTTCCTCTTGGTCTGAGCTAATGACAGTTAATTAGAAAGTTGTCCGGCTTGATCTGAACAATATGCGTACAGAGTTTTATGATTGTAGGTAAAACTATAAAACTAACACCCCCACTTTTGTCAAAAGATGGCGCTACTGAGCCCCTGCACCACGCCCGTTTCTGAAACTTTGCACATGTCTACTGGCTAATAAATGTGACATGTCAGTCGAGTTTCATGCAATTTGAAGCAATTTCAGGCATGCTAAGAGTCTCAATTGCATCCAAAAAGAATATTAAAGTTTAACGCGTTGTCATGGCAACAGTATCTAAGATATCAATAATCCTTTCACAGGTCTACATCTGGCGTGTGTTTACAATATACAGATGAAGTTTGAAGCAAATCGGGTAAAAATAAGAGGGTGATTTCAAAGCATTTTGAAAGTGACACACTTCCTGCTGCCAGTTGGTGGCGCTATAACTTTGACTCACAATAGTCACATCCATGTGATCGGCCTCTTACAGTGAACAGACTGCTGAAGTTTCATCAAGATCAGTTAATGTATAAAGAAGTTATAAAACACTTCCTGTTTCCATTATTCGCCATAAATTCGTTTCCTCACCACGGCCAAACCGTTCGAGGTATCAAAAATCCCCTGAGAATTTTTCATCCTCAATGTCTTGACTTCATGCACACCGAGTTTCGTAGCATTTCTTTGAATTCTCTAGGAGAAGTACTTTAAATTCCATTGCATGTGTTTAACAAACAACCCTAAATAGCCGACTTCCTGTTGGGCTGGGGTAAAAAGTAAGAGCATGAAGTATATATGAACCGATGAGATCTATATGTGTATCGAGTTTCATATTATTACATGCAAGTGTGTTTGATTTATGGACCAAGTTTTCGGACCCCGTTCCAGGGGGCGCTGTCGAGCCCCCCTGCCACGCCCGGGTACCATCTTCAGCCCGGCCCTGATGGCCGCGGGTTCTGACCTGTGTGCAAAGTTTCAAGAGTTTTCGAGCACGTTAAGGGCCCCAAAACCTTGAAAAACAATTTTAAAAGCATTTTCACTCAACAGACAATCCCCTCACCCCACACACACACACATAGATGCAGAGACAGAGAGAGAGGGAGGGAGAAAATCCTCCTGAAAATCACATTCAAACCAAAATATCTGACTTCCTGTCGATCCGAGCTAGTGAGTGTAAATTAGAAAGTTGTCCGGCTCGAGGAGAACAATATATGTGCCAATTTTTGTTACTGTAGGTAAAACTAATACCCCATTTTTGACTAAAGGTGGCGCTACTGAGCCCCTGCACCACGCCCGTTTCTGAAACTTTGCACATGTCTACTGGCTAATAAATGTGATGTGTCTGTCGAGTTTCATGCAATTTCAAGCATGTTAAGAGTTTTAAAAGCATCAACAAAGAATAATAAAGTTTGATGCGTTGCCACGGCAACAGTATCTAAGAAATCAATAATCCTTTCACAGGTCTACATCTGCCGTGTGTTTACATTATACACATAAAGTTTGAAGAAAATCGGGTAAAAATAAGAGGGTGATTTCAAAGCATTTAGAAAGTGACACACTTCCTGCTGCCAGTTGGTGGCGCTATAACTTTGACTCACAATAGTCACATCCATGTGATCGGCCTCTTACAGCGAACACACTGCTGAAGTTTCATCAAGATCAGTTAATGTATGCAGAAGTTATAACACACTTCCTGTTTCCGTTATTCGCCATAAATTCGTTTCCTCGCCACGGCCAAACCGTTCGAGATATCAAAAATCCCCTGGCAATTTTTCATCCTCAGTGTCTTGACTTCATGCACACCGAGTTTGGAGACGAACGGGGGAATTCCCTAGGAGAAGTGTTTCAAATTCCTGAGCATGCGTTTCCAAACAACCGTAAATAGCCGACTTCCTGTTGGGCTGGGGTAAAACTTAGAGCACGAAAGTTGTTCGGCCCGATGAGATATATAAGTGTAGCGAGTTTCAGATTATTACATGCAAGCGTGTTTGATATATGGACAAGTGTTCAAACCCCATTCCAGGTGGCGCTGTCGAGCCCCCCTGCCACGCCCGGGTACCAGCTTCAGCCCGGCCCTGATGGCCGCGGGTTCTGACCCGTGTGCAAAGTTTCAAGAGTTTGAGCATGTTAAGTGCCCCAAAAGTGCCCAAAAGTTAATAAAATAATAATAATAATAATAAATATATATATATAAATATAGCTGCGAGCAGCGATTGCGGGCCCAAGCCGGTGGCACCGCAACCCCGGTGCCTTTAGTTACCTAAAGGCACCGGGGTGGCGGTTTCGCCGGCTTTGGCCCTTCATCGCTGCTCGCAGCTATATTTATATATATATAAAAGAAGCCGGTGGCACCGCCACCCTGGTGCCTTTAGGGTTATTTTGCACAACGTGCAAAAACGTAACCCCGCTTTGACTGTCGAAAAGAAGTGTTCTGTAGAGCTTGTATCAGTGTGGGCTCTGCAAAAGTGCGCATCGAGGGCACATATCAATCACAAAGTATGCGTGAGCAACCTTCTGAAACCTAAAATGAAAAATGAGACACCCTACATGGATTTAACGGACATATGAAATAAATACACAAGACCGAGTATTCATTTGAAGTGTGCCATTTGGGACTAGGCCTATGATTGTGAACCACAATAGCCACATATATGAGATCATTTAAATATAGAATAATTTTTTATGTCATAGCTCAATATGTTTTGCAGCACTTAAATGTGTAAATATACACTCACCGGCCACTTTATTAGGTACACCTGTCCAACTGCTCGTTAACACTTAATTTCTAAGCAGCCAATCACATGGCGGCAACTCAGTGCATTTAGGCATGTAGACATGGTCAAGACAATCTCCTGCAGTTCAAACCGAGCATCAGTATGGGGAAGAAAGTTGATTTGAGTGACTTTGAGCGTGGCATGATTGTTGGTGCCAGAAGGGCTGGTCTGAGTATTTCAGAAACTGCTAATCTACTGGGATTTTCACGCACAACCATCTCTAGGGTTTACAGAGAATGGTCCGAAAAAGAAAAAACATCCAGTGAGCGGCAGTTCTGTGGGCGGAAATGCCTTGTTGATGCCAGAGGTCAGAGGAGAATGGCCAGACTGGTTCGAGCTGATAGAAGGGCAACAGTGACTGAAATAACCACTCGTTACAACCGAGGTATGCAGCAAAGCATTTGTGAAGCCACAACACGCACAACCTTGAGGCGGATGGGCTACAACAGCAGAAGACTCCACCGGGTACCACTCATCTCCACTACAAATAGGAAAAAGAGGCTACAATTTGCAAGAGCTCACCAAAATTGAACGGTTGAAGACTGGAAAAATGTTGCCTGGTCTGATGAGTCTCGATTTCTGTTGAGACATTCAGATGTTAGAGTCAGAATTTGGCGTAAACAGAATGAGAACATGGAACCATCATGCCTTGTTACCACTGTGCAGGCTGGTGGTGGTGGTGTAATGGTGTGGGGGATGTTTTCCTGGCACACTTTAGGCCCCTTAGTGCCAATTGGGCATCGTTTAAATGCCACGGCCTACCTGAGCATTGTTTCTGACCATGTCCATCCCTTTATGGCCACCATGTACCCATCCTCTGATGGCTACTTCCACCATGTCACAAAGCTCTAATCATTTCAAATTGGTTTCTTGAACATGACAATGAGTTCACTGTACTAAAATGGCCTCCACAGTCACCAGATCTCAACCCAATAGAGCATCTTTGGGATGTGGTGGAACGGGAGATTCGCATCATGGATGTGCAGCCGAGAAATCTGCGGCAACTGTGTGATGCCATCATGTCAATATGGACCAAAGTCCTTGAGGAATGCTTCCAGCACCTTGTTGAATCTATGCCACGAAGAATTGAGGCAGTTCTGAAGGCAAAAGGGGGTCCAACCCGTTACTAGCATGGGGTACCTAATAAAGTGGCCGGTGAGTGTAGAGGCCCAGTATTTATCTGGAGGTCTTTGTACAGGTTTATTAATGTAATTTTATTTTACGCTTATGTGTTCTATGATATGCAATGGAAGTAAATTTTAATGTTTAACATGGGTGTATTCACAACACATAGCATACAATATAATATATTAAGATTATTCATCATTATGTTGTCTCTGCCTTTTCTGTTCTGCCCTGTTTTCCATTGTTCACCCTGCCTGTCTTTTTCCATTCTTAATAAAAAGCTGCAAATGGATTCCCCTGGCCTGACCCTGCCTCGTTATAACACATATGCTGCATCTGCTCGCTATCTGCCAAACGGCTCTGGTAGTTCCGCTTCAGCACTGATGATGTTGTAGGAATAGTGCCCTCTGGTTGGTCTGGATTATTAGGAATTTTTTATTTTATACAGAAAAAAAGTTATTTATAATTCAGACGATATATATATATATTTATATAAAGACACAGAGAATATTATTTGCCTTACCTGATTAAAACAATGAAAAAATAATAATAATAACTAGGGAATCACTAAACCGAGAGAATTATTCTGATTTGATGGTAAACTCAAAATATTTCACAACAAAACCTTTAAATTTAATAATATTCAGACCAGAACACGAATACAAAAATAACTATAATCAAGCCAAAACGAAATAACTTAAAACAAAACTGAAAGTAGGCTAAACGGTGTTGGGCTCATGTAAATCTCTCTTTAGAATCAAAATGTTTCAACATTTGCGACCAACCAACAATAATATGATAACGAAAACGGTTAGTGAACTAGACTGAACAATTTCAGTGTAACAGTAAGATTGTAGGAAGTAACATTACTGTACTGAACGTGTCTGGAAATGTGTATTATAAACAATATGATAGTAGAGGGATGAGTGACGTTAGACAGTAGATCTAGTGCATAAAATAAAAGTTACATCCTAAAGCACCTACTTTTTGTTATCCTGGAACAGGATATTGGATACCTGGAACAGGTCTTTTGTATTCATTTCATGTCTCATGTATGTTGTAGTTTACCTTGCTATTTCATTATAGTTTAACATTATTTCAGCATATCTGAAAACTTGTAATTTATCACAATAAAAATAGCGGAGGTCTCTCCATAATTCAAACGCTCTGGCGATGTTGATCCGTGTTTTCGTCCTAAGTCGATCCGATTCATGTTTGACCTGACGAGTTTCAGCAGATACATTTTTGTTTTGTTTTTATATTTTTGTGGAGTTTGTGTTGGAGTGTGTGTTGTGCTGGAGGCAGGTCGTTTGTTGGTGTTATCAGACTCCATGTGGTCAGCTGCAGTGCCGTCGCATAGACTGTATATAAAAAGGATAGAGGCTCGGGAGCGCGCATGCACGTCACATCCGATGGATTTCGCAGTAAATCCGACCCGGAGACTTCACATAGAAATAGGAATACCGGCCTTCAGAGGTAATAGCTAAACCCGACAAGTGGATCATTGTAATGTGTGATTACAACCCCTTCACACACAGGCAATAAAAAAAGGATTCATTTTAGAAGAAAAGTTACATATAGCACCTTTAAATAAATAAACTGTATTATTAAATTATTATTATCATTAGTTAAAATGACAGTTAAATTAATGAAAACAGGGTTTTTTTTGGTTGAACAAATGCTTTTACTACAACAAACTTGAAACCATTTGTTTGTTTTGTTTATTAAAATTTCAATAAAACATGTCTAATCAATTAAATTCAATAATTGATAATGAATTAGATTGACAACTTATTTTTAACATTAATAATTTATTAAAATGTTTAAGAATAATATAGTCCTATGAAATGTATTTTATTCAGAAAATTTATGTTTCTTTTTATGATTTAATCCAAATATATTATCAAAAACGGTGGTAATCAAATGTAAATTTAAACTTTGTGTCCTTTTATTTTTTGGGGAAGCGCTGCAAAAACAGATTTACTAAATTAAACCATGGACAAAAAATTTATATTCCTTTAAATAATGTTTAAATAAAATGTATTAATGTTGTTATTATTATTTTGAGAAGTTCGTTCTATTGTATGCCCAGAATTTCTCCTTAGTAAAACCGAACTTTTATTTTGACAGGTTGTAGTGAAGACCCGTTTCAAAGTGTATTTGACAATGGTTTTTCTCAAATAGAATTATGAAAATGCTCATTAGGCGTTCTCTCAGAGCAGCTCTGGAAATGTATTCATGTCCTCAAATTGTTTGTGAGACGCTGAAAACACCATGAACTTGAGTATGTAAGGTTAACGTTAGTAGACAAAGCGGCGCAGCTCAGCAGAACAAATATGTTATATATTTACATAGCAGTATTTTTGTGCTTCAATATTCACAGACCATGTCGCGATTGGATTTATTGCACAGTTCTACTTTCCATGTATTCATCCATCCATTATTTTGCGTGTTTTACGTGGCATCTGCGTTATGTAAATTCCATTTTCATGACTGGATTCCGGGATTCCCTCTGCATCACGTAAGTCATTCGGCCTTAAGTTAAAATCATCGGGACATACCTTTATCTGCAGGAGGGATGGTGTCCTATGTATCCTCCTTTTGCAGCCACTTTGCGTCCACATTTTTTGCAAATTGGATATCTATCCTCGAGGACAACCACTCGTTTTTTTCTACAAAGTATTTCCATACTGGCCATAATTCGCTTCATAAGAATTCGAGGGCGCTTTCAGCTCAGCTGGGTCTGCGTCACCTTTCTTGCGCGTTTGTTCTCCCGCCCTTCAACCAATCAATGCAGTTGTTTCCGAAGTGTGATTTTTTTCTCTCCCTTGTATCCTTTTTGGTCCCACTTTATATTAAGTGGCCCTAATACCTGTGAACTTACATGGTACCTAGATATGTACTTAGTATGTAACTACAGTGTAAATACACATTGGTACATAGTATTTACAACTGTAATATTTGTGTAACTACACATATGTAACAACCCACGGAAAGGTATGTGTAAGTACAAATGTGTAACAGGACATTGGTAAAAACACTTTTTCCACTACAGTAAGTACACATGTGTAACAGGCATTATGTAACTACATTTTGTAACAACAATATGTATTCACACAAGTCGTTCCACTTCCACACGCAGTCTTCCATACTGTAGTTACCAGTTAAGAACACACTGAAACCATGATGATTCCTATGTGTATACCATGTATTTACTATATGACCGGCAGGACTTATGTTGAATTACAGCTAAAGTTTTCCCTTGTGGTACCAGTGTACATACATGGTAACTCCTCAGGAACTCTGCACTTGATACAATGTGTAAACTGTCATAACTTACATGTATTATGCAAAACCCAAACCTCTGTGCAACTGTACTAACAGTGTACTTACTTGGTAACTCCTCAGGAACTGTCCACTTAATATAAAGTGTAAAATGGTCATAACTTACTGTGTATTATGCAAAACCCAAACCTCTGTGCAACTGTACTAACAGTGTACTTACATGGTAACTCCTCAGGAACTGTCCACTTAATAGTTCCTGAGGAGTTACCATGTAAGTACACTGTTAGTACAGTTGCACAGAGGTTTGGGTTTTGCATAATACACTAAGTAATGACCATTTTACACTTTATATTAAGTGGACAGTTCCTGAGGAGTTACCATGTAAGTACACTGTTAGTACAGTTGCACAGAGGTTTGGGTTTGGCATAATACACAGTAAGTTATGACCATTTTACACTTTATATTAAGTGGACAGGTCCTGAGGAGTTACCATGTAAGTACACTGTTAGTACAGTTGCACAGAGGTTTGGGTTTTGCATAATACACAGAAAGTTATGACCATTTTACACTTTATATTAAGTGGACAGTTCCTGAGGAGTTACCATGTAAGTACACTGTTAGTACAGTTGCACAGAGGTTTGGGTTTTGCATAATACACAGTAAGTTATGACCATTTTACACTTTATATTAAGTGGACAGTTCCTGAGGAGTTACCATGTAAGTACACTGTTAGTACAGTTGCACAGAGGTTTGGGTTTTGCATAATACACAGAAAGTTATGACCATTTTACACTTTATATTAAGTGGACAGTTCCTGAGGAGTTACCATGTAAGTACACTGTTAGTACAGTTGCACAGAGGTTTGGGTTTTGCATAATACACAGTAAGTAATGACCATTTTACACTTTATATTAAGTGGACAGTTCCTGAGGAGTTACCATGTAAGTACACTGTTAGTACAGTTGCACAGAGGTTTGGGTTTTGCATAATACACAGTAAGTTATGACCATTTTACACTTTATATTAAGTGGACAGTTCCTGAGGAGTTATCATGTATGTACACTGGTACCACAAGGGAAAACTTTAGCTGCAATTCAACATAAGGCCATCCTTAAAAATATTTTGGTTTGCAGTAACAGCAAAAAAAAAAAAAAAAAGGGTCGGTAGGTAGGTCTATTTTTTTTTTTTCAAGATTCAATGTAAAAAAAAAAAGGATAATTTTGGTCATGGTGATTAGGTCGGTATGAATTTAAACAAATTTACATATGGTGACGTCACTGACTGGGTCTTCAACCCATGCCTTCGGGCGAGCATTGCGAACCTCATTTTGATACAGGTTATAGACCACAAACAATTTGAAATCTTTGTCAAAAAAACATATTTATTGCATTAATTCCAGCTGCATTCATTTGGAAAAAAATAGGCAGAATCAAAAAAGAAAAAGAAAAAAAAGAAGCCACTAGATTTCAATGAAAGTGGATTTTCAGAGGGAAACAAATAAATTAAAATGACTAATCTCACCAGCGCCGCGCCGACCAATAAAACAGCGCGTTTGGCACCATTCGTTTACATTTGACCCATACTGTTACAAGCCCCCTTTCTGGTCTAGGGGCAGGAAAGGAAAGGAGGGTAACAAAAAGTTGCAGGGAGAGAGTGAGAGATTTGACCCATAAACATCTGCTATTATTAACGGAAATCAGTGAGGTCAAATGGCTAGGCGCATTGTAGAAACTATAGGCCTTTTAAGTATAGTCCTGACATATTATGGAATGGTCGATTTTCTTTTGTGCAATTTAGTACATTTCGGTATGGGATGTGCTGTTTTATTGGTCAGCGTGGCGCTGGTGAGATTAGTTCGCGCCGCTCTGACCATTGGCTGGCGCAAGCAAACACTTCTCCTGCGCTGTCGAGTCTGTCGCGACTCGCGCGTCTCGGTCCATTGAGCCACGCAGATTAAAAGTCAGCGCAGCGCGAACTCTGTAACACACCGCGCCGTTTGTCCCACTTTCGGTGTGTTTGGCTTCCCACACTTATGTGTGTTTGTTTGTCAGACCCTGCAGTTGCTGTGTGACGCGCGTTTGCGGTGGGCATATCGTGACGAGCTGGACGCGCTCCGAGAAAAGGCCGTTAACATCGATTCCCTATTCTCCTATTTGACCATTAAGAATTTCGAATAATGAGCGACTAAATGTAGGCTCATACAGACGTATTTCACAAGCAGCCGCGCCGCAGCCATCATCACCGAGCGCGAACCATTGACCGTGAATGAAATGAATCGAATGCACAGACCAGTGTGACATGCGTAAACCAATGGTGTAAACATAATCATCATAGATGACGCCACGCAATTTATATTCACAATACTTAGCTACTATAATATAATTTATATTATTTTATTGCATTTGTATTAGTTGTTTGAAGAGTAAAAAAAATCGGTCGGTCTTAATGCAAGTTTACAACCGGCAAGTCGGTCGGACTAAAAGGGGAAAAAAATAAATAATTGGGTCGGTCCTAATTCGACAGGGTCGGTCGGGTTACGGCAAACAAGAATATTTTTAAGGATGGCCTAAGTCCTGCCGGTCATATAGTAAATACATGGTATACACATAGGAATCATCATGGTTTCAGTGTGTTCTTAACTGGTAACTACAGTATGGAAGACTGCGTGTGGAAGTGGAACAACTTGTGTGAATACATATTGTTCTTACAAAATGTAGTTACATAATGCCTGTTACACATGTGTACTTACTGTAGTGGAAAAAGTGTTGTTACCAATGTCCTGTTACACATTTGTACTTACACATACCTTTCCGTGGGTTGTTACATATGTGTAGTTACACAAATATTACAGTTGTAAATACTATGTACCAATGTGTATTTACACTGTAGTTACATACTAAGTACATATCTAGGTACCATGTAAGTTCACAGGTATTAGGGCCACTTAATATAAAGTGGGACCTTATTTTTTACTCAGTAACGGATATGATTTCAAATGTAGTGAAGTACAATACTTCAAACAAAACGTACTTAAGTAAAAGTACAGATTTTAAAAACTACTTAAAAAAGTAGAAGTACACAAAAAAACGACTCAATTACGTAACGCGAGTAAATGTAATTCGTTACTTTCCACCTCTGTTTGTAGCTAATGACTATAAATTAGAAAGTTGTCTGGTTTGAGGAGTACAATATACATACCGAGTCTTGTTACTCTAGATAACTAACAACCCCACTTTTGTCAAAAGGTGGCGCTACTGAGTCCCTGCACCACGCCCATTTCTGAAACTTTGCACATGTCTACTGGCTAATAAATGTGATCTGTCTGTCGAGTTTCATGCAATTTCAAGCAATTTCAGGCATGCTAAGAGTCTCAAGCATCAAAAAAGAATATTAAAGTTTTATGCGTTGCCATGGCAACATTCTCTTAGATATTAAATAATCTTCTCACAGGTCTACATCTGGCGTGTGTTTACATTATACAGATTAAGTTTGAAGCAAATTGGGTAAAAATAAGAGGGTGATTTCAAAGCATTTTGAAAGTGACACACTTCCTGCTGCCAGTTGGTGGCGCTATAACTTTGACTCACAATAGTCACATCCATGTGATCGGCCTCTAACATCGAACACACTGCTGAAGTTTCATCAAGATCAGTTAATGTATGCAGAAGTTATAACAAACTTCCTGTTTCCATTATTCGCCATAAATTAGTTTCCTCGCCACGGCCAAACCGTTCGAGATATCAAAAATCCCCTGGCAATTTTTCATCCTCAATGTCTTGACTTCATGCACACCGAGTTTGGAGACGAACGGGGGAATTCCCTAGGAGAAGTGTTTCAAATTCCTGAGCATGCGTTTCCAAACAACCCTAAATAGCCGACTTCCTTTTGGGCTGGCGTAAAACTTAGAGCACGAAAGTTGTTCGGCCCGATGAGATCTATATGTGTACCGAGTTTCAGATTATTACATGCAAGCGTGTTTGATATATGGACAAGTGTTCAAACCGCATTCCAGGGGGCGCTGTCGAGCCCCCTTGCCACGCCCGGGTACAATCTTCAGCCCGGCCCTGATGGCCGCAGGTTCTGACCCGTGTGCAAAGTTTCAAGAGTTTTCGAGCACGTTAGGAGCCCCAAAAGTGCCCAAAAGGTAGTAAAATAAAAATAAATATAGCTGCGAGCAGCGATTACGGGCCCAAGCCGGTGGCACCGCAACCCCGGTGCCTTTAGTTACCTAAAGGCACCGGGGTGGCGGTGCCGCCGGCTTGGGCCCTTCATCGCTGCTCGCAGCTATATTTATATATATATATATATATATCAGTCAATGTATGAAGAAGTTATAACACACTTCCTGTTTCCATTATTCGCCATACATTCGTTTCCTCGCCACGGCCACACCGTTCGAGATATCAAAAATCCGTTCGCAATTTGGGATCCTCAATGTCTTGACTACATGCACACCGAGTTTGGAGACGAACGGCGGAATTCCCTAGGAGAAGTGTTTCAAATTCCTGAGCATGCGTTTCCAAACAACCCTAAATAGCCGACTTCCTGTTGGGCTGGCGTAAAAAGTAAGAGCATGAAGGATATATGAACCGATGAGATCTATATGTGTACCGAGTTTCAAATTATTACATGCAAGCGTGTTTGATTTATAGACCCAGTTTTCGGACCGCGTTCCAGGGGGCGCTGTCGAGCCCCCCTGCCACGCCCGGGTACCAGCTTCAGCCCGGCCCTGATGGCCGCGGGTTCTGACCTGTGTGCAAAGTTTCAAGAGTTTTCGAGCACGTTAAGAGCCCCAAAAGTGCCCGAAAGGTTGACAGAAAAAGAATAATAATAAATAATCCTTAGGAAAACAATAGGGCCTTCGCCTTTTCAAGGCTTGAATATACCGGGATAACCTGGCTTCTCTTGAGACTCCCCTGCTTCAGAGCATACTTGATATACTAAAGCCCGCCCGCACATTGACGTGCTTGGTTACAAGATAGTTTGTGACGCAAGGAACACTGCCGATTTCAAACCGTGTCTTTTTATCACTGCAGTTTTAAGGATAAAATCAGCAATAGTGTTGACACATGAATTTGCACATGGTTTGTTTAAAGTATATTAAAAACACCACATAGACATATAAACAACATTAAAAACTTGATTTTCATCACAGGGGGTCTTTAAAGTTCCACCACTGTCACTTCTTGTTATTTTCATGATTGTGTCTACATTTTGTAGTTTGTTATTTGTTAATATTGTTCATTTGATGTTTGTAAATTTGTCTGATTTCAATAAAAAGTCACTAAGTGATCTACGCATCGTCTTATGTGGGTGTTTGGGCTAAATTTGTGTTTGGCTAAAATTGAGTAAATTTGCTTTTAAAAAACAAGCAAATTTATTTCACAAAAATGCTGTGACACATAAATTGTAAGAATATCATTAACACTGATAAATAAGTATAATGTAAGACTATTAATAGCAGTCCTAAACTAGTTTTTGTCAATACAATAAAGTTAGTAAGTTGGTATGAGCCACCACAGTGATTAAAAACATAGAAAATAACAAAATAAGTGAAAATAAAGTGGTATTTTGGAAACTACAGTTACTATGGTACTTACACAATACTAATATGAACTGTTAATAAAACATATGGACACTAATCCTGATGAATAGAATGAACATCATACCTGCATCCTTCCTAGCAAAAGTACGATGTACCAGTTACATAATTTATGGGTACTTTTTGGTAATAGTATGAATTACTAATTGACGACATAACTATGATAGTACATGCTCATAATTGTAGTGTATGGATGTGATCAAAATGCTCGATTGTGCTTTAGGCATCATAAAACCCTTCCCTTTATATGTTCAAACTAAATCACTGTCCCGAATCATAAAGCCAACTTCCCTTCAAAGGCTCCCCTGGATGATCCTAGTGGAGATGGTGTCTGGAGCTCTCCTCAAGCTTCAAAGACAGCACAGGAAAGTCACCAGACATTACCAGCCATGTGGTATAGAGACTACTACAAAACGTCTCAGGTTTCAAATGTAACCTTGTTTCCCTGAGAAGGGGAACGCCATAGGACGCTATGGAGAACACCTCAGCGTGACTGGTGCCTGAAGCACGTGTTTAATCGCGACAATTGTATCGGCCAGCGACAGCCTATGATGTCACTACTAGTGTGACCGTGACGCCTGTTTCAGACATACTTTTTTCCGTACCCATGTTAAAAGGCTAGAGCTTTCACACTGCAGCGATCGTTTCCGCACCGATTCTATTTTTGCTGTGCTGCACGCACTGAATTAAAGTGACAGCGCATGGTTCATGGTCAAAATGAACACAAAATGACATGAAAATTTAGTAATATCACTGTAAATGCATTTAATTAAATGATACTACTATTTTTTACAGTCATATTTTTACTTTAAGCCCAGGGTAAAGAAAAGAAAAGCAAAACACTTACCATGAGTAGCAAAAATAACTAATGCGGTCAAACTTAAAATATTTTGAAATTAAATTTAAATAGAGATGCACCGATTGATCGGCTGGTGACCGGAATCGGCCGATTTTCACGTGATCGGCCATGATCGGCGACCGGCCGGTCAGTCTGACATAATCCGATTTTATGCCGGTCAAATGCACTCGGGCGCCGCATGATTAACATCGCGCAACATCAGCATCACACGTGCACACGGAACGCGCACATGTAGGAAACCTTGTGAATTACGGCCGTTTCACACAGCAAGCGGGAGCAGCGCGTTTTTTTTGTTTTTTTTTTCCGGCGTGCATGTTAATCAATGAGTGCATTCACACCGGGAGCATGAGCGTCATCAGCTCAGGAGCGTCGCGTGAGCAGCAGTGAAGCGCGGGTTTCGGCGCCGAGTCTATTTTTTGCTGCGTTCAATTTAAGTGAAAGCACACTTTTGATGGACAAAATAAATATGATTTCATCCAAAAAGTGCCCAAAATGCACAGAATGTGCATGTCTGGTGTGTTTTAACAAGAACTGACGTAGGCTAGGCTATGTCAGAAAAGAAAATGAAGACTCAAAAATATTTATAGAAAATTTACCCATTTAAACTTGTTTTTATTATTTCCCAATCGTTTCCCTGCACATGCTCCACTTGTCCTGTTTAGCCTGGCTGGACATGTGTCAGATGAGAGAAGAACTGTTTGAGAAATATAACTTGCCATTGATGTACAAGTGATTGCAATAGGCCTGTGTGTGTTTGAGAAATATCTTTATACTGCAAGGCTATATTTATTTTATTTGTATTTGTTATTTATATATTATTTTATTGCCATTACCTGTTTTCATACAGAAGTTTAGTTTGCTAAATATATCACATTTTTTTAGTTGGATATTGTATGTGAAAAAGAAATGGTTCTTCCATAGCACTGCACTTTAGATGTGTGTGAATTTCCCACACCAGGAGTAATTTATATAGTTCTATTTTATAACGATTATCTGTTCAAAAAATGTTCTATGCAAAATGTTCTATTAAAGAGAAGATAGAAAATAAATATTTGTGTGTGCTGTAAAGTGGTTTGAAATCGGAAATCGGATCGGCCTAGAAAATTGTAATCAGTGCATCTCTAAATTTAAACATTTTTGCACAGTTTGCTATATTATATATGGGAAAGGGCCTTCTCCGCAGAAAGTGATTATCACGTGACAGACTGGTGGACTGAGAACTACACAGAACAAGGCGGCTGCACAATGATGACACTCGTTGAAGTGAAGAAACAAAGTTCTGTTCGACCTGTGGGACTTTTTATATAAAGATTTAAATGCTAAAGAAAAAAGCATGATAGTCGGCTGTTTTTGTCATTTGTAAGTTTTAATTTAATGTTTGTGATTCTTAAATGTTTGTTTTTTAAATGTTTAAATGTTTTTGCCACTTGCTTGAGCAAATTAATATATAAATCTATATAGAAGTAATGCATTGAATAACATGTTGTTTAAATTTTGTGTGTTTAAACGTGAATACGTCTATGAAAGTCTGTATAACTGTACTGTGTACAAAGAGAATTGAAATTGAAATTTTAGTAACAACTTTTGGATTTGAAATAAAAAATAATGAATAAATGTTGTGTTTGTGGTATACATCTGATCAGTTGCACACTGCAAATGTTGCATATATGAAAGCACATGAGCGTGTGCTACTCCTGCACCGCATACGTACTGCAACGCACCGCAAACGGAGTATGTGTGAAAGGTAGGGATACACCGATACCACTTTTTCCAGAACGAGTCCGATACTTAAATTTTTGGTACTCGCCGATACCGATACCGTAAAACCGATACCTGTATTTTCACTGCATTTGTAATTTTGTATTGGTAGAGAAACCAAAATTATATAATCATATTAGTTGGCTTAATTTGTTCATCAAATAAATATTTCCTTCAGTTATTTTCATGCTTAATTAAGACTGCTAAAATACATTGTTTGAGCTTCTGTTACTTTCAATCTTCATTCTATTGCTCTATCATATTTTATCTTTCATTTAATAGCACAGCACATATTTAGAGCAGCTCCAAAAGGGCTCAGTGCTGAGGATTGGGTCAGTGGTACAAATGTTTAGACACCAGTGAAATACTAATTCTTTATTCCAATTTTGATACAACAAAAACTACAGTAATCAATCAAATGTGAAAAAACACTGCATATTCATTACATATGCATATAAATGAAATATAGATGGATCTTTTTGTAAAGTTACAAAAGGTAGCCTATTTAGTCGAGAGCAGAGAGTAATTTATTTGTCCTTTGTTTGATTAACATTAAAACACAGCAGCAGGTTTATAAGACTGCTGCCCCTTTAAGACCGAACACACGGACCCCATTTGAATATACTGTCTACGTTCACTTGAATTCGTCAGTACAAGCAAGAGACGTGAAAGACAATTCAATTCAGTATTTGCGCACGGAGACGCTGGTTTTCGGGGCGCACGCTTTGGATGTTTGCGTTCATGGAACTTCTTGACTTGGACACGTCCTGTAATAATGTAGGGAATCACTCGTTATACATAAATCAGGTAACAGTTTATTTTTTACTTACATATACGATTTAGTTTTAATCCAAATAACACGTGATGAGTGAACGATCAGAAATCAAGAGCATTCAACAGAAGTACCCTCTCTCTGTCACTCTCTCTCTCTGTTAACATTAATAAGCTACATGCCTCGTTTTACTTTCTTTGCCATTGACATCCGACTGAACTACAAACTTTCCACTGACATCTGTGAAAAAGGGATGCGCTCGACCAGCTCGCACGTCTGTGCCGCTGCGCGCTCAATCCACTGCGTGTTTTTCTCTTATCAGCTCGTGCACCACCGCTATATAGGTGTTACTATATTTCGTTTAATATTCCACTAATAAGATACATTTACTTCATAGACAGCCTTCTTTTTTATTCCCATTATAGTCTCTGTTGTCAGTGTTTCTTTGTCTGGACAAAAGTGTACAAACGCTGCCTGGTATCGGTTGTTGGTATCGGAGCATTTTTACGAGTACGAGTACATAAACTCAGTATCGGTCCTAGTGAAAGGGTATAAAAAGAGAGAGAGAACATGTCATCCACTTCTTCGTCTGAAGGGACCATGCAGGCAGCCCAAAAGCATGGCAACGAGACACAGTGTCCCTTCTCAGGGAACCAAGGTTACATTTGTAACCCGAAACATTCCCTTTCGAATGGGAATTCGCACTGCATCCTAGGACGCTATGGGGAACAAATGCCCATGCTGCCATGCTGAGGGGAATGCATGCCCAAGCTACATGCCTCAATGAGTAGTAATTTCCTACTACTTAATTCTGAAAAAACAGAGATTCTAATTATTGGACAAAAAACTTCCACACATACTAACCTAGAATACTGTCTAACACTTGATGGCTGCTCTGTCAAGTCTTCGTCGTCGCTTAGGAACCTGGGTGTGCTCTTTGATACCAATCTTTCATTTGAAAGTCACGTGTCTAGTATCTGTAAAACCGCATTTTTCCATCTTAAAAATATATCTAAATTACGTCATATGCTCTCAATGACAAATGCGGAACAGTTAGTTAATGAGTTCATGACATCAAGGCTAGATTATTGTAATGCTATTATGGGTGGTTGCCCTGCACGCTTAATAAACAAACTACAGCTGGTCCAAAAAGCAGCAGCTAGAGTTCTTACCAGAACCAGGAAGTATGACCATATTAGCCCGGTTCTGTCAACACTGCATTGGCTCCCTATTAAACATTGTATACATTTTAAAATATTGCTGATTACTTACAAAGCACTAAATGGTTTAGCTCCCCAGTACTTGAGCGAGCTCTTAATGCATTATAGTCTATTGCGATCTCAAAATTCAGGCCAGTTGATAATACCTAGAATATCAAAATCGACTGCTGGCGGTAGATCCTTTTCCTATTTAGCACCAAAACTTTGGAACAGTTTTCCTAACATTGTCCGGGAAGCAGACACACTCTGTTCAAATCTAGACTAAAAACACATCTCTTTGACCTAGCATACACATAACACATTATAGACTTCTATAATTCAATGTTAGGTTGCATAGATTAGGTCAGCCGGAACCAGGAACACTTCCCATAAATCCTGATGTACTTGGTACATCATAAGAAGGATGGCATCTACGCTAATATTAGTCTCTCTGTTTATCCCGAGGTTTACCGCAGTCCGCCGGATCCAGGCCGTATCCGGATCTGATGAAGGACCAGCACCTGGACACGACAACGCAGTTCTGAAGTGTCAACTAGTCTCTCCCCTGTGAAGGTCTCCTTCCCTTCCCTTTACCTCTGTACAGATAAAACGTTGTCGGGATAATTCCGGTTCAAGTGGCTATGTGGAAGCGATAAAAAATTCTGTATTATAAATTTTTCAAGCCTTGTACCTTGGAACCTATTTCATGGTTTGCGTTCTCAAGCTGGCAGGCACTGTTTTGTGCAAATGAGCTGCCGGATCGCATTAAGGGTTTTCTGTTAGAACGGTGTTGTGTTAGCGGCCCCTAAGTTAATAACTAATGATCGTTGTGACGGAAGTGAATCAATCAAAACTAACTTTAGCTGGACAATAACTTTATTCTAAAGCTGCTGTAAAGCCAAAACAATCTGTTACTTTAATTTCCTATTATCACTGTAAAGCTGCTTTGAAAATATCTATATTGTTAAAAGCGTTATATAAATGAAGGTGGCTTGATTTGAGGAAGTACAAACTTACCATTCACCTCTGTTAGATTTTGCTGTATTTGGCTGAGCTGTCCATAGGGTGGCTCGCCAATGTATTAGATTTCTCTAATACATAAAATAAGTAAGCTTGACCAGAGTTCTTGTGGGGAGAACAGTTTATTGAAGGTAGTAGTGTAGCACAGTTCTTCAGCAGCGATGTTAGCATGTCGCCCTACTTATAAAATAAGTAAGCTTGACCAGAGTTCTTGTGGGGAGAACAGTTTATTGAAGGTAGTAGTGTAGCACAGTTCTTCAGCAGCGATGTTAGCATGTCGCCCTTCAAAGAATCTTAACCCAAAGTGCTGTCTGTGTGACAGAACTTTATACATGAAGACAAAAGGGCTTCCCTAACAAAGGAAAACTGTTAGGACCATTGTTTCTTTATCACTCATACCCATCAGTTTCTATTGGCCATACGTCATTTGGTTCACACCTTCACAGACACAGATAGAGTTGATTGCATCTGTGGCACAGTCACAATGTAAATGCATCAGACTAAAGATGACTGAAAATACACACAATCTTTCACCTTGCAAGGTCAAACGGAAGGACTTGACCATGGGCAGACCTCAAAGGCTTGGAATCATTTATTCTAGAAAGATTACTTTAGGGGTCCAAAAAGGGGTCCCGGCCTGTCACCTTCAGGGGGACCTAAATGTTGACCCCTAGAACCACCAGGGAGGCAGACTTCGTTCAATCTTAACCCTGTCAGCATACAACCTGTCTGTTTAACAGAATCTCTATACTGCCTCCAATGAGAAAGTATTGCAAAATGGCAATAGCCACAACATATCGGATTCCAGAGACGGGCGTCCTGGGGAGCAAGACTCAACATAACGATCCTCAAAGCGAGGGGAGTGACACTGCTATACTGAAAGAGGGTCTCCAGGACCTCAGGAGTGTAAGATAGCTCTGGGGAAGCTGAGTACTCTGCATAGTGTACCTACCAAGCTCCACTATAGCAAGTCTATCAAGGAGGCTCACAGGAATCCTTCAAACTGACACAATCTCGCTAATAAAGAGGCCACAGGAAGGCGTATCGTTATCCCGCCCTGGGGAGCCAAGTACAACGCATACAGACCCTCACAAATGAGGGGAGTACTAAACGGGCTCGACCACAAGGGCAGCTCCAACATGACAAAAGGAGCGGAGAATTCTAAATAGCTACCTACTCGACTGGGGGAGTACTGACCAAGCTCTGGTTATCAAGGAGGCTCCTGAAGAGCCCTACAACTTGATATTGGTCTGCCGAGTTCTAGGGAGCCGAGTGCTTACACATGACCAATTATTAGGGCTATTTTGATACTTCAACCAGCTCAACCTGAAGTTCACTTGTCAAAGAGGCCCAAAGAGGGCCAACAACTCAACAGCAAATCTTAACTCTAGCAGCAAAGGTCCATAAAGGAGGCTGATTTCACAATGCCTCCCAACTCCTGTACATAGCCCCAAGGAGCAAAGTATTCAGCATAACGACCCTCTAAATGAGGGGAGTACTTAATTATGCTATTCAAGAAGCCAGACCATCAAGGAGGCTATAAAGAAAGCCTGCTACTTGAGAACTGTCATAGGCATGTACTCTGGGCTTGCAAGTGATTCCACACATATCGCTTTCCTTATTCAAACTGATTTTCCCCCCATATGATTGACCTGAAGAATGAAAACTGTATCATACTAAATATCATACTTGGATATTTATGAGCAATATCAAGCTCATAGCCATGCGAAAAGATTGTTTATCGATGAAATTAAACAATACATTTCAGATATATTGTCTTTCAATAATTCAAGTGCCTTTTCATAAATATGGCTGTTTTCAAGGGTTTTCCAGAACTTAAATGTCAAAAAGTCAAATTCAAGTACTTCAAGCATTTTAAGGACCTTGTACGAACCCTGGTATGTGCGTGAGGCGCCAGCGTAATGACTGTTTTTTTTTTTTTTCTAATAGAGGAAACTGTTACTCCGATTTTATGGTCATACAGATAGAAGCAAGACATCATTCAAAACTGTAAAACTTTTGTAAAATAAAGAACAAGCAGGATGCCGCTTTCTGCCATCTCGGTTTCCTTTCCGTGAACTTTGGAGCGCGTCACAATGAACTGAAACTCAACAATTTTTCCTTTCGTTTTGTTAATCTGTAATTATTTAACTGAAATATATTAAGGCATTAGGCCTATATATTCCTTTATTTATATGTAGTTTTAGGTTACACTTTATTTTAAGGGGTCATTGTTACAGTGTAGTTATATATTTAAGTACTGAGTAATATTAAGTAACTACATGTACTTACTATAGGGTAAGATTTGTATTTGGTTGATGTTGCATGTAATTATGCATAATTTACTGTTATTACTATGGTAATTACATGTAACATATGTAACAAGGACACTGTAAAATAAAGTGTTACTTAGTTTTATTCTGTTTTCTCCATTCACAGAAGCGCTTTAAGTACGTGATGTGACGTTGTGTGAATTCATGTTCTACAATATCCTAAAATTTTCGCTGGTTTCAAAACACACAAGCTGCATATTACATGCTATTCAATTTCACTTAAATATGTCCTCAGAAAAACTAACACCAGCACATTGCCATTGCGACCTAGGCCTACCTATGATGACTTGACAGCAGAGCGCGGACATTTCACACACGTTGGATGCGTCAACATCACATTTGCATAGTCCGTACTATTTGAATTTGTGATTGTTTAACTGCCAAATTAAACAGAATGATAAAATAACGTTATTAACCGGTAAATGGCCATTTCAAAAAAGCGTTTCTGTTCAGAACGATTAAATTTGATTTCGTTTCTGTTTCTGGTTGTTCCTGTCAAAATTTCATTCATTTCCGGTTTTGTTTTCGTTCCTTGAACCAGTTCGGAGCCCTGCCTGTGACACAGAGCTCTAGGAAGCAAAGCACTCTTAACAAATCACTTAATGGTTTAGCTCCTCAGTACTTGAACGAGCACTTAACGCATTATAGTCCTTCACGTCAATTGCTATCTCAAAATTCTAGCCAGTTGATAATACCTAGATTATCAAAATCAAATGCAGGCAATAGATCCTTTTCCTATTTAGCACCCAAACTCTGGAATAGTCTTCCTAGCTTTGTTCGGGAAGCAGACACACTCTGACATCTTGGCAGGTGAAGAGGTGGTTCTGGTGTGCCTTGTAAATATATAAAATGCGATGATTGCATAACTGATCACAACTCTTTTCAAAACTACTTTAAATCTTATAAATTTGTGTTAGTTATTTTTAGGAATGGGGTACTGAGCTGGGGCTACGCAAATTCCCAACAGAGCTATATGCCCCACCCTAGCGACGCCAACATGCTTAGAATTTTGAGAACATTTAAACTGTCTGAAGAATTTATACAACATTATACTTGTTGTACTGCCTATAATTTGTCCAGATTTAATGAATGAATGTATGAATGAATGAGGCATTTATATACCTATAGGTGGAGAGGAGAGAGAGTGATAGAGCCAATTCAATCAATGGGGATTATTAGGAGGCCATGATTGGTAAGGGCCAATGGAGGGAATTTGGCAGGGTTACACCCCTGCTCTTTACGAGAAGTGCCATGAGATTTAAATAAAAAAGAACACTGTATTACAGTAATTTTTATAACATTACTGTATTAAAATAACAATAATCTAATTACACAGTGACTTTTCAATTTCTTTTTATTTTGGGGTTATTTGTGACCTGCACATTTACTGATTTACACATTTACATTTACTGCACATTTACCTTACTACATAGGCACAAATTTTCCCTTAAACTAAAAAAAGTTCATAGTTGGTGTCTATGGTTACTGTGCAGTGATTTAGATATACTAGTAGCTTTTGTCATGGACCCATCCAAGAACTATACATTTTATAATACAATGTAAATAAATACATACTTTTTAATCATCACCTACCTCCTGTAAAGCCATTAGAGCATATCCCTGCCACATCATGTGCTCTCGACTAAATGTCTGACACACCTCTCGCACCTGTCAGGAAAAATAAAATAAACTTTTACATCACTGATACATCTATGAAAATAGCTTCTGAAGTGAATGTTGAATGATGCACAGAACCAGTAGTACCAGTCGTGAAAATGGGGCCTTGCGAAGCAACAGATCAGTAGACTTCTGATATTTGCGTATCTCCATGAGAGCTCGCGTGCCAGGGCGAAATCTGTGTTTCTTCCGTGGGGATGCTTCTAGTACAAAAACAAAACAGTAGGTATTTAGCTGATGCTTTGAAATACAGTTCACTTTTCACAGGTGAAGCAGGGTTAACCACTGATCTATATAGAGAACATTATACAGATCAGTGGGATTAACGGACCTTCCCATAAACCCTGAACTCTCGTTGATTAACCTAAACCTTTCTAGGTAGTAAGATATGACCAAAAAATAATAATAATAATAATCTTATTTCACGATATGAAAAATGTATTTCATGATAATGAAATACAGGGGCGATGCTGGACCTAATTTACTTGGCACAGATTTGATCGATAACGTAGCTTGATAACTGCTAAAAGAATTCTAGCTTATCTCTTCTTATTTGGTATTAATAAAATTAATAAATAAATATGACCCCCAATGTCACCAGAATGTAATATTTTGGTGCTGTTTTTGCCTACTATGTCTCAGTTTATATCTCACAATTTTTTTTAAGAACCATGAGATATAAACTCAGAATTGCAAGAAAAAAAAGTCAGAATTGTGAGAAACTCAAAATTACCTTTTTCATTCTTTTATTCTGTGACTTCCATAGACTGCTACTGCAGAACTGTTATTTTCTGCTACCAGGTGGCCTACAAAACATGTCATCGCTGTTTGCAAACACCCAAATGGACTATAGGAAATATTGTGACGTGTACATACTCGGAAGAAGACTATAGTACAAGACGACTCAAGACTATAATCAAGAAGTTTTAGCGATCAGATTATTGCTAATTAAGTGATGACTGCAGAACCTGGTATGAGATGCGATGATAAACCTCTCATGCCAAATGTTGGTAACTACTGTCTGCACGTTTTTCATCCAAAGAAAAAGTGTGAAAACTCAGTATAGAGTTGAACTGACTCAAGGCCTCACATAACGGGACACAACAATGTTCAGCCGAACTACAGTCTTCTCGCTTAGATATATATCACTATTGTGAAAAAATTATTCATATTAGATTTTGGTCATTTTGTCCACTCCTTAAATAATTATCCTTGTTAAACACTCCTTGTTAAATAATTACAATATTGAACTAAATAATTGCCAAATGTTTTGAACGCAACTTTCCAAGAAGCTAATAAAAGTATAAATTGAACATGAATAAAAACTTTTTGAAAATGAAAAAAATTTGTAGTGGGCCGTTATCGGCGTTAACGTGAGACTCTCCACGCATGCGCATATTTGTACCGCGAAACTTTCATTCACTCACAGCGAAAGAAATGAGAAGTTTGCCCTTTACGCTGCCGTTAGGCAATATTTGGTTGCCGAGTTGGTGGATGCAGCGTTGAAGAAGGTCTCACGAATGGCTGCAAATTTCGTTATAAGAGGTAAGTGAGTGTGGGTATTTGAAATAATATTAGCATTGTTTTAGTTAACACGTGTGAGCATGTCAGTAACGTTCCATCTAGTCAGACATAGTAACTTTAACCGCCAACATTTTTCACCACACGTGTTTGCATCCCTGAACAAAGACACATGTGCACATAAGTGCTGTATTGTAATACCAAACAAAGCAGCAAAATCATTACGTAACAAACATTGTTTGTCTACCACAGAAAGTAAATTATTCTACATTGGCCCCAGTGCACAATTCATGAGGCTGGTTGTGCTGTCTGATGAGCAGAGGCGGGCTGTCCTGGAGGAGTGCCACAACAACCCTGGCACAGGGAACCATGGGGTGTGAGGGCGACCATGGACAGGGTTTTTGTGGGTTTTTATACGCTCGTGTAAACTTTTTAAATGTGATATTAGCCTACTACATATATTTCACTCAGTTTTGAGATTAGTTTATGACACTGATTATCATGCTAAAATACTGCCTTATGCGTAATTTATTTTGTTTGCGAATAACTGCTTAGGTTATATAATGATTTAGTGAAATATATTTCAGCCTCCGGTAAAATATGTGATACTGTCTAAATACAATATATTATTTATGTATAAATGTTCAGTTAGGCTAACTGAAATAAAACCATGTCTATATTGTGAAGGGTAGTCAACTTTAGCATGGGTGTGTTCACTTATTCTAAGCACTGTGTGTGTGTGTGTGTGTGTGTGTGTGTGTGTGTGTGTATATATATATATAATTAAATCGCAATTTTAACCAGAAAAATCTACAATGCATGCCCAAAGTCGTGCAGCCATTTAGTTTCTCTTGATATCAGCATGTTCAAAGGTGTTTATTTTTTTTTTTTTTTTTTTTTACAGGGACGAGATGCCACTGATGAGTCCTGCTGACTTCAACATTCAACAGTCTCTGTACATGAACATGGTAAAATGAAAAATCAAACACCTTGGAAATGACAGATATGTAGCTACTATGTTTCAGGAATGGCACAAAGTTGTGTGACTGTTCAAGCCTCTGTCTTTAGATCAGTGTGTTTACTAATGTGCTTTTTTGTCCTTTGTTGTGTATCTTTGGATTATGTTGTGTTGTAAATAAATCCAAACTATCTAAAAGCCATTCTTTTTTAAATCTCCTCAGTCTTTGTGCAAGGCTCCTCATAATGATATGGCCTGATAGTACACCTAATAGGGCCATTATGGGAGGGTCTTTGTCTTTCTCAGGTGTGAAATGCATACATATTAATGAGAGATCATGCCCCTTCGCATAAAGCTTTCTGACACAAAAAAACGTCATTAAAAATGTAAAATACTTTATTGACTTATCTGAATGAGTAGTCAGGATGATTCTCACATAGTTTTGGAGCAAATATTCTAGGCTATGTGATACAATTTTCAAAAGTCTTGTGAAGAAATAATCAATATGTGTTTTGTGGCCTTATTTCAGAAACTTTAATTTTTAGTTTTTTCAATAACCATGCATAAACAATATTCTCTCAAAAATACAGATATGTACATACATGTTGCTCACATATTATGGTAGCCCTGTTTGTGCTAAATAGAGTGTGATTACACCTGTGCCATTAATATGTTTATAAGCAACTGAAAAAAGCACAAATGTCAGGGCATGTCAAAACATCTCAAGGACCCCAAAAACACCTTAGACCCCAGAGGGTTAAGGTACGGAAAAATATTGAAAAGGCACAGGGGAAACAAAAAAAGGCTTTTGAGGCAAAGAAAAGGAAAGGGGTTCGCCAGTGCTCAGTTAAGGCAGGGGACGAGGTCCTAATTGGGGAGCCCAAAAAGAAGGTGAAGAAGGGAAATTGTTTACAGGATCTCCACCAAGGGCCATTCACCCTCACATCCCAGACAGAGAAGGGTGTGGCAAGTGTGGCTATGTTAGGGAAAATACAGAAAGTTAATGTTGCGCAGCTAAGGCCCTACTTTCGGCCAGAAGGTAATCCTACTTGGTGACATAGCAAATATAAACATGATACTTGACAATGACGATTAGTATTTACTTTCGTGTTGTGTAGATCATAGCCATGAATCTGAGGGCAGCCAAAACGATGCAGAAGACATTGGACTGGTGGACCACCAGTATGCCAATAAAGGTCCACTGTGGTCCAAGAGGTTGTGTCCTCAGCAAGAACAAGCGGTGAGTGCCAAACTAAACTGGATAGTTCACATGCACAGCTTGTTGGTGTGCTTTAAATAATAAATGCATGATTGCTCATTCCTAACAGTGATATTTTTTATTTCTAGCTGACCTATGTGCTGGACAGAACACGTCCAGCAAAAGATATTGTTGTTCTGGATGGCCCA
Organism: Rhinichthys osculus; assembly: GCA_029959095.1. Lineage (NCBI taxonomy): Eukaryota > Metazoa > Chordata > Actinopteri > Cypriniformes > Leuciscidae > Rhinichthys > Rhinichthys osculus. Next base: position 24,544,128 of record JARWKJ010000015.1, read on the forward strand.
GTTTGTCTTCAAAGGGAGGACTTTTGGAGCCTGGGGCTAGATGAACAGGTGGAGAGCAATGTAAGTGGATATTGCTGTAAAGAGTTTGGATGGTTCTAATGCCTTTATTGTAATTATGCAAAACATTCTGTGCTTTCAGATTGGGAATGCGTGCTTCAGGCTGGTAGAGGAGGCAGCCAGGAGACATGTATGTATTTGTATTTACCTTGATGACTTAAGGTGATGATACACAGGGCAACTTTTTGAGCAATGTTGCTGGGCAATGTTGCCATCAACGGGCAACCAGATGAGACACAGGGCCCATGACCAATCTAAATTATCCAGATAGAAATGTATTGCCCATTTTCAATGGGAAAGCGCCCAAGCAACAATCTCTCGGCAAGATTGCCCAGCAACATTGCTCAAAAAGTTGCCCTGTGTATCATCACCTTTACACATAAATGTGTGCAAAAGTGAGTACACCTCTCACATTTTCCCCAAATACTTTGTCTTTTCATGGGACAACACTATAGAAATGAAACTGCGATGCATCTTAAGGTAGTCGCTGTACAGCTTAACGTCTAAACAGCAGGCAACAAAAGTGGAAGGTGGAGGAGAGTAAGGCTGCAACAACTAATCGATAAAATCGATAATAATCGATTATGAAAATCGTTGTCAACAAATGTCATTATCGATTAGTTGGTCTGCTTACGTCACGGGGAGCATTTACTGGTGATTGGTTGAAACAGGCCAATCATGATGCTCTCTGTCTTACATGCGCTTCATGAGGCACACACCATAGAGGCACACACGCAAGGTCTCCCGCCGCTCTGCCGTGCGCGCGCGCTACACGCACAGTCTCTTCTGTCTCGCATACGCGCTTCTTGCTTGCGCACTCTACATTCCGGGAGTTTGAACTAATTTGCCGGCATCAGGGAGCCGCTATCAATACGCGGGTGACTCCCGGAACTTGGGATGTCTGTATTTTGCATAGGCATTTTGTCTCGAGCATCAGGTTGCGCAATCAGTTCGCTCGCAACATAAGTGATGGATTAAAATAGCGCTACCGCAGAAATAGATTAAATTAAAATGGTGTTTACAAAGTGAAGCACTACATATAAAGGCAGTTAATAACCGCAACAGTAAAAGATTGTTTTTTAGTCACTGTAATCAGTGGTTTTCAGCGAATGCTTGTGCACTAATGCATCATTGTTCCTGTCCTTTTAATCAAGCTTGTTAGCTTGCTGCGTACCTCCATTCCGTTCTCTTTTTATAGCATTTGTCTACTATTAAGTTTTAATTGTTTTTCAAACGCAATCTACTGCGGCTCTAAATTCACACGCTTGTTTTCAGTCTTTCTATATTTATTTTATCAATTTATCCTTATTCAATTAATTTTAAATTAAAATTAAATTAGTTATATATTTTAGATGTTTTTAGTTTATATCTTCACATCTGAACAACATGTCTGTGTAAATTTGTTTTAACAAAAATTGTGTTAAAACATATGTTGGATATCATTTTTTTTTTTTTTACATTAATCATGGTTGTCAACTTGCCATCAGCAATTATCATTAAAAACAATGCAAATATTGATATTAGTAAAACTCAATGTGTGGCTTTTGCACTTTTTAAAGTACACTTTTACACACAAATACCCTGATTTAGGGTTTTATTTAGTTATCTCACAAAAGTGATTTTATTCAGGGAATGGATGTCCATTGTCCACATTGCTGACCTATTTGAAGTCCCTAAATGAAAACTAAGGGAACCTAGTTTGCCGGTAAGTTGCATAATGTGTTGACAAGTCCAGAAGATACACCTCTTTAAGTGAAGATATGTCCAAGGAGATCTGAACATAGTTTTTTTTTTTCATAGGACAATGTGGAATCTAAAGATATCATCATTTTGCCAGCATGGTCTAGGGGGACACAAACAGCAAGCCACTACATGCTTTGTGTACAGTTACATTGTTTTTTAGTTTTGCCTCTATTTTTAAACCAGTTGGTGCCCCTATAGCTGACATTAATAGGGTATGTTCTTCACAGGTGTTATTATTTGCTAAGAAGGAGGCTATTTTTCTGGACTCATTATGTCCAAATGGGCTTGAAGATGAGAAATACCGAACCATATTTAGGTTTGAAACGCATAAGCAGAGGACATTAGCAAGGTTTGACCTGTGACCGATTAAGGCTAACACAGAGAACAGAAAGTGCATGTAGTTACATGCTACTATGAGAATTAAAGTTAATACATGATAGGGGGCGGTTTCTACTTTTTTTTCATCCAGTTAAGCCTGAACAACACTCTGAAAATCTTCAATCTGATGACACTGTGTAACAGCCTTAACAAATACAGATCAAACTGAGTGAAATGGACTGATATCCTGTTCAGGCAAAGCCTTGTTCTCTGGCTTTAGGTTTGAGTAAAAGCCTTGTTCTCTGGCTTCAGGTTTGAGTAAAAGCCTTGTTCTCTGGCTTCAGGATTGAGTAAAAGCCTTGTTCTCTGGCTTTAGAATTGAGTAAAAGCCTTGTTCTCTGGCTTCAGGTTTGAGTAAAAGCTTTGTTCTCTGGCTTCAGGATTGAGTAAAAGCCTTGTTCTCTGGCTTTAGGGTTGAGTAAAAGCCTTGTTCTCTGGCTTTAGGATTGAGTAAAAGCCTTGTTCTCTTGCTTCAGGTTTGAGTAAAAAGCCTTGTTCTCTGGCTTTAGGATTGAGTAAAAACCTTGTTCTGTGGCTTCAGACTTGAGTAAAAGCCTTGTTCTCTGGCTTTAGGATTGAGGAAAAAACCTTGTTCTATGGATTCAGTGTTGCATAATTTTTTTCCAGACAACTTGCAGGAGCAGTGGCTAATGGACCGTGGGTGGAGAAGACGGGCAAAGATTTTGATGGAACTTTGCTTAACCCTCTGGGGACCAAGGTGTTTTTGGGGTCCTTGAGATGTTTTGACATGCCCTGACATTTGTGCTTTTTTCAGTTGCTTATAAACATATTACTGGCACAGGTGAAATTACACTCTATTTAGCACAAACAGGGCTACCATAATATGTGAGCAACATGTATGTACAAGTTTGTATTTTTGAGAGAATATTGTTTATGCATGTTTATTGATAAAACTAAAAATTAAAGTTTCTGAAATAAGGCCACAAAACACATACTAAATATGTGTCCACAAGACTTTTGACTAATGGAAGTTGTGGCCTAGAGTATTTGCTTCAAAATGATCTGAAAATCGTCCTTTCTAATCATTCACATAACACCAAAGATTGCTTTAAATTGTGAAAAACGTTTTTCTTTGTTTGAAAGGCAATATGCGAATGGGCGTGAACGGCCCAACCCCCTCATGTATAATTAGGTGATTCTCACCTGAGAAGACAGATACATTCATTTCATTCAGGTGTGTCACAAGAAAGAATGCAAGGAAAATATATATACATATACACTCACACAGACATATATATACACTCACCGGCCACTTTATTAGGTACACCTGTCCAACTGCTCGTTAACACTTAATTTCTAAGCAGCCAATCACATGGCGGCAACTCAGTGTATTTAGGCATGTAGACATGGTCAAGACAATCTCCTGCAGTTCAAACCGAGCATCAGTATAGGGAAGAAAGGTGATTTGAGTGACTTTGAACGTGGCATGATTGTTGGTGCCAGAAGGGCTGGTCTGAGTATTTCAGAAACTGCTAATCTACTGGGATTTTCACGCACAACCATCTCTAGGGTTTACAGAGAATGGTCCGAAAAAGAAAAAACATCCAGTGAGCGGCAGTTCTGTGGGCGGAAATGCCTTGTTGATGCCAGAGGTCAGAGGAGAATGGCCAGACTGGTTCGAGCTGATAGAAGGGCAACAGTGACTGAAATAACCACTCGTTACAACCGAGGTATGCAGCAAAGCATTTGTGAAGCCACAACACGCACAACCTTGAGGCGGATGGGCTACAACAGCAGAAGACTCCACCGGGTACCACTCATCTCCACTACAAATAGGAAAAAGAGGCTACAATTTGCAAGAGCTCACCAAAATTGAACAGTTGAAGACTGGAAAAATGTTGCCTGGTCTGATGAGTCTCGATTTCTGTTGAGACATTCAGATGTTAGAGTCAGAATTTGGCGTAAACAGAATGAGAACATGGAACCATCATGCCTTGTTACCACTGTGCAGGCTGGTGGTGGTGGTGTAATGGTGTGGGGGATGTTTTCCTGGCACACTTTAGGCCCCTTAGTGCCAATTGGGCATCGTTTAAATGCCACGGCCTACCTGAGCATTGTTTCTGACCATGTCCATCCCTTTATGGCCACCATGTACCCATCCTCTGATGGCTACTTCCACCATGTCACAAAGCTCTAATCATTTCAAATTGGTTTCTTGAACATGACAATGAGTTCACTGTACTAAAATGGCCTCCACAGTCACCAGATCTCAACCCAATAGAGCATCTTTGGGATGTGGTGGAACGGGAGATTCGCATCATGGATGTGCAGCCGACAAATCTGCGGCAACTGTGTGATGCCATCATGTCAATATGGACCAAAGTCCCTGAGGAATGCTTCCAGCACCTTGTTGAATCTATGCCACGAAGAATTGAGGCAGTTCTGAAGGCAAAAGGGGGTCCAACCCGTTACTAGCATGGGGTACCTAATAAAGTGGCCGGTGAGTGTATATATATATATATATATATATAAATAATCAAAATATAAATGAAAGTCAAAAGCACATTTTTAGTCATACCTGGAAACAAATCCTGTTCAAATAGGTTATATGGGCCATTCAATAGAATTGGTTCAAAGTTAGAGTTGGAAACATCTTGAAAAGAAAATTGTCTTTTTCCATAAATCTCTTATAAAGTATTATTTTTTAAAGTATGCCAATACATTTATTATACATATTTCAAAGTTAAGGATTCATTATTTTAATATAGCCTAGCTGGAACAAACACTATAACAGTTGATAAGTTTATTTTTGACAAAACATACTATATATTTAACATATGAGCAGAAACTGCTAACAAAAGCTTATTTGATGTCTATTTTAGAGTTAAAACTTTATAATCTATCCTAAACTAGTCACACACACACACACACACACACACACACAGAAACATGATTCAAATTTAAACAGTAGGCTATTTTTGCGTTTACAGACACTAATGTTATTATATATCGCGATTAGAACAAACCACAAGAATAAAACACTTACAGTTCAGCTTGCTCCTCGAAGTGAAAATAAACCAGCACTTGTTCTGAGGTAGGTAAATGTCCCAGGATTATTCCTCACAGGAATAATGTACCGCACATTAATGTACCGCGCAAGACGACAGTACATTAATCTGACTAAATATAGTGTGTTTACAGAGTTTATATGGGCGTTTACATGTCTCAATGTGTTGCTTCAGATCATTAGCGTTTGAATAGCGCGCGCTCTCCGTGGGCGTGTCACATTAGCGGAATAATGAGATGCGAGAACGATAATGAGATCGGCTGACACATCTCTCTTTTTATATAGATTACATAAACAGGGAATCTTTATTTTAGTTTTAAATTAGATAATTTAAAAGTACAAACTTAAATGATCAAACATATATTGCTCATGTCTGGGTGAATATTATTAGCTGAGTTTTGTTTAAGTTTAAGAGACGTGCTCCAGAAAAAAAGTTCACGGACACGGAGAGGCAGAACGCACACCCTGTTTATTTTCTTTATTTTACAAAAGCACAATATTTTATTTCGATTGTAGGTGGGCACATAAAAAAGTAGACATTTAACAGTTTTTTTTAATATGTTTCATAACTCTGTATGACCAGAAATGATGGAGTAGTTTAAGTCTATTTTTCTGCTATGTGAAAAAAATCTGCCAAAACACACGGGTGCGTTCTTGGTCCCCAGAGGGTTAAAGGTGCAATGTGTAAAAAATTTGAGTATCTATTAACAGAAATGCAATATGACATCCATAACTATGTGTTCAGTGGTGTATAAAGAACTTACTTAATAAACGGTAATGTTTTTATTACCTTAGAATGAGGCATTTATATCTACATAGGAGCGGGAATCCCCTTCTATGAAGGTCGCCATATTGTGACGTCATGTTTCTACTGTAGCCGAACGCGAACAAACAGTGCTACAGAGCGCGTTTCGTCACTACATTGAAAAAGAAGCCGCAGGAAGCTAGAAGAAGCTAGTCATAAACACCGTGAGTAGTGACTTTTCCCTTGTCAGTGGTGTAAATATGTAGTTGGATTGTTTCATGTAACTTAATTCTTCTCCCTCGCTGTGTTATGGCTTTGCTATGTGGGGATAAATGTGCTGGTTAAGTTCGTGAGACAGCTGATTAGTAGGCTACTCTTGTCATTGACCGTAAAACAGTTACAGGAATCACCAACCCGTCGATCTTGGAAGCATTTTAAGTCGACCGAATTTCCAAAATCAGAGAAAAAAGCCCTTGTGTGTAGTAAGTGGTGTCAAGGGGATGCGGAGGCGCGCGCGCTGTCACAATCACGTCATTTTTGCCGCAGGCACCTTTGGGCTCATGCGGACGCGTCGAGTTTAAACAAGGCTCAGCCACAGTAACAGCTCATATTAGCCAGCTAAACTTTTACTACCCTGTTAGAAAAAATATATTGTTGCATAGTTTCATGTGGTTCTTCTCCCTCGCTGTATTATGGGTTTGCTTTGTGGGGAGAATGTGCTGGTTACGTTCGTGAGACAATCAGCTGATTACTATTATTATATTATGTAAGGTGCATTGTGTAATATTTCTGAGGATCTATTGACAGAAATGCAATTTAAAATCCATAACTATGTTTTCAGTGGTGTATAAAGACCTTACTTAATGAACCGTTATGTTTTTATTACCTTAATGAGACATTTATATCTACATAGACGCGGGAATCCCCTTCTATGAAGGTCTGAAGGTATGTTTCTACCGTAGCCGAAAGCAAACAAACAGCGCTAAAGAAACCTCATTGCTTGACTTACTACTCTCTGCTGCTGACTCAGACGACGACATATTTTGTCTTACGTCGGCCACCGTAGCTTCTCATTCGAGTTTGAAAACCGAGGGATAGGCCGCGAGTGACATGCTGTTTGCAATTTGCAAGTCTCACCACTAGATGCCGCTAAAAATCCCACACTGCACCTTTAATATGTAATTTTGCCATTTCATTTTGCTCAGCGGACACTATATATGGTTGTCAACATCACATCTGAGTAACTGTATATTACTTTTCGGCCATTTCCAGTTCAGTCAGATGGACAGAGCTTTGGGATATTCATGCTTATGGTAAACTTATACAATTTCTACTAAATTTTTCCTGTTTGTCCTAAATCTCCGTAATCATTAATTTTTCTCTTTAACAGTATGCTCTCTGCATCTGTACTTAGGGCTGCGCGATTAATCGAATTTTAATCACAATCACGATTTTGGCTTCCCACGATCAAATTCGCGTGATGAGCGATATTTAAAATGCGTCATTCCGTTCACAGAACGCTCCATATCAAAGGTTTTTTTTTGCAAAGCCAATCTAGTGCTCCGTAAACCACTGTCTGATCACGTGCCTCCATGAGCCCCAGTGCGCGTCTGCGTGCGAGAGACCGAGTGTCCAAGAGCGCGCTCGAAAGTGCGCGAGAGAAGTTAGCTGTGTCCCAATGTGAAGGCTGCATCCTCCGAAGGCCATATTTGAAGGCCGGTTGGCCGTATTTGAAGGCCGATTGCGTCACAGCGGCGCGACGAAGGATGTCCCAATTTAAAGGCTGCACCCTCCGAAGGTCGCATTTGAAGGCCGATTGCCGCACGATGAAGGCTGTCCCAATTCAGTTCTGCATCCTCCGAAGGCTGGCTTTTATGTGTTTTTGTAGTGCTGTCATGCAAGCTATGTCTACAAAGGTTTTAACCAAATTTGAGTATCCAGAAATATGATTTCTGAAGTATTTTGTATTCATATCCTGATGTGTCATATTTTGTAATGTTAAGGTTGCACTAATGTTAAGATTGCACTCCTGTCTTAATATTTTTCATAAGTGGTTCCCTTTTGTTTTTTTTTAGGAGAATTCTGGAGAAAATGGAACTGCTGGGAAAGGTGACTCCCATGCAGGACAAAAATAATATATATGTAAAGTAAGAAAGTTTGACAGATCTTTGTTTAAATGTATTGTGTCGTTGTTGTTGTTGTTAACAGGCATGCTTTATTTGCTCTGCCTTAGGACTGCAAGTGTCCTGGGACAGGTGAGGGTGTGAGTGGGTTACCCACTGTTGAAACTTGGCCCTGGTTTGTCCTCATGGATGAGGTGTTGGGACAGAAGTAAAAAAAGTAGGCTACTTCACATTTGTACATGAATACTTAAAGAATGTAGTCCCTTACATTCCACCACTGATTATTTTGAAAATTAAATTAACAAAATGTAGGTCTATTGTCACAATATTAACAAATTGTTGCTAACTACAGCTGTGTCCCACATCAAAGTGCGCATCTGAAGCGCTCGGACAAGTCTAGCCTATGGAGGATTGTTCTTGTCGCCTAACAACTGTGACTGACAGCTGCCGATGACATCATATTTCATTACATTATTTACGTAAGTTAACACTCAATACTTGAACAGTTAACACTCAATACTTGAACAGTTTAAAGTGTAATCCGGCCATTCAGGACGCAGCCTCTGAATAGGTACGCAGTAAACCAGCTCTGGCCATGGTCTTGGTTAAGCCGAAAATACATGACTCGGTGGCGCCGGGGCTGAAACATCCTCCCCATGTCCTCCAGTAAAATATAAAACAAAAAATGGCAATAGCCAATTCTGGCTCCATGGCTGTTTACTCAATTATATCAAATTAATTATTAGGATGGCAGCTGTACTCTCGCACCGTTGCTTGGCGCCAGGAGAGGTAATCGGGAACACCTGGTTGCGCAATTAGGAAATCCTACGAAGGCTACATGGTGCGTCCTTCAAAGGACGAATAGGCTGCATCCTTCGCAGTCCGCAGCCTTCGAAGGATGCAGCCTTCACATTGGGACACAGCTAGTGTCTGCTTGCGAGCGACAGCGCCCGAGAGATACCGATTGTGTCTGCACGCGAGAGAGGCCGAGTGTGAGCATTAGTAAATTGCTACATACTACATAGTATTATATAATTACTATATAAGAGGCATGACAGTTCGATTAATGGACTCCAATAATCAGTAGGCCTATACTACAAACGTCTTGTTTTGAACTATTGTTTAATAAATAGAAATAATTAGAGCACATAAACTTTCATATGGAGGATTAAATACATTCAATTTATGCAGTAAGATTTCACAACTAATCACTGACACTGTACCACAAACAGGTTGTAAATTTCTTAAGCGTCAAATAACAATGACTCTGAATTTCATCCATTAATCGAACTTCCATAGTGCATAGTTCTGCCTTGACATGTTCTCATTTGGTTACATTCTGTTATGGAATATTTGTTTTTTATTGATTGCATATTTTGTGCGTTTTATTCACATCCATTATGCAGGTACAAGTTTATATTTTGCTTCCTAAAATATATTTACACAATGTAAAATAGTGCCCTGTTGAAGTTTTGCTAAATTTTCTTTATTGTTTTCTTTATTTTTATTTATTCTTTAAGGAGATGCACTGAATTTTGGTGAATAAGAGGACCTATTTTATTTTGATGCACATAGTTGTACATTAGCAGGAATGTAGCACAATAAGGATGTGAAAGCAGTTATAATTAGCCTGTGAAAATAAAATTTGTTTTGGTTAAAATCAACAAATAATCGTGATAATTAATCGTGATCTCAATATTGATCAAAATAATCGTGATTATCATTTTGGCCCAAATTGTGCAGCCCTATCTATACTGGTGCCATGTTTCACTTTTTGGATGTAAGTTGTAATTCATGGAATGTATATGTATCTAAGAATGTTAACCCTCTGGGGACCAAGAACGCGCCCGCGCGTTTTGCTGTTTTTTTTTCACATAGCAGCAACATAGACTTAAAATACTCCGTCATTTATGGTCATATAAATAAAATCAATACATGATTATAAACTATAGAGGGTCTTCTTTTTTTGTGTACACTCACATTAACATCAAAACCTTGTGTTTTTTTTAAATAAATAAAATAAACAGGGTGCGCTTTCAGCTCACTCTGTCTCCGCAAAAATCTTTCTGAAACATGTCTGGAAAATGAACGGAAACTCCGCTAATACTTATCACACAAACATGAAACATACGTCTAAGGAAGCAAATATTCTCCTGCAATGTAATCTGTCTGAAACTAAAAAGTACAGTTTCTCCTGTCTCAGCTCATTATCGTTAATTTGTTCACACCCACTCGCAGAGCGCGCTATTCATAAGATAATGTGTTGAGGCCATTTGCAAAATAGATAAACGCCCCCAGGCAAATGCTGTAAACACACAATATTTTTTAGTCAGATTAAGATTCGTCTTGCGCGGCTATGAGGAATAATCCTGGGACATTTACATTTACACACACATGTGTGTGTGTGTGTGTGTGTGTGAATGAATGCACAGATACGCACTTACAGACGAAATAAAATAACATTTCTTTGACTAGTTTTGGATAAAGTTTTTCAAATCAAATAAGCATCAAATAAGCTTAAAATAAGCTTCAAAATAAAGACATCAAATAAGCTTATGTTTTGTCAATAAACTAATCAACTAAGATGTTTGTTCCAATGCAAGCTATATGAAAATAATGAATCCTCAACTTTGAAATATGTATGATCAAACTAAGACATTTATGGAAAAAGACTATTTTCTTTTCAAGATGTTTCCAACTCTAACTTTGAACTGAAATAAAACCATGTCTATATGGTGAAGGGTGTGTGATAGAAGTGTCCAGAGTATGCACCCTGTATTTTAAAGAAGAACATTTAATTATTTGCGATACATTATTCATTCACAAAGAATTCAGGGACATTATTCATTTCCCTAAAGGTTGGAGTTTTCCACATTTTTTAAATTAAGGCATTAAGATTTTTTATTCCTCTTTTTAGTCAACTTTAGCATGGGTGTTTTCACTTATTCTAAGCAGTGTGTGTGTGTGTGTATATATATATAATTAAAAAGTAATTTTAACCAGAAACCAGTCCTTTGTTGTGTATCTTTGGATTATGTTGTGTTGTAAATAAATCCAAACAATCTAAAAGCCATTCTTTTATAAATCTCCTCATTCTTTGTGCAAGGCTCCTCCTAATGATAGGGCCTGATAGCACCTAATAGGGCCATTATGGGAGGGTCTTTGTCTTTCTCAGGTGTGAAATGCCATACATATTAATGAGAGATCACGCCTCCCCGCATAAAGCTTTCTCACACTAAACACGTCATACACATTCTAAAAGACTTTATTGACTTAACTGAATGAGTAGTCAGGATGATTCTCACATAGTTTTGGAGCAAATATTCTAGGCTATGTGATACAATTTTCAAAAGTCTTGTGAAGAAATAATCAATATGTGTTTTGTGGCCTTATTTCAGAAACTTTTATTTTTAAGTTTTTCAATAACCATGCATAAATAATATTCTCTCAAAAATACAAACATGTAAATACATGTTGCTCAAAGATTATGGTAGCCCCGTTTGTGCTATATAGAGTGAATTTTTCACCGTTGCCATTAACATGTTTATAAATAACTGAAAAAAGCACAAATGTCAGTGCATGTCAAAACATCCCAAGGGCCTCAAAAAACCCTTGGTCCCCAGAGGGTTAAAAAACAAACAATGCAAGACTCCAATATTACATGTGTATTACAGACTGACATACCATCTATTCGGAAGTGGTGGTGTCTCCAGATTCTGGAGAAATTCTCGATCGCAAGGTAGGACACATTTCAAGCAGTAAAACATTGGTCTGCTTTACAATCATGCAACATTAAAAGTACCATACTTTTGAATAGGCATGGTCAGAACTTCAGGCAGCGCTTTGCCTTCTGGACAGAGGCGGCAGAACAGCTGATGGCAGGCACCCTACCACCTATTTATAGGATTTCTCAACCCCAAATAGTCAAGGTATGGCCAAACTAACCAGACAACCATTTTCACGTATGCATTCTATACAGGTAGGTCTAAAAAAATGTGAATATTGTGGAAAATTGTGTGAATTACTGAATTAAATGTAAAACTTGAAACTGATACATTATATAGATTTATACAACATGTTACGTCACGTATATTCAAAAATAGAAGTTCGTAAAAAACAGTTCAAGTCAAGTGGGTTTATTGTGATTTCAACCATATACAGTACACTGTGTATAGTGAGACAAAACAGCGTTTCACCATGGGTCAAGTGGTGTTACATTTTAAGGTATATAAGAAAACATTTGGGACAGGATACATTTAGTGCACAGAGGCTAAAAAAAAAAATAGTGCACATACATTATTACAGTGCATCCGGGAAGTATTCACAGCCATTTACATGTACAACAATAATGCAATTATTTCCAATGATCAGACTAAGGAGTTAATCGCAGTAAGATCGATGTTTACATGACTGCAGCAAACCTCTTCATTCCTACATGCAGTTTTAATTTTCTGATTATTCACAAATAGCCCAATGCAGAGCACAAATGATGAACTCATATACTTTCCACTGTTTTAATTTGCGTACGTTAAATAACAAACGGGTTCTTATGGACGTATTTTGTTATTCTGTGCCGTGATGAAGACAGAAATATTATGTCGGTGCCTGTAACAGTTTCTGGATGAAGGCAGACTGCTGACAGTGAGTCGTGTTGACAGAGTTCAAGGAAAACTTCCTAATGTCAAGTTTAAAGGTCCCCTGACATGGGGTTATTTTATTATTTTATAATGTTTCCTGGGTTTCCCTTATAATGTTAGTATGTTTTTTAGATAAAAAATAGTCAATTTAGAAATAAAAGGCATTTTTCCTAGCCTGATTTTAGCCTCTGATTTGAACGCTCTGTTTAAAGGGCGTGTCCGCTGTGGGATTCAGTGTAACCGCCCACTGCTGTGATTGGCTAACATGCTTGCATATGAAATAGCTACGTATTACATGTGAAACTCTCTCAAATACTTTTACTACAGCTATTATACGTTTTTACTATTACAGCTACCGAGATTAACGAATCGTGAGAAGTTTTAAGTATTTAGATCTATTCCCATCACATAAAAAGTTGCCGTGATGAGCATTGAGCAAGCAGATGACAGTTTGTTGATCGCGAAAATGAAGATCTTATCATTGCAATGCAGTTTCTGCACTCTCTCTAATGCTTTCACCAATGCAAACACGATGTACATACAGTAAGAGCTTCGTTGTGCAGTGTAACGTGCGTCATTGATTTCATAACGAGTTGTCCAGATAAACTTGCGCTGTGTGGAAAGATTGTTCTTTGATCGCTTTCTGTATAATTTGTTCACAATTTAAATAAGATTATTTTCATCCTACTAAAAGAAACGATGTGAAGTTGATATTTTAGTCACTGGCTTGACTTATGCATAAACAGTATTGAACGATTTTCATCCTACTAAAAGAAACGATGTGAAGTTGATATTTTAGTCACTGGCTTGACTTATGCATAAACAGTATTGAACGATTTTGAGAGAAAGATTACCTGTCTGAACTTGAACAATTAGGCTAACGTTACACATCAGAAATTGTTGCTTGGTAGCTCGATCGATTTATTTTCAGACATTCATCGAGGCCAGCTCTGTATTGACCCAAGTCGTCGGTGAAATGATTGGACCATACAAAACTTTGGGAAGTTGTGTCAGCGCATTTCCAGAGAAAATAAAATTAACCCATTGTTTCTTCAGAGGCTCGGATGAAGGAACTAAAGAATACTTTTGTGTTCATTTGTACATCCGAACACTGATCAACTGCCATGCTTCGCTCGTTTGCAAGCCATGATATCTCTCAAGGAAAACCTCAAATCGATTATAGTTGATGCGATTATGACGTCATACGGAGGAGATTCAAGATCAGCTCGTCTGAGCTTTCATTTTCTCAAAGGCAGAGAAAGATAGCCAAAGCTCGGTTTACACCGAATGAAATTTCTAGCCACTGGGGGACCATATACAGGCTAGGGGAACTCATATTAATGTTAAAAAACCTCAGAAAGTGAAAATTTCATGTCAGGGGACCTTTAAAATGAATACGCGCTTAAGGTGCGTGACAAAAACAGTGTTCGGATGTACAAATGAACACAAAAGTATTCTTTAGTTCCTTCATCCGAGCCTCTGAAGAAACAATGGGTTAATTTTATTTTCTCTGGAAATGCGCTGACACAACTTCCCAAAGTTTTGTATGGTCCAAACATTTCACCGACGACTTGGGCCAATACAGAGCTGGCCTCGATGAACGTCTGAAAATAAATCGATCGAGCTACCAAGCACTTCAGTTAGTGCGATTTAAAGTGTTTACATGGCTGCATACTGCGATTAAAAACGGCGTACGCCACCTGTTTTAATACGATTATACACTCACCGGCCACTTTATTAGGTACCCCATGCTAGTAACGGGTTGGACCCCCTTTTGCCTTCAGAACTGCCTCAATTCTTCGTGGCATAGATTCAACAAGGTGCTGGAAGCATTCCTCAGGGACTTTGGTCCATATTGACATGATGGCATCACACAGTTGCCGCAGATTTGTCGGCTGCACATCCATGATGCGAATCTCCCGTTCCACCACATCCCAAAGATGCTCTATTGGGTTGAGATCTGGTGACTGTGGAGGCCATTTTAGTACAGTGAACTCATTGTCATGTTCAAGAAACCAATTTGAAATGATTAGAGCTTTGTGACATGGTGGAAGTAGCCATCAGAGGATGGGTACATGGTGGCCATAAAGGGATGGACATGGTCAGAAACAATGCTCAGGTAGGCCGTGGCATTTAAACGATGCCCAATTGGCACTAAGGGGCCTAAAGTGTGCCAGGAAAACATCCCCCACACCATTACACCACCACCACCAGCCTGCACAGTGGTAACAAGGCATGATGGTTCCATGTTCTCATTCTGTTTACGCCAAATTCTGACTCTAACATCTGAATGTCTCAACAGAAATCGAGACTCATCAGACCAGGCAACATTTTTCCAGTCTTCAACTGTTCAATTTTGGTGAGCTCTTGCAAATTGTAGCCTCTTTTTCCTATTTGTAGTGGAGATGAGTGGTACCCGGTGGAGTCTTCTGCTGTTGTAGCCCATCCGCCTCAAGGTTGTGCGTGTTGTGGCTTCACAAATGCTTTGCTGCATACCTCGGTTGTAACGAGTGGTTATTTCAGTCACTGTTGCCCTTCTATCAGCTCGAACCAGTCTGGCCATTCTCCTCTGACCTCTGGCATCAACAAGGCATTTCCGCCCACAGAACTGCCGCTCACTGGATGTTTTTTCTTTTTCGGACCATTCTCTGTAAACCCTAGAGATGGTTGTGCGTGAAAATCCCAGTAGATTAGCAGTTTCTGAAATACTCAGACCAGCCCTTCTGGCACCAACAATCATGCCACGTTCAAAGTCACTCAAATCACCTTTCTTCCCCATACTGATGCTCGGTTTGAACTGCAGGAGATTGTCTTGACCATGTCTACATGCCTAAATGCACTGAGTTGCCGCCATGTGATTGGCTGCTTAGAAATTAAGTGTTAACGAGCAGTTGGACAGGTGTACCTAATAAAGTGGCCGGTGAGTGTAGTTGATGCGATTATGAGCTTAATCACATTATTAAGCATTGGGTTTACATGAGGTAAAGTATAATTGCAATATTGCTAAAATCCCATTATAATCGCATTGTGAGGGTGCATGTAAACGTGGTCAATGTTTCACCCTTTGTTATATTGCAGCCATCTCCTAGAGACATTTGTTGATTTTTTTTCTTCTTCTTAATCTACACTCAGTACCCCATAGTGACAGCAAAATACAGAATTGTAGAAGTTTTTGCAAATTAATAAAAAATAAACTGAAATATCCAGAATTTCAGAAATTGGAACCTGCCCACACTGCCAAAAGTACCAATACCTGGTTTAATGACCAAGGAGTCACTGTGCTTGATTGCCCTGCAAACTCGCCTGACCTGAACCCCAAAAGGGAATCTATGTGGCATTGCCAACAGGAAGATCGGAGGTATGAGATACAACAATGCAGGTGAGCTGAAAGCTGCTTTTAAAGAAACCTAGGCTTCCATAACACCTCAGCAGCGCCGCATGTGGATTGCCTTTATGCCTCGGCACACTGATGCAGTATTTCAAGCAAATGGAGGCCCAACCAAGTATTTAGTGCATATACGTGAACATATTTTCAGAAGACCGACATTTATGCCATTAAGAATACTTGGCAGAGCACAACATTTTAACTGATGTACAGTCAGGCTTTAGAGCTGGACACAGCACTGTTACAGCAACCTTGTTGCTATTAAATGATATTATAAATGCCTTGGATAAAAAACAACACTGCGCTGCCTTATTTGTGGATCTGTCCAAAGCTTTTGACTCTGTTGACCCTGAGCTATTGCTAAATAGACTAAGTAACATTGGATTAGGAAACACAGCTATCAATTGGTTCAAAAACTATCTTACAGAACGAACACAATGTGTTTCTATAGATGGTCTTAAATCAGACTTTTTAGAGATTTCCAAGGGTGTTCCTCAAGGTTCGATTTTAGCTCCTATTTTATTTTCTATATTCATAAATAATATTGGAAAGGATGTGCAAACTGCTAAACTACACCTTTATGCAGATGATACTGTGATATATTCAGTTGCCCCTTCACTGAACCAAGCTATAAATCACCTTCAATTAGCCTTTCAACAGTTACAATTTTCACTACATGGCCTCAAGTTAGTGCTAAATACTAAGAAAACCAAATCTATGACGTTTTCAAGGGCTCGTTCCCAATCCCAAGATAATATAACTATTAACACACTAAAAGGGGACTTAATTGAAAATGTCTCATCATATAAGTATTTAGGTTTTTTTCTGGACAACAAACTTTCTTTTAAAGTTCATGTTGAAAAGCTTGTAAAAAAGCTGAAACTAAGGCTGGGGTTTTACTTTAGGAACAAGGCTTGTTTTAATCTGTTAGCTAGAAAAAAACTTGTGCAGGCTACCTTTTTGAGTGTTTTGGACTATGGTGATATTGTCTACATGCATACTGCCACTAGTACTCTTCACCTTTTAGATTCGGTGTATCATAGTGCTCTACGTTTTTTAACTAACTCTGGTTTCCGTACTCATCATTGTACGCTGTATGAACTGGTAGGCTGGCCGTCACTAAGTCTACGTAGACAACTTCATTTGCCTATTTTTCTATACAAGGCCATGTTGGGTAAATTGCCGTCATATCTATGTAATCTCCTGTTGAAAAATTCAAGCAGTTTTCATCTCCGATCCACGAGGTGGTTTTCTTACCAGTATCCAAGGGTTTTTACTGAGCTGGGAAAAAAAGCCTTTTCTTACTTTGCACCATGGTCTTGGAATAACTTGCAAAATTTGCTACATCTAACTGATCTAGTCCCATTAAATGAATTTAAGGCCATGTTAAAATGCCATATAACACAAAAATGTAACTGCCATATGTGACCTGTTCCTTTCTATGTGTGATGCTTGTTTGTTTGTTGATTATGCTGTGTTTTGTATTTAAATTCTAACTGGTGTGCCGTCTTGGCCAGGTCTCCCTCGAAAAAGAGATTTCGGTCTCAAGGGACTTCCTGGTTAAATAAAGGTTTTAAAAAAAAATATGGAAAAATGGTGGGTTTTGAGCAGAGCGGTGGGAAGGGGATCAAGAGAGCAAGTGGATGATTTAGATTTACGGATAATATTCTCGACCTCCTGCTGCGTTGTAGGCGAAAAAAGTGACAGTTTTTGCGTGATCAGTACTGTAGGGGTGTCAGGAGTGGGACATGTGAGAGGAGAGAGAACTGAACGGATACAGTCTATTTTGGAAGTGAAAAAGTTCATGAATTTATTACAATTTGAGTCGGTATGGCTGAAAAATGATGGAGTCTGTGGTTTGAGAATGTGGTTAATTGTGGAGAACAACTTTTTGGAGTCACCTGCATTGTTGTTAATCAGCATTAGGGCTGCACGATTTGGGGAAAATGTCATATTGCGATTATTGAGGTCAATATTGCGATATGCAATTGCGATATAATAAACAAATGGTTTCATGAGTCAACTTGCTTGGTTCTAAAGCAAAATGCACACACAGATTAGTGATAATTCTGAAATGTGTATTTCTCAACTCAAACTAGCAACAACAACTAAATGATTGATAACACCTATAATGATCAATAAGCCATTGATGTCTGGATAAAAATTTATTTAATTTTAATTTAAGTGAACTTCAAACAATTCTCACATAAACCCATAATAAAAGTCATATTTACCTGTGCTCTTCCTGTCTACAAGAAAATACAGATACAGAAATTGAATACAGAAGTTATCAAACAGTCTGCGCTGCATAAATTATAAATTATATGGACTAAAATCGTATTTAAAGCTACACAAGTTCTTTGGTCAAGAGCAGTGAGTGTTTTTCTCTGTTCCCTTTGTTCTTTGATTAACTTTACTTACAGAAAGCATTATTGGATGCTGGCCCTTTAAGAGTTGCTGACAGAGACGCGGATCTCACACGCGCCTTATTCTCTCACAACTCTTTACGACCATCATAAGACTGCTCTTATGTTATGAAGACACTCGACAAATGATATTTTGGCATAATTGTGTGTGCTATTGTTCGTTCACTTCAAGCGGAAAGAGAACTGTATTCTGGCGCGCGGACCGGTCTGTGCATGCGCATGATACTGGCGCGCGTCTTTCAGTCAGGACATTCACACTCACAGGAAGCGCGCTCTATTTTGACGTGTCTCGCTGAATGGTTTAAAGCATTCGCATGAGCGGGATCATGTAACACTAGCCAAAGGATGACAAAAAATAACAGATGCTGCGTTAACAGCCCTAATTTGTTTATTTCATATAAAATCGCAGTATTTTGCGTCATATAATCGCATAGGCTTGACATCGCGATTACGACTGCGATATGATTAATCGTGCAGCACTAATCAGCATGGAATAATGCTGTGACCTAGCCTTTGAGAGAGCTCTAGCATAGGCCCTACGATGGTCTCGATAGGCCAATTTATGCACCATCAGGCCAGATTTTTTATAGGTCCGCTCCAGGACACGACCAGACTGCTTCATCTCTCTAAGTTCTCCTGTGAACCAGGGTGCGGACCTAGAGAAAGTGACAGTCCGGCTTTTAACTGGGGCATGACTGTCCAGAATGGAGCTAAGGCTGGTGTTGGAAAAATTCAAAAGTTCATCCATTGACAAATCTGGGGAAGGGGAGAGATGATGTAACTCCTGACTAAAAAAGATGAAGTCGATGTTTTTGATATTTCGGAAAATCATCTAACGTTTTGGTTTATGAAAAGAAAATGACAGTGGAATTTTGAATAATGTTGCCAGATGGCAAGAGACACCAACATCATACACCTCAAGGCCAGTAACAGTAAGAGTCAGTAATCACTAAATCCAGTATATGGCCTTTAGTATGTGTTGGAACATCAACAAGCTGATGGAGATTAATACAGTCTAATGTGTATTTGAAGTCAGATGCCAGTCGGCAAGTCTGGGAGTCCATATGTACATTAAAGTCACCAATAACTAAAATGTTGGAGTATATTGTACAAAGACAAATAAGAAAACTGTGTATGTCAGAAATGAATGTTGAATGTGGTTTAGGCGGACGATAAATGAGAGCTATTGTTGCAGAAAACGGATGTTTACAATTAAAAACAAGACTTTCAAATGTGTCCATATTGGGAATGGCCACGGGTGATAGCACCAGATTGCTGTGATGTATTACAGCAAGCCCCCCTCCCCGGCCAGTTGTGCGAGGCTTAGAAAGGTAGCAATACCCAGGTGGGCAGGCCTCATTAAGAGAGGAATAGACATCAGGCTGCTGCCAGGTTTCACTTAGGCAGAGAATATCTATCCCTTTGTCCAAAATGTGATCATGTATGAGTCCAGATTTATTTGACAATGACTGCACATTAAATTGTTCAATAGTTATGGAAGTTTTGAGGTCCAGTTTATTACAAGGACGTAGCACGCTGTGATCCACTCCGGGTTTCTGTTGTACCAATCGGAGTTAAATGTTCCTCCAGTGGCGGCGCTCTGATGACGTAATCCAGGTGCGGCATGACGTGAGGCCGTCCCTCTGGACGGCCTCACGTCACGATGTTGCTGTGGTCACCGTGATGCCATGTTGATGCGATGTTGCTGTGGTCACCGTGTTTGGACACAACAAACCGGCGACCTGACCCTCTATGGATATACCGGGCTCGGCGTGGTAAAAAAACTGTTGCGAATGGATTTCAGTACCGCTGGAAATCCTATGTTGTTCCATTAGGATGTCGGTCGTCAACACAGAGCCGGGTTGGGCACCGCCAAGGCCGGACTTACCATTGGGCTTGACTGGGCTGCAGCCCATGGGCCCCGCCCAGTAGGGGGCCCCCTCCCTTACCCGTTTTCGTTCGTTTGTTTTGTTCAGTTAAACTTGTATATGCCAGATATCCCGAAATTATTAGCCGTATTTCCACTGTCTGGCCATGTGCAAGCGAGGGCTATAATCAGCCCAAAGTAGTGACTTGAGCGCTTGAAAACAAAATCCAATACACTATAGTGCGCACGCACGCGCCGAACGCGTCTTTCCGCACTCACGGAGTAGAAAGGCTATAGTTTGAAAGACGGAGGGGAGCACGGAATAAAATACCCGGGCCTTAATATCCCCCGACTGAGAGCTTCGAGGCTATAATCAAACGGCGCAACCTGATATTTATCACAAAGAATAACACGCGTGTTAATCTGCATCTGCTCCATTGCGATCGGCTACTTTAAACAGCTTCAATTGGGCTTTTAGTCCAAAAGAGCGCACATTTAGAAAAATCTTGATAAATTCTCATGTTTACGTCTCGTTGCTTTAAAGAGAATGATAATTTCTATTTATTTTTTTCACAAAATTATGTGCTCTGGAGAATTTTGAGCGCTCTCTCCACTGCCATCACAATATAGGAATATGTCATCAAAATGATAAAAAAAAACAATAAAAAAAAAAAAAACATTTAGGCCTAACGAGTTCCCGTTTAATATATTTAAAACACGAGCCTATGATATGTGAGTTATCACACCAGCAAGAGCGCTGATTTTCCGAACATCTGCACAATCGCAAATGTGACATCAGTTCAATCAAAGAAAACAGAACAAACAGCTGAACCGCTGCGCCTCCGAGTAACACGTGTTTTGTTCCTCAAAAAATCTTCATTTTTGATAGAATCAGACAAGTAAATGGTTCAATTAGGCTACCCATTCATACATAAAGTCGTTTGCTAGATTAAACGAATTAGGATTTTTGAACGAATCGGTTGAATAAAGGATCCAACTCCCTCATTAAGATGGAGACTTGCCGCCACCTACTGGCGGTGTTAGTTTGATAGTTAAAATGGTTTCATAGTTAATTTTTCTCAATCATTTCATATTTCTACATTAAAATTTTTTCCTTTAAAACATTAATCTCTTAACATAATTTATGCAATTATAAATCCATACATGCCATGTCTAAACAGCCTGTGTCAATCCAAAAATGGATTTTATTGATACCGACTTCCTTTTATTTGGTCATAATAAGGCATACACTGTGTCTTTGTATTCTGATTGAATTTGTTGACTAAATTTAAGAATCTGACAGATAGCTATGACAATGAATTAAAAAAAAAATACTGTTTTCTCTTGGCTTTATTATTAGAGTTTTGATCTTATCTCAACCTAGAGAGCACATCCTGCATTCTATTGTATTATAATGACTATTTAAAATTAGCCTACCACTACACTTTGACTATAGGCATGTTGCATATTAATTGTTGTAGGAACCTCAAAGCATATTTAAATTTTTGTGTAATTTGTGCTTCTCCATGATGTTTGTATACCGTATAGGGCCCAAACATAAACTCAAGCCCAGGGGCCCCCAGCCCCCTAAGTCCTGCCCTGGGCACCGCTACTCGCGGTTAGCCAAAATCCAGGAGGGCAATAAGGTATAATAGTCACCCACACAACCAGGATAGTCCACAGCATAATCCACGGCGTCAGAATTATTTCTTTGCAGATATCCGTTTAAAATCGGAAGTATTGCAGGAACCAAGAAGCTCGAGAAAGCCCCACCACCACTATAGCCTCGCCATAACAGGGCGGCAGGTAGGCATCAAAACAGTCCAAATGGCAGTCCAAAAGGATATAAACTGGTATACTTACAGTCCATTTATTACTGTAGTGGACACAACCAGTATATAAAGAGCACTCAGTTAAGACAGATAACCGGGAAAGCGGCAAAAAAACCGACAAAAACCAGGAGAAGCGGCGAACAATCAGCGCCAGCGTCCTCTCCTGCCAATGTAACACTGTCCATCAATCCAACTGCCATGTGATTGGTTGATTAGATAATTGCATTAATGAGAAATTGAACAGGTGTTCCTAATAATCCTTTAGGTGAGTGTATATATGTATGTGTGGGTATACATGTATATATATGTATGTATGTGTGGGTATATATATATATATATATATATATATATATTAGGGGTGTAACGGTTCACAAAATTCACGGTTCGGTTCGATACGATACACTTGTGTCACGGTTCGGTTCGGTACGTTTTCGATACAGCAAAAAGAAAGAAATGCCAGAGAAATTTCCTTGATTTAATTTTTTTAATTATATTTTTATTAAAACTAACATCATAAAGTATGATTTTATTTACTTTGAGCAATGGTGGAGCTATACTTGACTTTTCTTAGGAGCATATAAAACAAAACAGTTCCTTGGACAAAATGAAATGTAATATTGTAGTAGTTATAAACAAAGGTTTATTTTAGTTCAGATTAACATTTGAGGGCAGCAATTGTATTCATAATGTCAAAATAAAACCGACGTAATGTTACTTGAAAGCATTATAGCCTACTATTCCTGCCAAACTTCCATGGTTACAGTTAGTAGTGTTACTACAGTAAATCCATGATGAATGTTGCTGATCTGTGGACACTGGATAGTTCACTCATGGCACAATGTCTCTAATTGGTTTCCACGTCAGCGCTGTTTGATCCGTTAATAACAGAGAAAGGTGAATGTTTCTCACTAGATCTCGCAGCGATGTTATTACTTCAGTGGCGAATTCAAAATTTTTCTCTACTGGATTTTGCTGTGTAGTAACAGTGCTGATGATCAACATCGGCTCGCGCTGCATTGGTCCAAACTAAGGGTGTCACGATTTCGATCTTAAATCGAAATCGATCGAATTAAAAAATGGAATCGTCGATGCTGCCACGCCCCCATGTCACGTCCGGTCGGCGTGCCAAGCGGGAAAAAAAACACGCGTGTTGAAAAGCTGCGAGTCTATGGTCAACCTCCTCTAACTTAGCTACAGCCATTCAAAAGATAGCATGGCAACTGCAGATGCAGGAGACCCATCGACAGAACTTGAACCCCCTCCTCTTTCATTGAAGTCGCAGGTGTGTACATTTTTTGGATTTCCAGTGAGTTATGTTGACAACGTTCTTGCTTCAAAAAAGCCAGAGTTTACTTTGCAGACATCCCAAGTCTCGCGGAAGTTCCTGGAGTCTCCCGCATATTGATACCGGCTCCCTGATGCTCGCAAATTAGTTAATCTCCCGGAATCTAGAGTGAGCGAGCGAGCAAGAGCGCGCAATCGCGCATGCGAGACAGAAAAAACTGTGCTCCAAACCGTATAGCGCGCGCACGGGAGAGAGCGAGAGATCTTGCGTATGTGCCTCATGAAGCGCATGTAAGACAGAGGCTGCGTTTACACTTGGCATTAACATGCGACCTGTATCTGGATGTTGTCCACAAAAAATATAATTTGATCTAATTAATGGAGATTGCATATGAACGTAAAGTGAGTGAGTGAAAGCATTTGGGATGTTGTTTAATTTGTATCATCTTTACTATTAATCTGGTGTCGTGCCACAGACCTGATTTAAATATTATGCGGGAAACAGAAATCCGATCGGTTATCCAGATACAGAGGCTGCTTAATGTGAACAAATATAAACGCACCATGTCCTGATTGGCTAATGATCCGATCTGCTTGATCGGATCACGGTGATCGCATGTTAATGCCAAGTGTAAACGCAGCCAGAGAGCATCCTGATTGGCCGGTTTTGGCTTTAAAAAAATAAATGTAAAAATCGAGAATCGAATCGAACCGTGACCTTAGAATCAAAAATTTAAGCGAATCAAGGATTTGGAGAATCGTGACACCCCTAGTCCAAACTGATAAACGGTCCGTCAACCACACGGTGTGTTCACACCGAACGCGAATTTAATTATTTGCGTGAGTAGATTACATACAAAGTCAATTAGGGCTGAAACGACTCATCGATTAACTCGATTACAAAAATTCCTCGAGGCAAAAACTCTTTGCCTCGAAGCCTCGTTAAATTCCTATGAAGCGCAGGGATCTATACTATAGCGCGTGATACATTTTGAATTTAGTTGGCGCGATGGCGGAGAGTAAAGATGTCCATAAACGGCAGAGAATGTCTAAAGTTTGGGATCATTACATACTTAAAAATAGGGATGGGAATCGAAAACCGGTTCCACTCGAGAACCGGTTCTAAATTTTACGATCCATCGATATTGTATGCCCTCGACGTTAACGAGTCCTCTTATCGATGCTCCTGCTCTGAGTCAGCCATGTATACAGACCGTGAACTCACAACTGTCCCTTTTGTCCTTTATCAAGCACCATAGCACCGCGTCCAAAGCTAATCTTTGTCCTGCAAAGTCTTATTTGATCAGTGAGTAAAATTGTCTCTCTCTGGTAATGTAGATGTCATGAACCGCTGCGCTTGTGACAGGGCGCATGTTAAACTGATCGAGCAGAGAGAGAGAGAGAGAGAGAGAGAGAGAGAGAGAGAGAGAGAGAGAGAGAGAGAGAGAGAGAGAGAGAGAGAGAGAGAGAGAGAGAGAGAGAGAGAGAGAGCCCCGGTCGCGCGCACGCACTCTCTCTCTTCGGAGCAAGGCGAAAGTAGGCTTCACCGTCTCAAAACTAAGCGCTGTCTTCCTCTCTCCCTCGCACATATTAATCAAAATAAACGACACGATGGTAAGGTAGGGAGACTAAAGTTTTATGTGGAGCATTCGGAGATTTGTTTTTCCTGAATTGCCGCTGGGTGTGAATTGTGCTAAAATACGTTGCCTTATCTTCTCTGAAAAGTGTTCCGCACATTCAGCTGACATAATCACACTTCAAATAAACGGAAAAAAAAACGATCAAGTGATGAAATGTTTTCTGTGATGACACACATCTTGTGGGATGTCCCAACTGCCGGGATAATCACACAACGCGCACACGTCCGATAATGACACGTCCAATTCGCGAACTAATGACTCATTTGAACCGATTCGTTTTAATGAATGGTTAAAACAACTGATCTTTCCAACACTGAACTCACGGGACGTTTAATCGGTGTATAACTAATCGGTAACACTTTACAATAAGGTTCCATTTATTACATAAATTACATAAAAAGTACAGTTTGCTTAGTCAAGTGTAAGCTTTAAAACAAATAAAACAACTTGTTTTTCCCCCCGAAAAAGACTACTTTTCCCCACACAGTGCTATCAGGAATCGATAAGAGAATCGTTAAAGAATCGGATCGATAAGCAGAATCGTTAGTGGCATTGATATTGATAAAATCTTATCAATTCCCATCCCTACTTAAAAAGGAAGAGAACAAGGTGCAATGCGTCTACTGCAAAGTAGACCTGGCATACCACAACAGTATGACTTCAATGATTCAGCATCTGAACCGAAAACATCCACTCCATGCTGTTTCACCAAGCGTCGCTGAAACAAGGTAAACTAATGGTGTTCACACCGAACGCGGATAGAGCGTCAAATACGCGTTTATCGCGTCTAGTTAGACGCTTGAACATTCGCTCGAGTTCAAATTTTTCAACCTGCGCGGAAGACGTTCGCGGCAAACGCGTAGCCCAATTCGCGTCAGCCGCGACGCCCGGCACGAATGATGCGTCTATTAGCGTCTTTGCATTAACTTTGTATGTAATCAACTCGCGCAAATAATTAAATTTGCGTTTGGTGTGAACACACCATAAGCCTATGATACATTGATGTTCGCTGATTTTAATCCCATACTGTATTTGTAGCGATGTCGTGATGCGGTTTGACTAGATATGATGTTTAGCTTTGTTTTTAAGTAGTAAATGTATTCACGTTCAATTGCAAGAGAGTATAGCCTAAAAAAAGAACCCCTTCACACGCACGCGCATGCACCCTCGTCTCTCTCACGCGCCAGTCAGATCAATTGCAGCAATGCATCACATATGCTTAAACTTTTATGTAGCCACGCAACAATAATTTCAGCATGCTTTCACTGTATACACCACGACATGATGGAGGAACAAATATTGTATTGCAGTCTTTGCGAGACCTTGTTTGTATGTCACGTCTTCCAAATAGTTACAGACAACAACAAAAAAATGAAATTCCCCAGCCTGCTTCTCCAAATCCACTCGTACTTTTGGGGAAGACATTTTAATCGGCTACCAAAGTAATTGAGCATAGAACATTGTTGGCACTTATACTAAATGGGTAAAAATTGCAATAAATAGGCTCAGTTTTGGAGCCAAATGTTGGAGTTGTAATAAATACCAGTTGTTTTTTTGTTTTTTTTTTATAAATAAAAGCCAAATGCTTGATCATTTTACAGCCACATCATTTTCGTTATGCATTATTTGTTTTGGTTGTTTAAAAACACAAAAAAAATGTTTTATCCGATCACTCGATTAATCGATCGATTAAGTGCTAGATTGATCAATTACAAAAAGAATCGATAGCTGCAGCCCTAAAGTCAATGCAAAGGCGCGAATGATGCGGGTGCCAGGTGTTGCGAATGACGCGAATTGGGCGACGCATTTGCCGCGAATGTCTTCTACGCAAGTTGAAAAATTTGAACTCGAGTTAATGTTCAAGCGTCTAACTAGACGCGATAGACGCGTATTTGACGCTCTATTCGCGTTCGGTGTGAACACACCAGCGCGCTTGCCACGCGAGACGCGCCTACATTTGAAATAACGAAAATTTGGTGGGCAGGAAAAATGGTCCAACGAACCGTTCGGTTTAAAAATGCGTACCGAAAACCGAACCGAAAGCCTCGTACCGAACGGTTCAATACGAATACGTGTATCGTTACACCCCTAATATATATATATATATATATATATATAAAATTTATTTATTTTTTTACATCTATTTGCTTAAAATTTAGGGAACTCTGGGTTACATTAGACATAGATACTGGCCAAAACAGTGATGGAGTACTCGAGTCCTGGACTCGGACTCGAGTCCGACTCGAGACTCCATTCTTTGGACTCGTGACTCGACTCGGACTCGCGGACTGATGACTACTACTTGGACTCGGACTCGAGAATATAAAATCGGACTTGAGCTTTCATCAAATGAATGACGTTGTTTCTGACTAAATAGGTTATAAAAAATTGATATAAGATGTTACACTTTTCCTGTTTCGGGGTCCAAGACCGGCCGTGATCTATTTTTTCCCTCACAGACACTGCTACCGCTCGCTCTCCTTGCTTGACAACACACTCACTGACATCACTCACTTTACGCTGCATTCTCGTGAGAGAGTTAACGTAACACTCATTTAACACTAGATAAGTTCCTCTACATCTAATCAGCAATTTCGATTTTGGCACGCTTTGCAGCAGCTGAGCTGACCACTCAGGAGCGAATGTACAGTGACGTGACATTTAAAGGTACCAGATTTAAACTGCTTTCGTGCTATGGCTGGCGCTGAGCCAAAATCGGACGCGCTCAGTGCTTAATCCCGCTTATCATATAATAACACAATTAAGTTTATTTTAGCTAACAAACTAGACGGCGACCTTGACTATGTCACACATCGCAACCACTCTTTTCCTGCGGAGTTACAACTGCTTATAGCACTGCATTTTCAGTTTTTTTTTGCCGCAGTTACATTGGTATTTAGTTTGCTTTTCAAAATTTCAAAATTGTTTTTCTTTTACCATATTCGTCAAGAAGAATGCATTTCTCCTCCTCTGTCCAATTAGGATTTCTTTTTTGTTTTCTTTATCCATTCCAGTTGACTGATCATCCAAAAATGTATTTAAACAATTAAATAAATAATCGTGCCACAGCTAGTTGACAATGATTTGAAGGTCAAAGGCAATTCTAGTGATATCATACACATTTCTAGCTGCAAGAAAGAGTGCCTGAAAAATGTTGCTTGATTTGGCTTAAGTGTATATAATTTCGACTCGGACTCGAACACGGGACTCGAGACTCGACCTTGAACTCAGGTAATGGTGACTCGACTCGGACTCTTCTTTGGTGACTCGGACTTGGACTCGGACTCGAACACTGGGACTCGAGACTCGACTCGGACTCGACAGTTGGTGACTCGTCTACAACACTGGGCCAAAATATGGTTAAGAAGGTCTGGAAAACGAAATTGGTTTAACTTTCTTAGGAGCTTAGTGTTAAGTCAAATGTTCACATACCTCTCTGAGTGTATAAACAACCTTTCTTTTAGGAATACGCGTTTCCTCTGTAGTTCTGACAGTGCTGCTAGTTCAGGGAGGGAGCAGGGTTTGTTGGACTTAGGGACTTTGGTTTGTTCTGTGTTTTTACCTGCACTACAATTGAATATAACTGATTTTTATTGGAGACCGTCCAAAAAAAACAAAACGGAGTAATTTTTTTTTTTTTTTTCAACTAAACAGTTATGGCTAAAAACAATATTTTAGACTCATCTAGTCACAAAAACTTGGTCAAAATTATTTCCTGGAATTGTAAAGGACTCAATGGACCTATTAAACGAGGAAATGTATTGACCCACCTGAAAAAATTAGAGATGGATATCGGGTTTTTACAAGAGACACACTTGAAAGATCAGGATCATAAACGGTTATGAACTAAATGGATTGGACAGATATTTCATTCTAATTTCCCAGTAAAAAACAGAGGCGCAGCTATAATTATTACAAAAAAAGACAATTCCCTTCTTAGCATCAAAAATCATATCTGATTCTCGAGGATGATTTGTTATTGTTACAGGAAAATTGTACAATAAACCAGTTACTCAAGCTAGTGTATACGCTCCCAATGTGGATGAGGCTTTTATTACCTCTTTCTTTACAGCATTCCTTAATATGGACTTTCATAAATTGATTATTGGAGGAGATTTTAACCTGGTGTTAGACCCAACAATTGATAGGTCATAACAAAAACCCATCCAACATATCAAAGTCTGCTAAAGCCATTCATACACTCATGAATACCTATAAATGATTTGATCCATTTAGAGTTTTATCTCCCAACACAAGGAAATAATCTTATTTCTCTCCGGTTCATCATTCGTTTTCTATACTAGATTTCTTCTTAATTGATTATGCATATTTAACAAACATCAAACACTGTGATTACGAAGCAATTGTGTTATCTGACCATAGTCCAGTATCATTCCACATAGAGACGGGACATGACCCGACAACCAAAAAATGGCGGTTTAACAATGCTCTTTTATCGGATGATAAAGTAATAGAAGAACTGCAAAAACAAATTGATATATTTTTACATACAAATGATGATCCAGAGATCAAAAGATCCACCTTGTGGGAAACATTTAAAGCATACATGAGGGGCCAGATTATTTGCTTGAATAGCTTGAAAAATAAACAGCGAAGGGAAAAGGAGTTGAAAATGACCCAAGAACTTAAAGGTGAACTAAGTAACTTTTTTACCTTAACCGAACAGCTTTGGAGTCATTGTAATGTTTATATTACTGATTTCGTGTTGAACGGTGGTCGTCTCACACCCCCTGGTGCCTGTGAGCCGCAAAACCACCCTTGCAACTTTGGGCCGGCGATCCGCCGGCCTCAGTGTTAGGAAGTATCGTGTGATATCAGGTCTCGCGAGGTAACGAATTGCTTTACGGCAAAAAACAGATCTGATAAAATTCTGATAAAATGAGCATCAAACAGAAATAACCCAGCGCCATATACATGTACTACACAACTTGGCCATCAGACAGGGCATCACTCTGCAGGAACCCCCAAGACCAGACGGCCCTATGCCCGATGCAGTGCCCCTGCCACTTCCTAATGCCGCTGGCATTCAGACAAGACAGAGGATCATACAGACATTTTAGGTAAATCAGGCCATTGGTCGAGTGCAGAAACATTACAGCGATTTCATTTTGTGTTTTGCAGCTTCGTGGAAACAAATAACTGAAATCACATTAGTCAGTGGTTTTATGGTTTATTAGCAATTGTATTTGCGCAAGAGGCAATCTGTTTCAGAGACTCGTTGATTTGAATCAATACATTCGTTATGTTGCTCGGTTGATCCTTTAGGTCATTAATGGATTTTTTTTGTTTCCTCTTGATTTTGTAGCACCGCCTCACTCAGCACTCTTGGCGCACGGCGCATGGAAGGGGCAATGGATGGGCCCGGCTCCTCAAGCTCCTCAGGCACAACGGGTGTCGCTATTAAGGAAACACATGTTCACATTAATTTAATTGAGTTTATCCTATGAATGATTTCATTAAAAGTTTACAAATTGAAATAAAATGTATGCAAACACAATATCCTATTCCAGTTGGTTTATTTTACCTTCACTTTGGGTGTTAGATGGCCCGGTTTGTTCTGTCGCAAGAGCATCAGTGTCACTGTCCTTAGTAATCCCGGACAGAGCCGTGACTCCGATGATGCAGGCTATGCGGTTGTCCAATGGGGAAAGTTCCGTTGTTGTCTGTCCTCCTCCAGTTGCGGACATTTCTCATCTGTGTGCTGTGACACGTTTTTTAGCCAATACTTTAAAGGTGCAGTGTGGGATTTTTAGCGGCATCTAGTGGTGAGATTTGCTAATTGCAAACAGCATGTCACTCGCGGTCTATCCCTCGGTTTTCAAACTCGAATGAGAAGCTACGGTGGCCGACGTAAGACAAAATATGTCGTCGTCTGAGTCTGAGTCAGCAGCAGAGAGTAGTAAGTCAAGCAATGAGGTTTCTTTAGCGCTGTTTGTTTGCTTTCGGCTACGGTAGAAACATACCTTCAGACCTTCATAGAAGGGGATTCCCGCGTCTATGTAGATATAAATGTCTCATTAAGGTAATAAAAACATAACGGTTCATTAAGTAAGGTCTTTATACACCACTGAAAACATAGTTATGGATTTTAAATTGCATTTCTGTCAATAGATCCTCAGAAATATTACACAATGCACCTTACATAATATAATAATAGTAATCAGCTGATTGTCTCACGAACGTAACCAGCACATTCTCCCCACAAAGCAAACCCATAATACAGCGAGGGAGAAGAACCACATGAAACTATGCAACAATATATTTTTTCTAACAGGGTAGTAAAAGTTTAGCTGGCTAATATGAGCTGTTACTGTGGCTGAGCCTTGTTTAAACTCGACGCGTCCGCATGAGCCCAAAGGTGCATGCGGCAAAAATGACGTGATTGTGACAGCGCGCGCGCCTCCGCATCCCCTAGACACCACTTACTACACACAAAGGCTTTTTTCTCTGATTTTGGAAACTCGGTCGACTTAAAATGCTTCCAAGATCGACGGGTTGGTGATTCCTGTAACTGTTTTACGGTCAATGACAAGAGTAGCCTACTAATCAGCTGTCTCACGAACTTAACCAGCACATTTATCCCCACATAGCAAAGCCATAACACAGCGAGGGAGAAGAATTAAGTTACATGAAACAATCCAACTACATATTTACACCACTGACAAGGGAAAATTTACTACTCACGGTGTTTATGACTAGCTTCTTCTAGCTTCCTGCGGCTTCTCTTTCAATGTAGTGACGAAACGCGCTCTGTAGCACTGTTTGTTCGCGTTCGGCTACGGTAGAAACATGACGTCACAATATGGCGACCTTCATAGAAGGGGATTCCCGCGCCTATGTAGATATAAATGCCTCATTCTAAGGTAATAAAGACATTACCGTTTATTAAGTAAGTTCTTTATACACCACTGAACACATAGTTATGGATGTCATATTGCATTTCTGTTAATAGATACTCAAATTTTTTACACATTGCACCTTTAATATCAAACCATTTTTTTGTTTTTTCTGGGACAGTTCTCTCCTCAGACCCAACGGAATTAACTGCATTGGTGACATTCTCCCATGCAACATTTTTTCTTTTAATTGTAATTCCTCCTGCAGTGAATGAACTAAACAATATCTGTTGGTTGGATTCTGTGTTTGTGAAGTTCATCTTCTTTGCTCTCTTTGCCATTATTGCAGTGAGGAAAAAACACAATCACGTAATTTTTAAAGGGAAGTGTTGTCACCATATATGGTTAATTGGAGGCGTTTCCGAATGCTAATGACCATGAATGTGAACGAGCATGGTGCTTACGCACATGTGGTATTTATCAACAATGATTGCTTACTCATGTGCGTAAGAACTGCGTCCGCACGTTTGATAAATGCGGATTTTCTTGTACTTAGGCACATTCTAAATTTCATTCGTTGGACAAAATATAGAACCTTTTCTACGCACTGTTGTAGGGATGGGACGATTACCGGTTTCACGATAAACCACGATAAAATGTCCTGGCGGTTAGTATTATCGTTTAAAATTTAATTATCATAAAAAACGTGTTTGATTATCGTGATTTTGAAAACTCGCGGTAAATCCTGTCCAGCCAGAATCAGTCTGACGCAAGCGCGAGCAGGCGCGCAGATGCAATGTTGTTTTTTTGCGCGAGAAGACATGGCGGAAGGCAGTGACAGCGCACGGGAGATTTTTCAGCCATCCAAGAGGACAAAATCGGAGGTATGGTCGTATTTTGGCTATTACAAGAGTCCCGAGGGCAATTTAATCGAGGATGGGCACCCTGTCTGCAAATCTTGCAAGAGGAAAGTCGCTGCAAAAGGGGGAAACACGTCAAATCTGCTAAGTCATCTAACGTTACGTGTAGGGCTGCAACAACTAATCGATAAAATCGATAATAATCGATTATGAAAATCGTTGTCAACGAATGTCATTATCGATTAGTTGGTCTGCTTACGTCACGGGGAGCGTTTACTGGTGATTGGTTGAAACAGGCCAATCAGGATGCTCTGTCTTACACGCGCTTCATGAGGCACACACGCAAGGTCTCTCTCCCTCCGTTGCTCTGCCGCGCGCTCGCGCTACACGGTTTGGAGCACAGTCTCTTCTGTCTCGCATGCGCGCTCTTGCTTGCGCGCTCAAATCCGGTAGTTTGAACTAATTTGCGAGCCGCTATCAATATGCGGGTGACTTCCAGAACTTCCGGGAGACTTGGGATGTCTGTATTTTGCGTCTCGAGCATCAGGTTGCGCAATCAGTTCGCTCGCAACATAAGTGATGGATTAAAATAGTGCTACCGCAGAAATATTAAATTAAAACGGTCTTTACAAAGCGAAGCACTAAATATAAAGGCAGTTAATAACAGCAGCAGTAAATTATTGTTTTCTAGTCACTGTACTCAGTGGTTTTCAGCGAATGTTTGTGCACGAATGTATCATTTTTCCTGTCTTTTTAATCAAGCCTGTTAGTTTGCTTTGTACCTCCAGTACGTTCTCTTTATATAGCATGTGTCTACTATTAAGTTATAATTATTTTTCAAACGCGATCTACTGCGGCTCTATGTTCACACGCTTGTTTTCGGTCTTTCTATATTTATTTTTACAAATTATCCTTATAATTCAATTAATTTTAAATAAAAATTAAATGAATTATATATTTGAGATGTTTTTAGTTTATATCTTCACATCTGAACAACATGTCTGTAAATTTGTTTTAACAAAAATTGTGTTAAAACAATATGTTGGATAAATGTTTTTTTGTTTTTTTACATTAATCATAGTTGTCAACTTGCCATCAGCAATTATCATTAAAAACAATGCAAATATTGATATTTGTAAAACTCAATGTGTGGCTTTTGCACTTTTTAAAGTACACTTTTACACATAAATATCCTAATTTAGGGTTTTAGGTAACACTTTATTTTACGGTGTCCTTGTTACATATGTTACATGTACTTACTGTAGTAATAACAGTAAATTATGCATAATTACATGCAACTAACCCTCAACCTAATCCTACCCTATTCCTATAGTAAGTACATGTAGTTACTTAATATTACTCTGTACTTAAATATATAATTACACTGTAACAAGGACATCTTAAAATAAAGTGTAACCGGGTTTTATTTAGTCATAATAAACAAAAAATCTAATTGAATTTTTATCCGATTAATCGATTAATCGAAAAAATAATCGTCCGATTAATCGATTATCAAAATAATCGTTAGTTGCAGCCCTAGTTACGTGACAACCGCCCACTGAGTTAATTTTTACCTTAATACCCCAACTAACTTGGGCAAATAATTAGACAAAAAATTTATTGGAGATGAATTATTTCATTATCTCACTTGTAATTATTGCAAAGCTTCCGCGAAGAGAAGTGGATTTGAGCCAAGACGAACGAACATATTCAAACTATTAAGGGTGACATTTAAGGGATAATGTATTGTATTCATTCATAGTAAACTTATTACAGTTTTATTTTTTATTTTTTACCACAGAAATAATTTCAGGGACATGAAATATTGAATTGTGATTAACTTAATGTTTTTAAATCTTACCGATTTATAAATCCATTATACAGGTACAGTGTCCAAATCAATCGTAAAGTAAATGTGATCACTACAACAATATTGTAGTAGTATTAATACTAAATTACTCTGATTTAATTTTCAATACAATCAAAACTGAGATGCAAGACATAAACATTTGAATGAAACCAGAGATTGCGTCCGCGGTGATCCGAGACATGGATATGCGCTGTGTAGTGCGTTGCTATTTACAACAGTCATTATAAGTATGCCAGTAGTTTAGTCACCCTGACCCAACCAACATATTTTGTTCATTTAAAGTGTGTGTGTGTGCGTGCGTGCGTGCGTGCGTGCGTGCGTGCGTGCGTGCGTGCGTGCGTGTGTGTGTGTGTGCGTGTGTGAGAGAGAGAGAGAGAGAGAGAGAGAGAGAGAGAGAGAGAGAGAGAGAGAGAGAGAGAGAGAGAGAGAGAGAGAGAGAGAGAGAGAGAGAGAGAGAGAGAGAAAGTGATTTATTATTTATTAATAATAATAATATTCAGTCACACACATCCATAAGTGTTATTATCATTATTAATGATAGGGTTTAATGATGGGTTAATTAAAACCTGCACTAGGAAAACTTATACCTCTCACTCTCAGGGCTCCATGTTAATGTTAATATAATGTTGATGCTTAAAAAAGTGCATATTACTGCTAATTGTATTTTTTGTTTGTTGATTTTCAAATGTTTTCAGGGTGAGCATCAGTTCTTTTTGAACATTTCCATCTCATTTTAACAAAACCGTGATAATATTGATAATCGTGATAACTTTGGTCACTATAATCGTGATATGAAATTTTCATACCGTCCCATCCCTACACTGTTGATAAATGAGGGCCCAGACCTTTATAAAAGAAAGCAGTCATTGCAGACTGAACTCAGTTTACTATACACAGCAGAAACGACTAAATTCTTGACACAATTAAGACACAAAAATTTGGAATATGGGGAAAAAACAGGTAAACTATTAGCCCAGCAAATTAAAGAAGAAACAGCGTCAAGGTTAATTACAGAGATACGAACAGATTCTGGTCAGACAACAACCAAATTCCAAAATAATAAATGATACATTCAAGAATTTCTATTCCAAATTGTACTCTTCAGAATCCAAAAATGATTCAAACTTAATAGAATTTTTTTTTGATAACCGTCAGATACCCACTATAAATCTAGAAAACAACAAATTATTAGAACAACCTATTTCAAACTTAGAAATAAAACAAGCTATACAGTGTATGCAAAACTCTAAGTGCCCTGGCCCTGGTGGTTACAGTGTTGAATTTTACAAGCCTTTTATAGATCAAATCTCAATACTTCTTTTAAGTGTCTATAATGAAGCATTGACTACAGGTTCTCTACCTCCAACGTTATACGATGCATGCATCTCTTTAATCCATAAATCTGGCAAGGACCCTCTAGAAACAGGTTCATACAGACCTATAAGCCTTTTGAATGTAGATAACAAAATTTTGGCAAAGATCTTAGCCATGCGTTTGGAAAAGGTCCTTCCAACTGTTTTGTCACCAGACCAAACTGGATTTGTTAAAGACTAGGGGTGTAAATCGGAGCCTTAATGACGATTCGATATGATACCGATTTCTTAAGCCAACGATTCGATTATTTTCGATACTTCAGAATTTCCCGCGATACGATTCGATACGATTCAATACTAGATTTTTTTTTTACATGATATCTAATAAGTTTCAAATAAATCAACAAAAAAAAAATTTAGCCTTTTATTGAGAATACAGAAACAGCATTTGTGGCGAGCAGGACATTTCACTTTCATTGCCAGCTCGCTCTGACGGTTCCATCGCTCTTGAAAGTCAGACTCAACAATGTGTGTGAACATAGATAGACTGTGAAACGTAAGTAACACAGTCTATCTATGTTAGCGCCACCCGCAGCTTAGGATTAGGTTGTACGCATATGTTGGAGCTGATGCTGAAAATAGACAGGCGGCAAAATAAACACATTAATCGATACTCTTGTGGACGCATTGATGCATCGGCTGTATAATCGATGGATCGATACGAATCGATTAATATTTACACCCCTATTAAAGACAGGCAGTTGTTTTTTAACATCAGGCGACTGTTCAACATTATCTACACTCAAAATCCAAATAAAGTAGTATCCGAAATATTGGTCTCACTAGATGCCGAGAAGGCCTTCGACAGGGTCGAGTGGGATTTTCTCTTCTCGGCCGTCGGGGTTTGGATTTGACCCCTACTACATTTCTTTAATTCAGTTGCTTTATGCTCAGCCTAAAGCATGTGTTCACACAAATAATATGGACTCTTAACCTTTTCCTCTTCACCGTTCAACACGACAAGGCTGCCCTTTATCCCCCTTGTTGTTTGCACTGGCCATAGAACCTCTTTCTATTTTGCTGCGCTCTACAGGGGATTATAAGGGGATTGTAAGAGGAGATAAGGAACATAAAGTGTCCTTATATGCGGACGATCTGCTTCTATATATTTCAGATCCATCTCTGTCTCTACCAAAAATTATGACCATGCTATCAGACTACGGTAAAGTATCAGGATATAAAATTAACCTGTCAAAAAGCATATTGTTTCCGATCAGCTCTAAGGCAAAAGATCAAGTACATACGCTCACCCCTTTTCCCTTCGCTGTTTCAGACTGTTTTAAATATCTCGGAATAAATATTACGTGGGAAATATCTGGCCTCTTCAGCAAAAACTTTGTGAACCTATATAAACAAACGGAGCAACAGATCGAGAGGTGGTCTAATCTCCCGATCTCTCTCGCTGGCCGAATTAATATTATCAGAATGAATGTTTTACCGAAATATTCTTTTTTATTTCAGTGTGTTCCAATTTTGATTAAAAATAATTTTTTTACCAAAATAGATTCTTTAGTTGCGTCCTTTATTTGGAATAAAAAGACACCAAGAATTAAAAAATCCTTTTTACAAAGACCCAAACCCATAGGAGGAATGGGATTACCCAGCTTCCGGTTCTATTATGGGTCCTATAATATTCGATGTATGTCATTTTGGAATGGATCTCTCAAACCTGATTGGGAACAGATGGAAAATCAAGCTTTTTCTCCTAATACATTGAGATCATTGATACATTATACCTCTGATCTTTCTAAATTTAAGGCTCAGAATCCGGTTGTGTCTCGCTCACTAAAAATTTGGTCTCAGATCAGAAGACATTTTTCAGTGGAATCAATGTTCAGTCCTTACACCAATGACTGGTAATCAAGCACATAAGATGTTTTCAGGTCAAACATTTCAACAATGGGACCCTAAAGGAGTGCACACAATTATAGACCTCTTCATTGACAAAATATTTCCAACATTTGAACAATTAATACATAAATTTAATATTGATAACAAAGACTTTTTCAATTACTTGCAAATAAGCAACTTTACTAAAGTAACATTTCCCTCTTTTCCCAATCAGCCTGAAGTAGGTCCTATGAACAATGTATTATTGAACAACCCACTCAAAAAAGGATCTATTTCTAGAATATATAATTACCTTTCACAGATAGATTGTACAACTACACTTGACATACACTACACTTAAATAACGTAATGCATTATTTACAATTGAAAAAAAAAAAAAATTCTTTAACCCTCTGGGGACCAAGAACGCGCCAGCGCGTTTTGCTTTTTTTTTTTCACATAGCAGCAACATAGACTTAAAATACTCCGTCATTTATGGTCATATAAATAAAATCAATACATGATTATAAACTATAGAGGGTCTTCTTTTTTTGTGTACACTCACATTAACATCAAAACCTTGTGTTTTTTTTTTTTTAAATAAATAAAATAAACAGGGTGCGCTTTCAGCTCACTCTGTCTCCGCAAAAATCTTTCTGAAACATGTCTGGAAAATGAACGGAAACTCCGCTAATACTTATCACACAAACATGAAACATACGTCTAAAGAACGCTTTAAATTTCTACTTTTAAATAAAACAATTCACATTTAAAACAAATATTCTCCTGCAATGTAATCTGTCTGAAACTAAAGAGAAGTACAGTTTCTCCTGTCTCAGCTCATTATCGTTAATTTGTTCACACCCACTCGCAGAGCGCGCTATTCATAAGATAATGTGTTGAGGCCATTTGCAAAATAGATAAACGCCCCCAGGCAAATGCTGTAAACACACTATATTTTTTAGTCAGATTAAGATTCGTCTTGCGCGGCTATGAGGAATAGTCCTGGGACATTTACCACAGAACAAGTGCTGGTTTCACTTCGAGGAGGACCAACAGACTCAGCTGAGAAGTGTAAGTATTTTATGCTTGTGCTTTGTTCTAATCGCAATATAGAATAACGTAAGTGTCTGTAAACGGACAAATAGCATACTGTTTAAATGTGAATCATGTTTCTCTGTGTGTGTGTGTGTATGAATGAATGAATGCACGCACAGATACGCACTGTTACAGACGAAATAAAAGACAAAATTTCGTTGACTAGTTTTGAATAAAGTTTTTCAAATCAAATAAGCATCAAATAAGCTTCAAAATAAAGACATCAGCTTTTGTTAGGAGTTTCTGGGGATAGAAGTGTCCAGACGTATGCACCCTGTATTTTAAAGAAGAACATTTAATTATTTGCAATACATTATTCATAACACAAAGAATTCAGGGACATTATTCACGTCCCTAAAGGTTGGAGTTTTCCTCATTTTTTTAATTAAGGCATTAAGATTTATTATTCCTATTTTTAGTCAACTTTAGCATGGGTGTGTTCACTTCTAATTCTAAGCAGTGTGTGTGTGTGTGTGTGTATATATATATATATATATATATATATATATATATATAATTAAAAAGCTATTTTAACCAGAAAAATCTACAATGCATGCCCAAAGTCGTGCAGCCATAGTTTCTCTTGATATCAGCATGTTCACAGGTGTTTATTTATTTTTTTACAGGGACAAAATGCCATGAGTCCTGCTGAGTTCAACATTCACAGGAGACTGTAATGAAAAATCAAACACCTTGGAAATGACAGGTATGTACTATGTTTCAGGAATGGGACCATGCTGTGTGACTGTGCAAGCCTCTGTCTTTAGATCAGTGTGTTTACTAATGTGCTTTTTTGTCCTTTGTTGTGTATCTTTGGATTATGTTGTGTTGTAAATAAATCCAAACAATCTAAAAGCCATTCTTTTTTAAATCTCCTCATTCTTTGTGCAAGGCTCCTCGTAATGATTGGGCCTGATAGCACCTAATAGGGCCATTATGGGAGGGTCTTTGTCTTTCTCAGGTGTGAAATGCCATACATATTAATGAGAGATCACTCCTCCTTGCATAAAGCTTTCTCAAACAAAACACGTCATACACATTCTAAAAGACTTTATTGACTTATCTGAATGAGTAGTCAGGATGATTCTCACATAGTTTTGAAGCAAATATTCTAGACTATGTGATACAATTTTCAAAAGTCTTGTGAAGAAATAATCAATATGTGTTTTGTGGCCTTATTTCAGAAACTTTTATTTTTAAGTTTTTCAATAACCATGCATAAATAATATTCTCTCAAAAATACAAATACAAGGAAATACAACGGAAAGAATACGCTGCGTGTTTTAAATAGCATTAAAAATGAACGAAACGCAATATGTGGCGGCCGGAGTTGATTTTGTGGCCGCGAATTAGTCTATGTGTGGGAAACACTGCATAAAAGTCACGTGCGAACTGCTCGGCTCGGCACTGAGGGCTTATAGCGTCGAGTTTCTTATCTTTTTCGCCGACGAAAGCAGAGCCGTGGAGAGCAG
The DNA here is from genome assembly GCA_029959095.1 of Rhinichthys osculus. Lineage (NCBI taxonomy): Eukaryota > Metazoa > Chordata > Actinopteri > Cypriniformes > Leuciscidae > Rhinichthys > Rhinichthys osculus. The sequence continues at coordinate 24,584,633 of JARWKJ010000015.1, forward strand.
CTTCGCCATGCTTTCATTGTTTTGATGCCGTCATTGGAGCTGAAATGACAGGAGGGGTTGTGTCGCCCAGATTTGCTTCCCCCGGTCTGCATTTAAAATGAAGCCACACTCTCGATCGTTTACGTCTCGTAGCCATCGTGCTTTTGGGGGATTTAAAAATCCAGTCGCATAAGTTACTGTAACGTCATGCCGCGACACGGGAATGGATGGAACGGAACATTTGGAATCGTTAGTGGAATCGTTAACGTGTGGACGTGTACGATTCCGATGGATCAGAACCTGGAAACGATTCCCAGAAGAACCTGGAACCGATTCCCAAGCCTATTCATACATATACATATGTAAGTGATTTGTAAAAAATTGTTGGAAAACAGTAATAAAAAAAACAGAGAGAAAAAAAACATTCAGACAAATATCAGGGTATAAACTTAATATGGGGAAAAGTATACTATTTCCAATTAACAATGTAGCTGATCAACAATCCTTTGAATACTTGCCCTTTAAAACTTCAACCCAGTTTAAATACTTAGGGATCAATGTCACTAAGACATTTGCAAATCTATATAAAGAGAATTTTTCAAAATTACTGGATCAAACAATGCGGGATCTACAGGGATGATCTCATTTCCCAATCTCATTAGCAGGAAAAATGTATATACTAAAAATGGCCATCCTTTCAAAATATTTATTTCTATTTCAATGTATACCAATATATATAAAGAAATGTTCTTTCCACAGCCTTGATAAAATTATTTCAGAGTTTATTTGGAATAGAAAGACACCTAGAATTAGGAAGGCACTTTTGCAGAGGCCCAAATCAAAAGGAGGAATGGGATTGCCAATTTTTCAGATTTATTTGGTGAGTAATATAAGGATGATGGCCTATTGGTTACAAAAACAACCCCAGTTATGGGTAAGCATAGAAAAGGCATTCTGCTATCCTTCTTCGCTTTCAGCTCTACTTTTTTCACCTCTACCAACTATACGCCCTGGACCAATAGACAATCCTGTAGTTTCGCACACACTCAAGATTTGGTCCCAGGTCCGAAAGTTTTTTGGTTGGCAAAAAATAAAAAATATCTCTTTTACTCCCTCATTTAAAAATACAATATTTGACGATTGGGTTAGAAAAGGAATTTTTAGTTTTATAGACCTATTTATTGATAAAGTATTTCCATCATTTGAACAGCTACAAAATAAATACAACATACCTTGCATTTTTGCAGGTGCGAAACTTTATTAAACAAAATCCATTGTATCCCAACTCTCCCAATCAATCCATAATGGAATTGATACTTATGCGTGACCCCCACAATAAAGGAGGTATTTCATATATATATATATATATATATATATATATATATATATATGAAACACTATTCCAATTGACAAGCTCATCAACCCTAGAACACTTAAAATCTTCCTGGGAGGAAGATTTGGGTATTTAAATTACAGGAGGAGCAATGGGAGGCAGCCCTTAAACAGATTCATAGCTGTCTAAAAGTCTGGCAACCTTTCATAATTACTTTAAAGACATTAATTCTTCTGGTGATAGTTAAATTGATCGCTTAATACATGGGAAAATTTAAACTAAGGCCCCGTCCACACTACTGCGTTTTCGTTTAAAAACGGAGACCTTTTGCTACGTTTGCACCTCCCGTCCACACTAAAACGGCAAAAACGGAGACCCAAAACGGAGAAGTTTAGAAACGCTGCCGATCCGTTTTTCGTTTTGAATCTCCGGAGGGCGTTTTAGTGTAGACGGGTCAAAACGGAGGACTTTAGAAACGATAACGTAGTAGAGGCTCACGCTCGGCTCTATGATTGGGTGTCATCAGTCATGGCGTATATCTTTGCTAGCAGCTGTTGTACAAGTAAATTCTGCATTTTACAACGCTATAACTGCCTACATGCGCCGGAGTCAAGCTATTATTCGAGCGATCTGTGACAATTCCCGTGTGCAGCGGCGGCGTTGACCGTACATGGAGCGTCGGTTTGGGGTTAACCCAGAGCATGGTGGGATAATTTTATCAATGAAGTTGTGTTTACACCGGCACGCGCATGCCCAGTGTTGGTGAATGGTCACGTGATCCGCGTTTTCAGTCGTTTTAATGTGGACGGAGATCAATTCTAATACGCAGCTAAAACGCTGGTGTGGACGGAGATCGTATTCGTTTTAATTATCCGTTTCTAAACTAAAATGCAGTAGTGTGGATGGGGCCTAAGAAGAGGAATTAATTAATGCTTGAGGTATATAAGTCTAATGTCCCCACACCCCATTTTCTTTTTCTTTTTATATTTAATATACATTTGTTTATTTATTTTAGCTTTTCCTCCGATACACAGCATATATATTACATGTCCTGTATTGTTTGATCTCAAATATTACCAACAAATGATGGTGAATGATGTTGAAAAAAAATTCTCGAATTGACAAAGTAAAATGCTTTCTGTTAAGATTTTGGAATATGCAGGCCACACAGAAAAGAAAAAAAAAATCTAACATTTATGTTGGAAAAGTTCTTGAAGAAGAAACACTGAATTACTTTAAACAAAGAGGATCTACTTTTTTTAATTTATTTTTTTATTATGGTTATTATTTCTTACATTTGTGTATATGTGTGTGTGTTATTGTTAGATGTTGTGGAAAGTATGTATGAGAGAATAAATGTTGGTTTATATGTGTTGTATGGTTTTGATATGTCTTAACAAAAAATACAATAAATAAAGCAAAAAAATAATAATAATTTTAAATACAACCTATAATATTCGACAGGCAATCTTCGGCAATAAGCGACAGAGAGCAACCGTTAAAGACGCCATTTTATGACGTGATAGTGTGTCCCAAAGTTTGTCTACTCTTCTGCTATACACTCAAAAGTATGTACTTTTTTTCATAGTATAAGTTGACAAATTGAGACGCAACAATTCATTCATTAAAACAGATTTACAGAAATGGAGCAATCGTTCAGTATGTGTGATGATTATCAGTGTATATATGCGGAAAAGCTGCTAAAGACAAAAGTTGTGTTTGTGTTTAATTCAATGTCTTCACTGTTACTTTCCCTGTGTAGCCTACATGTATGCAGCTTTCTCTACCGTGAACGAGATTAAAAAGTTATTCCCCGATGCTGATGTACAGATCAAATGTTAAATCTGAGGTAGTAGACATATTTCTCTTGGATTTCCTTAACTTTATATCGTGGCGCTGTGCTGCAGTACTAGTGTTTCCCTCATACATCATACTCCAGGATTCCCCTGCCGTCGGGACATTTTAAGCGCTTAACGTATAGCTTAATGGACTAATACAGTGATATATAAGACCAAACTCGCTCCTTATTGGGGATGTATGCTATACTATAAAGCCTACGGGCAAGCAGATGGACTCAGAATATGAACGTAATGTGCAACATTTCAAGTGTTTCCCAGTGAAATACTGGAATAAAGTTGGCTTGACATTGGATATTCGCAAATTTAGGGACCGTCTCTAGATACATATGACATTGGTATACATGTTTCTAACTTCAATTGCATTTGCAGACAGTGACTTAGTCATAAAATCAATTGTAAAGTGTTCATGTAGGTGTCAGGCATGATGCACAACTTTTAGATTGTTGATATTAAAACAAATATGAGCTCATGCGGTAGTGAAACAAATAGCAATATTTACACATGATTTGACAATTTGCTTTATTAAATATCAAAAATCTAAAAGGCGTGCATCTGACACCTACATGAAGATTTTACAGTTGGTTTTATGACTGTAAGTCATATCTTCAAATGCTATTGAAGTTAGAAACGTGTATTCCAATGTTGTATGTAACTTAAAGGATTAGTACACTTTTTAAAAAAAAAACTTTTGCTGATAATTTACTCACCCCCATGTCATCCAAGATCTCCATGTCTTTCTTTCTTCAGTCGAAAAGAAATTAAGGTTTTTAATGAAAACATTCCAGGATTTTTCTCCATATAATGGACTTCAATGGGGCCCAAACGGTTCAAGGTCCAAATGACAGTTTCAGTGCAGCTTCAAAGGGCTTTAAACGATACCATGACGATACCCTTGCTCTGTTCTGTGATGACTCTGTTCTGTGAGACCTTTTCAATGTAATTGCGTATTACGTGACGTCACGAACGCGCATCACAGAACAGAGCAAGGCGAGCATTTGTGCTTATAAAACTAGGGGTGCGCCGATCCGATATTCGGTATCGGTATTAGTCCGATACTGGCCAAAATCACTGGATCGGATATTGTATGAATCGCGGGAGTATATTCCGATCCGATACGACCACGGACCTAGTCCTAAACTGTCAAACAAATGCTTAACAACACCTGAGAGACATGCCGTAAAGAGAGATGAGCAACATGCGTCACGCTGCAGCTGCACACAGGGTCGCCAGATTTTCACAACAAAACCCGCCCAATTGCATTTTAAAAAGTAGCCAATCGCGTTTCGAGGTGTGAGAGGGAGCGCTGACTTGGCAACACTGGCGTCACGTGAACAGTAGCTAGAACGAGACTGAGTAAGGTGAGACCTGTCAGCAATTATCATGTCAGCTGTGTGGAGTTATTTTAAAAAAGTGTGCATTTTGTTTTGTGAGTCTCCGCAACGGCGATAGATTGGAGCGCGTCCGAGTGAAGATTGTGCGCGCGCCACAAGATAACACTGTATCCGTGCAACTGATAGCAGCGGCAACGAGCGCTCAGCTTGATTTAAAAAAACAAACACATTTTAGCGCTAGGTCTAACTATGTTAATTAATGCTCTGTTAAATGGAGATGTTTTATTTATTTGTATTACATCTGTGCCTCATAATGTTTCAAAAGTGGTGGGGGGCAATATCGATCCTGAGAAAAAGTGGCTGGGACATGTCGCACCCTCAAATTACACCTATGATCCCCAGATGTTACATGTGAAAAACTTTAGAGCTTGGACTGTCTATCCAAAATGTTTTTCCCCTTTATCAGGTGTAATGGCCTAGTAGAGTTTAATTTGTGAGTGCCTTATTGTACTATTCTGTTCTATTGTACATTTTATAATGGAGATACCATTATTTTTATGGTAGGTTATACTTATTTAAGTTATGACTAAATAGAGTTTTGTGTTACATCCAGTATTTGGCACTGGAATTATATATTTTTTTATTTGCACAGTTGGACTTTAAATTTAATTAATTGAATGGTGCTGAATAATTAAAAATGCTGCTACAAGTTCTGTTTAAAAATTATTTTAATAAACATTAAGCAGCAGTAGATGTTGTGGGCTACGTATTTCTTCCTTTAGGGGAGTAGAATATTTATTGCACTATTTGAGCATGATGCTTTTTAGATGGCTAGGTTAATCACAGTGCATCCTTCTGACAAACGTGTTATTAACAGCTTAATTAAGAGGGAGAAAAATATGGTATGGTATTGTATCAGTATCGGTATCGGCAGATACTCAAGTTTGTGGTATCAGTATCGGTATCGGACATGAAAAAGTGGTATCGAGCCAGCCCTATATAAAACTTAAACTTTTTTATTTATTTTTGATAGATAGATTTTATTGTCCCATAGGGATAATCATTTTCACACATCCTTTTTTCCTTCTTCCATAGCACAGAAATATCACATATGAGGAAACACATATAACATGTAACACATATCCAAGTACATATACAAACACACAGCTCAAAAAGAGACCCAGATAAACACATCAAATGTGAAAACTACAAGGCAACTGAAGTGGGGGGTGGCAGTATTACAGTTTGTTCAGCACTGGGATGGCGGTGGGGACAAAACTTTTTTTGAAATAGGCTTTAGTCCAGGTTAGTGCTCTGTATCTGCGACCGGATGGGAGTAGTATGAAGAATTTATTCAGGGGATGGTCTGTGTCAGCTGCTATTGCGCGTGCTAGGCGTGTGATGGCTGTGTCATTCATGTCTGATAGGCTGGGTGTGGGGAGATTGATAATCTTAGAAGCAATATGTGTGATTTTAGTGAGTTTGTTTTTGCAAGTGACGGTTAACATTGTGTAGAAACTGGTTGAGCAGTACAGCAGGGTGGGTTGAATGATGCTTTTGTAAAGTAGGAGCAGGAGATGTGGGGCAACAGAGAGGGCTTTCAGTTTGCGTATTACATGTAGTCTTTGTTGTGCACGTTTCTGGATGGCAGTGACATGTTCCTTGAAGTTGATTTTATTATCTATAATGAGTCCCAGGTATTTAAAGCTACTGACCTGTTCGATTAGTTGACCGTGGATGTGGGTATGGTTCAGTCCACGTGGTGATTTGGATGTGTACATGACCAACTCTTTTGTTTTGTCTGTGTTTATTTGGAAGTAATTGTTCCGACCCCACTGTGAAAACTGAAATTGAGTCCAGATATGCTGAAATGACCGATCGTTTCGCTAGATAAGACCCTTATTCATCGTCTGGTATCGTTTAAAGCCCTTTGAAGCTGCACTGAAACTGTCATTTGGACCTTGAACCGTTTGGGGCCCATTGAAGTCCATTATATGGAGAAAAATCCTGGAATGTTTTCATCAAAAACCTCAATTTCTTTTCGACTGAAGAAAGAAAGACATGGACATCTTGGATGACATGGGGGTGAGTAAATTATCAGCAAAAGTTTTTTTTTTAAGTGAAATAATCCTTTAAGAGACAAACTCTAACGAACTTCCAATGGGAAGTATTCCTGTATGCCAATATTTCACTGGGAAACGCTTGAAACTTTGCGCATTACGTTCATATTCTCATATTGTCTATCTGCTTACCTGTAGGCTATATTATAGCCTACATTCCCAATAGGTGTGAGTCTTTTATATCACTGTATCAGTCCATTAAGCTACGTTAAGTGTTTAATATGCCCCAACGGCAGTGGAATCCTGAAGTATGACGTATGAGGGAAACACTAGTACTGCAGCACAGCTCCACAATATAAAGTTAAAGGTGCCTTGTATAATGTCCGCCAAAAAATCAATTCATACTCCACATTCCATACCAGATGGGGGCAGTATACCTCCAGAAAGTGAGTTGGTCTACTCTAGAGTAACAAACGAGAAACGGCATAGTCTCTATGCTCCGCCCCTACCTTCACAACGACCCTAGAGCCATAGCCGAAGCCGAGCCAACTCCTAATAGAGGACGTTTTGACTCCAGAGGAACGTTGGTTGATGTCAAGTGATTTTTAAATATGACATCTTCAAGCTACTCTCCTTCACCTTTACCAGTGAATATGTTCATATTCGTTTTGTTCATATTACATTTTGATTGTTAGTTTGAATTACATTAATTTGACAGACAGCATTCGCTGATGTTGACCAAGCTAGCGCCATTCAGAGCTGCCAACTCTCACGAATTCACCGTGAGACACGCAATTGACACTCAGATTATGGATCGCAATCTACTGCTATTCCTGCAGTTCCCAGATGTGCTATGTTAAATTTGTGGAAGCAAATTTGTAAAGTGAAAGAAAGAGTAGGGCTGCAACAACTAATCGATAAAATCGATAATAATCGATTATGAAAATCGTTGTCAACGAATGTCATTATCGATTAGTTGGTCTGCTTACGTCACGGGGAGCGTTTACTGGTGATTGGTTGAAACAGGCCAATCAGGATGCTCTCTGTCTTACACGCGCTTCATGAGGCACACACACGCAAGGTCTCTCTCCCTCCGTTGCTCTGCCGCGCGCTTGCGCTACACGGTTTGGAGCACAGTCTCTTCTGTCTCGCATGCGCGCTCTTGCTTGCGTGCTCAAATCCCGGGAGTTTGAACTAATTTGCGAGCCGCTATCAATATGCGGGTGACTTCCAGAACTTCCGGGAGACTTGGGATGTCTGTGTTTTGCGTCTCGAGCATCAGGTTGTGCAATCAGTTCGCTCGCAACATAAGTGATGGATTAAAATAGTGCTACCGCAGAAATATTAAATTAAAACGGTCTTTACAAAGCGAAGCACTAAATATAAAGGCAGTTAATAACAGTAGCAGTAAATTATTGTTTTTTAGTCACTGCACTCAGTGGTTTTCAGCGAATGTTTGTGCACTAATGGATCATTTTTCCTGTCTTTTTAATCAAGCCTGTTAGCTTGCAGCGTAACGTTACCTCCATTACGTTCTCTTTATATAGCATTTGTCTACTATTAAGTTTTAATTGTTTTTCAAACGCGATCTACTGCGGCTCTGTTTACACACTTGTTTTCAGTCTTTCTATATATATATATTTTTTTATAAATTATCCTTATAATTCAATTAATTTTAAATAAAAATAAATGAATTATATATTTGAGATGTTTTTAGTTTATATCCTCACCTCTGAACAACATGTCTGTAAATTTGTTTTAACAAAAATTGTGTTAAAACAATATGTTGGATAAATGTTTTTTTTTTTTTACAATAATCATGGTTGTCAACTTGCCATCAGCAATTATCATTAAAAACAATGCAAATATTGATATTTGTAAAACTCAATGTGTGGCTTTTGCACTTTTTAAAGTACACTTTTACACATAAATATCCTAATTTAGGGTTTTAGGTAACACTTTATTTTACGGTGTCCTTGTTACATATGTTACATGTACTTACTGTAGTAATAACAGTAAATTATGCATAATTACATGCAACTAACCCTTAACCTAATCCTACCCTATTCCTATAGTAAGTACATAAGTACATAAGTAAGTAGTTACTTAATATTACTCTGTACTTAAATATATAATTACACTGTAACAAGGACACCTTAAAATAAAGTGTAACCGGGTTTTATTTAGTCATAATAAACAAAAAATGTAATTGAATTTTTTATCCGATTAATCGATTAATCGAAAAAATAATCGTCCGATTAATCGATTATCAAAATAATCGTTAGTCGCAGCCCTAAGAAAGAGATTGTATTTTTAAACAGAATTAATATTTTGTAAGTGAAGTCTGAGAAGTGAATATAGATTATTGAATTTTTAATAATGAAGATGTGTGTGAAATATTTTTAATTGAAATATTCACAGCTTAAATATACAACCATGTTGAATTTCAGCCCATAAAAATATAATGCATTAAAATGCAACCACGGTTAATGGAATGCATATTTTTTCAAGTAGTACAATTCAACAAGCCTTTTTTGTTTCAAAGACATTTGTCATTAATTTTCTTCCATACAGACACCGCTTCTGCTTATTCAGGTCAAGTGTATGTGGGGTAACACAGCGCTGTTATCATTTACATTTGTCAGTTGAAAATTATGTTATAAAGTTACTCTGTGCGTTCGCTCGGCGGCTGCTATAAGACACTTGTTGCACACTACAGTAGGCTAGATCAATATTAGAATATCATATTAAAGCTGCAGTCCGTAGCTTTTTTGGGTTAAAAATTATCCAAAATAAATTTGAGCAAATACATAACCAGCCAGTGTTCAAAACTATCTACTTGCCTTAGCTCGATTCAAAACGGTAAGCTTGTAATAATGTTTCTAATTCAGTGGTACTGGTGGATTTCCACGGGAAATTCGAGCATGTCTTTGCGTCATTACGTCACATCTGTACACATAAAGAAGAAGTCTCGGCTAGTATAAGCTATATTGCGTGTGAGGATGCTGGAGGTGGAGATTTATAGCCTTTTCTCACAGCACTTGATATAATTAAACTTATTAATTTGATGGCGAATCCCAAAGGGTTCAAACAACAATCACCAGTGACAACTGGAGATTCGCCCGTTGTAAAATGCAAGAGACTCACAGAAAAGTGGCTACAGAAAAAAAGAGACTGTAACCGGCCCATGCGAAAACAGGGATAAATATCAGAAGGGTATTAAATGTAGTCACGCAATGCTGATGGTGAACATTAACAATTTGAGAACAAAGTATAATTTGCACGGTTTTACGTGATATGATAAGCGATTGTTAGATTTAATCAGCGCGATTTACTGCAATGCTTTTTTTCCCTTAGTTGGCTTTTTTTTCCCTTAGTAAGTGAAGTCTGAAAAGCAAATATAGATTATTGAATCTATATTCAATGTTCAGATTACATTTTCCGGTGAAAATTATTATGTTGGTCATACTTCCAAAAATAATAATCTGTGATTCTGAATCCCAGTATCCACAACGGCGTGGTAACTGACAGCCACACACTCTCCTCAAACATTGGATTCAGCCGCGCTGGGTCGCATCGATGCACAACTCACGTAAAGTTGATAATTCCGTGAATAACTGCAATTGCAGATTTCGAACAGAGATGGAAAAACTGCGGACTGCAGCTTTAGTAAATGCTGGATGGTTTGTGTTGCTAAATGGCATGCAATTAATTTTAAAACATATTGTATGACAGAGAAAATGCTGCATTACGGTTAATAAAAATAAAGCTGCAATTGATTATGTTATGTTATGTTGGCCACTTGACAAAATAGTGTTTTTCTCTGAGGCATGGTAAATCGCAGAAAATCAAGAAAACAAGTGATTCAAACAATAAGACTAACAGTGTTGAGCTATATAACAATGATTCGTTTTCTGTCTAAAAGTGTATCCAATAGGGCTGCACGATTTGGGGAAAATGTCATATTGCAATTATTGAGGTCAATATTGCGATATACCGTAATAAACAAATGGTTTCATGAGTTAACTTGCTTGGTTCTAAAGCAAAATGCACACACAGATTAGTGATAATTCTGAAATGTGTATTTCTCAACTCAAACTAGCAACAACAACTAAATGATTGATAACACCTATAATGATCAATAAGCCATTGATGTCTAGATAAAAATTAATTTAATTTTAATTTAAGTGAACTTCAAATAATCCTCACATAAACCCATAATAAATGGCATATTTACCTGTGCTCTTCCTGTCTAACAGGTAGGACATATCCAGAAATTGAATCAAGTTATCAAACAGTCTGCGCTGCATAAATGATAAATTATATGGACTAAAATCCTATTTAAAGCTACACAAGTTCTTTGGTCAAGAGCAGTGAGTGTTTTTCTCTGTTCCCTTTGTTCTTTGATTAACTTTACTGACAGAAAAGCATTATTGGATGCTGGCCCTTTAAGAGTTGCTGACAGAGACGCGGATCTCACATGCGCCTTATTCTCTTACAACTCTTTACGACCATCATAAGACTGCTCTTATGTTATGAAGACACTCGACAAATGATATTTTGGCATAAATGTGTGTGTTATTGTTCGTTCACTTCAAGCGGAAAGAGAAATGTATTCTGGCGCGCGGTCTGTGCATGCGCATTATACTGGCGCGCGTCTTTCAGTCAGGACATTCACAGGCAGCGTGCTCTCTTTTGACTTGTCTCGCTGAATGGTTTAAAGCATTCGCATGAATAAGAGCGGGATCATGTAACACTAGCCAAAGGATGACAAAAAATAACAGATGCTGCGTTAACAGCCCTAATTTGTTTATTTCATATAAAATCGCAGTATTTTGCGTCATATAATCGCATAGGCTTGACATCGCGATTACGATTGCGATATGATTAATCGTGCAGCACTAGTATCCAATCAGTTGTTCCCTTGTCTAATAAAACATTTAATATATTAAAGCGCCTTTGGTGTTTCCATGGTTTCTGCAAAAGGTATGGCGTCACTTAGGCCTGGGCGGTATGACGGTATATATCGTTACCGCGGTAGAAAATGTCAACCGTAACAGATTTTTTTATTACATGTATACCGCGACATGTAAATAAGTGGGTGTGGTTAACCCCCATGCAGCGTGCGTGAGACTGAAACACTGAGATTTGTCAAAGAAACACAGAGAAAGCCGATCAAGAGGATCCACAAAGGAATTACGTTTTCTAAAGGGTTGTTGTTAACGTGATATTTTCGGGGGGGAAGGCGCAGTCGTCAACTAGAGCAGTGCAGCACTCTACAGTTTAGAGGAGTGCACGCTCGCAACGGGGAAAGCATGAAGCTTCCTTGATAACAACATTTCCTATATCAATATCGTAACGAATAGAAATAGGCTTAAATAATGTATAGTTATCTGCATCTTTCCGTCTCTTATGTATAGTTACTTTTTAAACACGAAAATCGCATTCAGCATGACACGCAAGTGGTTGCCGTGGTAATGAACAACCTGCTTAAAGCGAATGTATAATCCCTGTATCTGAGGCAAAATTACTAAATATGCAGCGCGAGTTATATATTTCTAACTCCAAACAATTGGCCACTGAACCAGCGGATAAAATCTTCCTTTGATTCGATACATGATTACTTGACACTCAAATTAACTGATCACATTTTACTGATGCAAAAGACGCGCGCGTGCACACACACTAAGGGAGCACGGTGTGTCAGTGTTCACCGGGCTGTGGTCAAATAATGACGCAGTTACAAGGTGTATAATTTAAACTACTTAGTCAACACTAACAGTAGCTGCTGTTCGGTTTTCATACTGCTGCACTCCCTCTAGTCACTTCTGAACTTCTCTTGATTAAAGCTCCAGGTGACAGGTTGCCAGATATCACAAAAAGAGCCCCTTAAAAACGCAGTATAATAAGCAGACATGCCAAAAATGTACCGGGGAACACTTTTAAACATAACTAGTATTACCGTATTTTCCGCACTATAAGGCGCACCGGATTATAAGGCGCACCTTCAATGAATGACCTATTTTAGAACATTTTTCATATATAGGGCACACCGGATTATAAGGCGCATAAGATACTGCAGTCAACGTTTGACTGGGTTTGCGTTATGCATCCACTAGATGTGCTAAAGGGAATGTCAACAAAACAGTCAGATAAAGTCAAACTTTATTAAGCGTTCTGACAACTCCGTTCACTCCCATGGTAACGTTGTTCAAACGTTAAAGGAGAACTCCGGTCAATTTTAACCTTGAGCTCATTTTTTTGTAAATTTGGAGTGCTGTCAGTACAGATAACAACGACAAAAACCGGTGTTGCCTACACCGTGTTATCCTCTTTTTAAAATTTGCACCCTGTTGACTCAAACGGGACAAGTTTTAAACCTGCTTTTAGCCTCTTAACAACCTTAATGTGTCATTACAAGTGCACAGCCATGTGAGTGAACACGGTGAATCTGACTGCAGTAAATGTGATAGATATGAATAAAAATGATGTTTATTCAGCCAGCTCACATACCCGTATTTTCTTCCTGTTTTCGGTCTAAGTCCACAGTAGGCGATTGTCGAGTGCGCGCGCGCGATCATTGGTAACTAGTAGGCAACAGTGGAGACTCAGACTGTCAGCTGTCAGCCGATGACGGTGCTGTGTGGTGTTCTGAGAATATCAGCTCAAGGAGATTTGATCGCGCGCACGAACTCGACAATCGACTACTGTGGACTTCGACCGAAAACAGGAAGTAAATACGGGTATGTGAGCTGGCTGAATAAAGAGATTATTCCTGCCTTTGTGAAAGCTCGGATCACAGTTGAGACTGATATATCAGCCCAGGCATCCACGATCCATTGCCAGATAGTGGCGTAAGTCGCCCGGCGCTGTCTCCCCGTCTTGGTGAACGTGTGTTCACCATCCATATATAAGGCACTCCGGATTATAAGGCGCACTGTCGTTTTTTGAGAAAATTAAAGGCGTTTAAGTGCGCCTTATAGTGCGGTAAATACGGTACTAATATCCTACAAAATTAAAAGGAAGTAACTAATTTATTATGAATAGAATAGTTCAATATAAAATATTCAGATATTATAAACTGATTGATGAAGTAAAGCAATTCATGAGATTGAAAAATTATTCAGCAACACTTTATTTAAAGTTTAATTGCACCTATGAGTTGTATTTAATATCAATCAGTTGTGGGCAGTTCATCTAAAAGTTGATGAATGTGTTTTGTTTACTATATTTAGCTATCAAATAGTTTACCAAATAAATAATTTACCAAATAAAATCAAAATCAAAAGGTGAAGGACTTTTAATTTCTAAAGTATTTGGATTTATTTATTATAAAAACCCCTTTTTGTCGTTTTTTCGAGAATAACTACATATATAAATAACTATATCGTGAAATATATCGTTACCATGAAATAAAATTAGTCATACCGTGAAACACAATTTTGGTCATACCGCCCACCCCTAGCGTCACTGATAAGCGACACAAAGTCTGTGTCCTCGTTAAAATTGCTTATTTCTCTGGATTTAAACATTCTTGGATAGTGCAAGTACACAAGTCAACAAAATATATAACACTGTTCTAGTGGTTTTGGGGTATTTTAATCAAAAAATCTTACATATTGTGCCTTTAAATCAAGTACCAGACTAAAATGCATGTTTGAGCTGTTTTAACTGATAGCATCTTGTACTGACATATCTTAAAATGTGTCACTGTCATTGTTTTGTCTCAAGATGCACATCAGTTATATCTTTTTCAAAGGCATGTTTATTCCTAATTGAACTAAATGAATCTAAGCTCTGTCTGTGAAACATGTCTTGGTTAACTTGTTTAAACCCACCAGTGACATTTGTGACCAAATTTGCTTGCGATTGAGGAATCTTATAAGAGTTATATTTTAAATTAACTATAAAATCTAATCTCTTGAATTATTACATGGCTGGTATAAAACATGAATAATAACATGATCAGAGCCCTTTAATGGCAGTTGCATTATACTGCTGCTGATGTTGTCTTCAACCACTACGCCAACCTACCTGCTCTAAAAACTTCATGAAAAATGTTTAGTGTGCGTGCATTATGCACATTGATAAGAGAGGGAAGCCAATATAAGAGCTCACCGGAGGGTCCGCTGGTGCGGCGGGTTCTAGCTGTTAACGGTGGTGCAGGGGGAGATCTGCGTCTGGGGGTCGATGGCTTTCGCTTGTGTGCCGATTTATCGTGCCGCATGGCCACAATGTCAGATCAACAGCACTAGACTGCAACACAACAAATGTATATGTTGAGAAAGCGTGTCAAATGATGCAGATCATAGTATTATCTAAACACACATCAATTGTTTAATCTATGAGATTAGTGCATCTCCATAAATAACCGACACGTAAATGAAAAGTGTCAATCTAACATTAACCTTCAGAAAACGTATTCTTCAATACACATGCAACACTAAAAAACTACTTTAACTATTAAAATGAATAAATGAACAGCGACTGCTCGACATCAGACACTCTCTCTATTGTGGGCGAATTCAACAAAGTCCAGGCAATCAAAATACACAAAAAAATAACATAATATTTACCAGTACTTAATATCGTAGTTTGGACGTCTTCTATCACGCACGAATTCAAACAGTGCTGTACACTGCCCACACAGCTCCCTAGCCAATGAGTGAAGTAATTCGCGCGTGACGTCGTAAGGAGATATTTGATTGGGTAACTCCTCTAAACGTATTTTATAGGGATTTTTTATACAACAATTCGGTTTTACCAATGGTGTGTACTACCATGCACCAGTAAATAAGTGCTAAAAATATATGTTTTGTTCCTTTCCAAAGAAATAGAACGAAAGTTTGAATCAAGGAGCATTAAACAAAAATCGATGGAAAATGAGTGGACTTTACCGTTAGCTTTCAGAAGCTTAGCCATGTAGTTCCTGTTACTTTTCTCAGCGCTAGTCACGATGATCAATCAAAGTCGTCTCTAGTTGGTTGGCTAAAGAAGGACGTTTAGGATGCTCCTCCCAGTGTTGCCAGATTGGGCCAAGTACACCTGGCTGCAGCAGAGCCATAGAGAGAATAGGCTTGTTTGAGATGCGCCTTGCCTCGCCTGAAATGTAGTCGAGAGTAGGCGGCTGCAGTGAGAGGAGGAGTGAAAAAAGCGCAGGCAAGCCGGACAGATCGCTCTTCTCGCAGTGGATCTGACACCTGTGAGATCAAAGGCGGATATCGCGGGATTCACGGGATTCACACTCGTGCACGGTGTTGCTAATAAACTGGATGTATTTTAAGTTTTGTTGCTTGAATATGAAAATAAATATAATGAACAAGACACTCAAAGTACTTATTTAATTCCATTTTAAATAGGCCTATATGTTTATGAATCATTTTTTTTCTTTACAGATGTGTTTTTATTTTTAATTAAAAAAAAAATTACATCAAATAGATCGCACTGTCTGAGAGTTTGGGGATATCCACACATAATCTATACACATAAAACATGATATCAGAGTTTTAAAATCAAACATTTTAAAAGAGAACAATACATCACGGTTGTTTAAACCAATGAGCATTAAGCTGTGCCATCAGCAAGTCGTTTCCCATCATGCTTTTGATCAGCGCAGTCGGTGGAGAGCAACTGCCCGCGACTGCAGTATCCGACTCCAGTCAAGCCAGCCTCCACCTTGAAATGAGCGGTCAAACTAGCCGCCCCTATATTTCTCTATGCGCTTATACACTAGGTATTACGGTAAGACCGTCAACCATTCTGAAACCATTCAGTCAACCATTCTTCCAGCGAAGGCTATTTCAGTTAGTCCGTCCGTCCGTCCTTCCATCCATCCATCCATCCATCCATCCATCCCAGTCCCGGCGCCATGGGCGGGCATTGGGGGGCCTGGCCCGCCCTGTGAGTCACTAGTGCCCGCCCTGAGCGAGTCTCTCCCTTCACCAACTCCACTTCAAGTCCCACCAGTCCTTGCTTGTTTGCACAATATCTTTTTTATCAATAGGCTACTGTTATCAAAAGTTATCCTTTTGAATATACAAAACTCCTGAATAAAAATAAAAATGTGTTTGGTCTGATTTTTTTCTAATTGTAACGGATTGATTGGTTTGTCGATAGAGAGCGCGGAAATGCATGTGATAGCGGTCTTATTAAGCGAGTCATTCATTCAAACGTTTCGTTCAAACGCCATAGAGAAATGCACATTTCATACGGATTACATGAGCAGGGAGCAGTCTGTAGTCTGTTTTCTTTCGTTTTGAACTGTTCTGTTTAAAAGTAGACATGTCTGTGAGGCGGGCTACCTTATACGCCTACACGAGTTTCGGTTCAATTGCGACGAGCTCCATCCAGTTCACGCGCTGGCGCCTCCGGTTCGTCATTATCGTCTGCTATATTTACTTCTTATTTATTAAATCCATCCAGGCAATTGGTTGATGAAATATTGATTAAAATTAAGATACAATTAATACAAAACGAAATTCACTTTAAAGAAAGGTTTTGCTTTCTGTTTGATGTCTCTGTGAAAGTTTTAAAGCATATTTTAGTGCCGCTTTCAGAGCGCTCACGTCCGTAACATTGTTTTTTCCTCATAAATGCAAACACGAAAGATAAAATGAAATGAATATTTTATGCTCTGTGGAGACTACTGTTAGCCTACTCATAATTTGTATTCTGAATACGTAATACGTTGTATTACTTTGAATGAGTGTTTATGCTTTCGAGGTTTTTAAATAAGCTTGATATGTGTTTGGGAAGATGTTTATGTTTTGTTGACATGTCGAGTTTTTTCGGTATTATATTTCGTTTTTTTGGCTAAACAGCACAAGACTTTAATTAAGTAGGCTAACGTTAGCCATTCTGTTTGTGCTGCGTGATTTAAAGAAAAGTGCGCTCTTGCTCACACGATCAGCATGGTGATCTTGTGTTTTCTCCTAAATAAAAGCTCAAAGGTTTATTTCTTACAAGTGAAGAAATTAGGACAAAAGTAGTGTAATTTTCCTATTCTATAGCTTAATATAAAATACGATGTAATGTAATTAACAAGATGTTTGAGCCCTCTTTAGGTACAAGTCAATGCTTTTTCTTTGTTCAATGTGCACAGTTCATGGGTCGAAGCCGGTTGAAGCTCTTAATTTTGAGCTCTCAATGTGCACCAGATTGATGCATTTAAACTTAAAATGTACAAAATTTCCTTGCGGGGGAGAATGCCCCCGAACCCCCCTAGGGACAGAGGTCCACACAACATGCCCAATTTTTTTTCAATAATAATTCACAGCACCCACTGATGACCTGAAAACACCTCTCAAACATACTTAAACGTAAACGTACCCCTTTAGCGTCAGTAGCCTATTATATAATTATTATGCTCTATCGATCATTGCATAGTATCATAATCGATTCTGTTATGATGCAATGAGGTTGTTTTCATTTGTGCCCCCCTGAAAAAAATGAATGCCCGTCCGTGAATTTGTGTCTGGCGCCGGGTCTGATCCATCCATCCATCCATCCATCCATCCATCCATCCATCCATCCATCCATCCATCCATCCATCCATCCATCCATCTATCTATCTATCTATCTATCTATCTATCTATCTATCTATCTATCTATCTATCTATCTATCTATCTGATGTTGTTTTACAAAATAAGAGCCCCCAAAACTCATACTCTGTTTTGTCCATACATTCAGAAAATCATAAAAATAAAAGTCCTAATTTCCACAGACCAATTCCACCTCAGATGGAGAGGACACCTTCTCAAGGTGTCCCCTGCAAAGTTTCAGGACATTCTGATGTTGTTTTACAAAATAAGAGCCCCCAAAACTCATATATTAGGCCTACCTGTTGTCTCCATACATTCAGAAAATCATAAAAATAAAAGTCTTAATTTCCACAGACCAATTCCACCTCAGATGGAGAGGACACCTTCTCAACGTGTCCCCTGCAAAGTTTCAGGACTTTTCAGCCTTCATAATATATTTCCAAGTCTCTTGTGATGGTACATCGACTTACAATAGGTTGAATGACACGTCTGCCATAGCCTGACGGGGTCTGTAGCGTTTTTAATCGTACTTTTAAACTTCGGGTTTCGGGTAGTAACCGGCGAACAAAGAGAACTACAAAAAACAACATCAGGACATTCTGATGTTGTTTTACAAAATAAGAGCCCCCAAAACTCATATATTAGGCCTACCTATTGTCTCTATACATTCAGAAAATCATAAAAATAAAAGTCCTAATTTCCACAGACCAATTCCACCTCAGATGGAGAGGACACCTTCTCAAGGTGTCCCCTGCAAAGTTTCAGGACATTCTGATGTCGTTTTACAAAATAAGAGCCCCCAAAACTCATATATTAGGCCTACCTATTGTCTCCATACATTCAGAAAATCATAAAAATAAAAGTCCTAATTTCCACAGACCAATTCCACCTCAGATGGAGAGGACACATTCTCAACGTGTCCCCTGCAAAGTTTCAGGACATTCTGATGTTGTTTTACAAAATAAGAGCCCCCAAAACTCATATATTAGGCCTACCTATTGTCTCCATACATTCAGAAAATCATAAAAATAAAAGTCCTAATTTCCACAGACCAATTCCACCTCAGATGGAGAGGACACCTTCTCACCGTGTCCCCTGCAAAGTTTCAGGACATTCTGGTGTTGTTTTACAAAATAAGAGCCCCCAAAACTCATATATTAGGCCTACCTGTTGTCTCCATACATTCAGAAAATCATAAAAATAAAAGTCCTAATTTCCACAGACCAATTCCACCTCAGATGGAGAGGACACCTTCTCAAGGTGTCCCCTGCAAAGTTTCATGACATTCTGATGTTGTTTTACAAAATAAGAGCCCCCAAAACTCATATATTAGGCCTACCTATTGTCTTCATACATTCAGAAAATCATAAAAATAAAAGTCCTAATTTCTACAGACCAATTCCACCTCAGATGGAGAGGACACCTTCTCAAGGTGTCCCCTGCAAAGTTTCAGGACATTCTGATGTTGTTTTACAAAATAAGAGCCCCCAAAACTCATATATTAGGCCTACCTATTGTCTCCATACATTCAGAAAATCATAAAAATAAAAGTCCTAATTTCCACAGACCAATTCCACATCAGATGGAGAGGACACCTTCTCAACGTGTCCCCTGCAAAGTTTCAGGACATTCTGATGTTGTTTTACAAAATAAGAGCCCCCAAAACTCATATATTAGGCCTACCTATCGTCTCCATACATTCAGAAAATTATAAAAATAAAAGTCCTAATTTCCACAGACCAATTCCACCTCAGATGGAGAGGACACCTTCTCAACGTGTCCCCTGCAAAGTTTCAGGACATTCTGATGTTGTTTTACAAAATAAGAGCCCCCAAAACTCATATATTAGGCCTACCTACCATACATTCAGAAAATCATAAAAATAAAAGTCCTAATTTCCACAGACCATATCCACCTCAGATGGAGAGGACACCTTCTCAACGTGTCCCCTGCAAAGTTTCAGGACATTCTGATGTTGTTTTACAAAATAAGAGCCCCCAAAACTCATATATTAGGCCTACCTATTGTCTCCATACATTCAGAAAATCATAAAAATAAAAGTCCTAATTTCCACAGACCAATTCCACCTCAGATGGAGAGGACACCTTCTCACCGTGTCCCCTGCAAAGTTTCAGGACATTCTGGTGTTGTTTTACAAAATAAGAGCCCCCAAAACTCATATATTAGGCCTACCTGTTGTCTCCATACATTCAGAAAATCATAAAAATAAAAGTCCTAATTTCCACAGACCAATTCCACCTCAGATGGAGAGGACACCTTCTCAAGGTGTCCCCTGCAAAGTTTCAGGACATTCTGATGTTGTTTTACAAAATAAGCGCCCCCAAAACTCATATATTAGGCCTACCTATTGTCTCCATACATTCAGAAAATCAAAAAAATAAAAGTCCTAATTTCCACAGACCAATTCCACCTCAGATGGAGAGGACACCTTCTCAACGTGTCCCCTGCAAAGTTTCAGGACATTCTGATGTTGTTTTACAAAATAAGAGCCCCCAAAACTCATATATACTCTGTTTTGTCCATACATTCAGAAAATCATAAAAATAAAAGTCCTAATTTCCACAGACCAATTCCACCTCAGATGGAGAGGACACCTTCTCAAGGTGTCCCCTGCAAAGTTTCAGGACATTCTGATGTTGTTTTACTAAATAAGAGCCCCCAAAACTCATATATTAGGCCTACCTATTGTCTCCATACATTCAGAAAATCATAAAAATAAAAGTCCTAATTTCCACAGACCAATTCCACCTCAGATGGAGAGGACACCTTCTCACCGTGTCCCCTGCAAAGTTTCAGGACATTATGATGTTGTTTTACAAAATAAGAGCCCCCAAAACTCATATATTAGGCCTACCTGTTGTCTCCATACATTCAGAAAATCATAAAAATAAAAGTCCTAATTTGCACAGACCAATTTCACCTCAGATGGAGAGGACACCTTCTCAACGTGTCCCCTGCAAAGTTTCAGGACATTCTGATGTTGTTTTACAAAATAAGAGCCCCCAAAACTCATATATTAGGCCTACCTATTGTCTCCATACATTCAGAAAATCATAAAAATAAAAGTCCTAATTTCCACAGACCAATTCCACCTCAGATGGAGAGGACACCTTCTCAACGTGTCCCCTGCAAAGTTTCAGGACATTCTGATGTTGTTTTACAAAATAAGAGCCCCCAAAACTCATATATTAGGCCTACCTGTTGTCTCCATACATTCAGAAAATCATAAAAATAAAAGTCCTAATTTCCACAGACCAATTCCACCTCAGATGGAGAGGACACCTTCTCAACGTGTCCACTGCAAAGTTTCAGGACATTCTGATGTTGTTTTACAAAATAAGAGCCCCCAAAACTCATATATTAGGCCTACCTATTGTCTCCATACATTCAGAAAATCATAAAAATAAAAGTCCTAATTTCCACAGACCAATTCCACCTCAGATGGAGAGGACACCTTCTCAACGTGTCCCCTGCAAAGTTTCATGACATTCTGATGTTGTTTTACAAAATAAGAGCCCCCAAAACTCATATATTAGGCCTACCTATTGTCTCCATACATTCAGAAAATCATAAAAATAAAAGTCCTAATTTGCACAGACCAATTCCACCTCAGATGGAGAGGACACCTTCTCACCGTGTCAACTACAATGTTTCAGGACATTCTGATGTTGTTTTACAAAATAAGAGCCCCACAAAACTCATATATTACCTGTTTTGTCCATACATTCAGAAAATCATAAAAAATAAAAGTCCTAGCTTCCACAGACCAATTCCACCTCAGCTGGAGAGTACACCTTCTCAAGGTGTCTACTGCAGTGTTTCAGGACACTCTGATGTTGTTTTACAAAATAAGAGTCCCCCAAAACTCATATATACGCTGTTTTGTCCATACATTCAGAAAATTATAAAAATAAAAGTCCTAGCTTCCACACACCAATTCCACCTCAGCTGGAGAGTACACCTTCTCAAGGTGTCAACTGCAGTGTTTCAGGACATTCTGATGTTGTTTTACAAAATAAGAGCCCCCCAAAACTCATATATACGCTGTTTTGTCCATACATTCAGAAAATCATAAAAATAAAAGTCCTAGCTTCCACAGACCAATTCCACCTCATCTGGAGAGTACACCTTCTCAAGGTGTCAACTACAATGTTTCAGGACATTCTGATGTTGTTTTACAAAATAAGAGCCCATCAAAACTCATATGTATGCTGTTTTGTCCATACATTCAGAAAATTATAAAAAATAAAAGTCCTAGCTGCCACAGACCAATTCCACCTCAGCTGGAGAGTACACCTTCTCAAGGTGTCAACTACAATGTTTCAGGACATTCTGATGTTGTTTTACAAAATAAGAGCCCCCCAAATCTCATATATTACCTGTTGTGTCCATAAATTCAGAAAATCATAAAAAATAAAAGTCCTAGCTTACACAGACCAATTTCATCTCAGATGGAGAGGACACCTTCTCACGGTGTCAACTACAATGTTTCAGGACATTCTGATGTTGTTTTCCAAAATAAGAGCCCCCAAAACTCATATATTAGGCCTACCTATTGTCTCCATACATTCAGAAAATCATAAAAATAAAAGTCCTAATTTCCACAGACCAATTCCACCTCAGATGGAGAGGACACCTTCTCAACGTGTCCCCTGCAAAGTTTCAGGACATTCTGATGTTGTTTTACAAAATAAGAGCCCCCAAAACTCATATATTAGGCCTACCTGTTGTCTCCATACATTCAGAAAATCATAAAAATAAAAGTCCTAATTTCCACAGACCAATTCCACCTCAGATGGAGAGGACACCTTCTCAACGTGTCCACTGCAAAGTTTCAGGACATTCTGATGTTGTTTTACAAAATAAGAGCCCCCAAAACTCATATATTAGGCCTACCTATTGTCTCCATACATTCAGAAAATCATAAAAATAAAAGTCCTAATTTCCACAGACCAATTCCACCTCAGATGGAGAGGACACCTTCTCAACGTGTCCCCTGCAAAGTTTCATGACATTCTGATGTTGTTTTACAAAATAAGAGCCCCCAAAACTCATATATTAGGCCTACCTATTGTCTCCATACATTCAGAAAATCATAAAAATAAAAGTCCTAATTTGCACAGACCAATTCCACCTCAGATGGAGAGGACACCTTCTCACCGTGTCAACTACAATGTTTCAGGACATTCTGATGTTGTTTTACAAAATAAGAGCCCCACAAAACTCATATATTACCTGTTTTGTCCATACATTCAGAAAATCATAAAAAATAAAAGTCCTAGCTTCCACAGACCAATTCCACCTCAGCTGGAGAGTACACCTTCTCAAGGTGTCTACTGCAGTGTTTCAGGACACTCTGATGTTGTTTTACAAAATAAGAGTCCCCCAAAACTCATATATACGCTGTTTTGTCCATACATTCAGAAAATTATAAAAATAAAAGTCCTAGCTTCCACACACCAATTCCACCTCAGCTGGAGAGTACACCTTCTCAAGGTGTCAACTGCAGTGTTTCAGGACATTCTGATGTTGTTTTACAATATAAGAGCCCCCCAAAACTCATATATACGCTGTTTTGTCCATACATTCAGAAAATCATAAAAATAAAAGTCCTAGCTTCCACAGACCAATTCCACCTCATCTGGAGAGTACACCTTCTCAAGGTGTCAACTACAATGTTTCAGGACATTCTGATGTTGTTTTACAAAATAAGAGCCCATCAAAACTCATATGTATGCTGTTTTGTCCATACATTCAGAAAATTATAAAAAATAAAAGTCCTAGCTTCCACAGACCAATTCCACCTCAGCTGGAGAGTACACCTTCTCAAGGTGTCAACTACAATGTTTCAGGACATTCTGATGTTGTTTTACAAAATAAGAGCCCCCCAAATCTCATATATTACCTGTTGTGTCCATAAATTCAGAAAATCATAAAAAATAAAAGTCCTAGCTTACACAGACCAATTTCATCTCAGATGGAGAGGACACCTTCTCACGGTGTCAACTACAATGTTTCAGGACATTCTGATGTTGTTTTCCAAAATAAGAGCCCCCCCAAAACACATATATATGCTGTTTTGTCAACACATTCAGAAAATCCTAAAAATAAAAGTCCTAGCTTACACAGACCAATTTCACCTCAGATGGAGAGGACTCCTTCTCACGGTGTTAACTAAAATGTTTCAGGACATTCTCATGTTGTTTTCCAAAATAAATGGCCTTTAAAGACTTCTGTTTTCTTACGAGAGGTTCTCTCGTATTGCGTAAGTTGCTTACACTACGGGTAAAGTAATCTTTTCTCGAGATCTGAAGCCAAAAATTATCCTTAATTTTCTATTTATTGTCAACGCAGTGCGGCAGACAGCAGAACCTAGCAGGCTGTATAAGCGTGCTCATTGGCTGTCCTGGGGCAACTGCAGCAGCCTACCGGTGCGCCCTATGCGCCCTCCACGCGTCACAGCCTGCCAGAATGGGTGTGGCTAGCGTATATAAAAGAAGGGCTCAACAGGCTGAACTCTGATTTTCATCTCTTCAGCGAAGCTGCCGCCGTCTAAACAAGCGACCAGCAATCCTAGGAAAGCATCTGAGGAAGCCGGCCGTCTTCGCCGCCTTCAGCCATCCATGCCTGCTGCGCTATGCGGCGATTATATCCTTTTCTACTGTGTGTGTGTCCACACAATTTTCTCTTGTAAAAGAGCGCGAGGCATTTTTCTCAAAATCCGCCATCTCATCTGTGATCTCTGTCTGGGCCGTGAGCACGCCGTCGCCGTGCTCTCTTCGGGCGGCTGCCCTGAGTGCGAGGAGCTTTCAATGTCGACCCTGCGGGCTCGACTTGAAGCTTTCAAAGACGAAGCTGTCACTCTGCCTGTCTCTGCTGGGCCGCGCAGAAAGAAGCGCCGCTCCCTATAGGCCACCGGAGACCGATGTGGTGCCTAAAAGCTCGCCGGAAGCCTTCCCTCAAGCTTTTTTATCTCCTTCTCCACGCCGGCTCCCGCCCGCGCCTCCTCAGGTGATGAAGCGGTCGAAGTGGATGAGGACGCCGCCGCTGACAGCTGCTCTATCCTGGCTTCTGACAGCGAGGGATGGTCCGGTTCACACCACTCTGCCTCCTCATCAGTCCAGGAGTCCGGTCGTACTCGGGCCGGCGTGGATGAGCAACTCCTGCGCCTCCTCACCAAGGCCGTTGACCAACTTGGCCTCGAGTGGTCAGCGCCTGATGAGCCCGCGCTGAACAGACTCGATGGCTGTTTCCTTCATCGCCGCCGCCAAGCACCCGCATCCAGGACTGCACCCTTCCTGCCAGAGCTCCACGCTGAGCTTTCCAAATCGTGGAATGCTCCGTTCTCCGCGAGAGTCCACTCTCATGTCTCCTCGGCGCTCTCACAGGTTGACGGCGCCGCCAAGAAAGGGTATAGCTCCATCCCCCCAGTGGAAGAAGCGGTTGCAGCGCACCTTTGCCTGCCTTCTGGATGGCGTTCAAAGACTTCCCTCCCGTCCAAGACCTACAGGACTACATCAGCCCTTGTCGGCCGCGCTTTCGCCGCCACCAGACAGGCTGCCTCAGCCTTGCACTCCATGGCAGTCCTACAAATCCTCCAAGCCGATCTCCTCCGTGAGCTGGATGAGAAAGGCCCGGATCCTGCCTCCATCACGGATTTGCGCAGCGCGACGGACCTCTCCCTTCGCGCTACTAAATCCGCTGCCCAGGCTCTTGGAAGGTGCATGTCCTCGCTGACCGTCACAGAGCGGCACCTCTGGTTGACGCTCGCCGACATAAGGGAGTCCGAGTGGGCTGTTTTCCTCAACGCCCCGTTCTCCGCCACCGGCCTCTTTGGCCCAGCGGTTAGCGGGATCGGTTAGCGTAGGCCGCCCTCGGGACCAGCCTGCTCGAAGCCTCACTCAGCGTCCGGCTCAACCTCCATCTTCGCAGCGTCGACAGGGCGGGGACTCCAGCCTAAGATCGCGCTGAAACCTGAGCCTGCGAAGTCCTCCTAGCAGCTCGAAGGAGGAAAAGACGGTTAAGCCCCGCCGCGGCCGGTCCACCGTCAAAGTTTTCCGCTCTGCCAGTCTGCCGTAGTTATGGCATACTGCAGATGTGTTTTACGCAGCCAACGAGCCGGTGACACAACCCACTCGCCTGTATACAACCGCCGTTGTCACGGCGACCCAAAGAAATGTAAAAAAGAGCATAATGTCTGGTTGTCCGGCTCACGCCGCATGTGTTTTAAGTGTAGAAAATGTGCCCACGTCTCAATGTTCACCCCTACACACAAGCCCCGTGTCTCTCACAGAGCCCACTCTCATAAAGCTGGCAAAAGCCGCTCGAGTGTTAGATGTAGGACATGTGCCTGCGACCCCGTGCCCACACCTACTCACTACCCATTCTGTTTCACGGCCACTCCCTGCCTGTCACATTACAGATGTAAGTCCTGTGCCTGCTCACGAGCGCTCACACTTACTGACAAGCATCTTACCCCCGGTGCGCCCCGTTCCTCGCACAATATGCTCCCCATCCAAAGCCACCGGGACATCGTGTATAAAACGGCCAGCCATCGCTGTCTGCGAGCCGCCATATTCGAGTACCGAGAGCGTGCGCACTGCACCCACACCTCCGAATCAGGTACTCGAGCCCGCAGAATGCGGCAATCGGAACCCGGAGACCTAGCCCTGCATGCAAAAGCATGGGAAGCTATTCCAGGCGCGTCAGAATGGGTGCTGAGCACAGTAAAGCAGGGCTATTCATTGCAGTTTGCTCGCCGTCCCCCGCGCTTTCGAGCGCGAACCGAGACGAGAGTGAATGGGGAAGTAGCACACCTACTTCATGCAGAAATAGTGAAACTACTGTGCAAGGGAGCCATAGAACCGGTACCTCCTTCTCTGAGCGAGTCAGGCTTTTACAGCCGTTACTTCCCCGTGCCCAAGAAGGACGGAGCTCTCAGACCGATATTAGATATGAGATATTTGATCAGAGCTTTTATGAGACGACCGTTCAAAATGCTCTCAACCAGACAGATCCTCGCACAAATTCGCCCGGGGGACAGGTTTAT
The DNA here is from genome assembly GCA_029959095.1 of Rhinichthys osculus. Taxonomy (NCBI): domain Eukaryota; kingdom Metazoa; phylum Chordata; class Actinopteri; order Cypriniformes; family Leuciscidae; genus Rhinichthys; species Rhinichthys osculus. The sequence goes on from JARWKJ010000015.1 coordinate 24,611,806, forward strand.
TTCCCTCCATCTGAAAGACGCTTACTTTCAGATTCAGATAGTACCTCGTCACAGGCCATTCTTGAGATTCGCCTTCGACGGCAGGTACATCAATACACTGTCCTGCCGTTCGGCCTATCTTTAGCAACCCGTACTTTCACGAAGTGCATGGACACGGCCCTCGCTCCCCTGAGAAGTCAGGGCATGCGGATTTTGAACTATTTGGACGATTGGCTGATTCTAGCACAGTCAGAGAAAGAACTTATTTCTCACAGAACGGTGCTTCTCAGTCACCTGGAAAGCCTGGGTCTCACGGTCAACTGGACCAAGAGCTCATTACTGTCCAGTCAGTCAGCCTCTTTTCTGGGTATAGACCTGGACTCTGTGGCAATGACGGCCCGGCTGTCAACACAGCGTTCAACGCCTGGCCGCATCTTTCCAGAAAGACAGAGTTGCACCTCTAAAAACATTTCAGAGGATGCTGGGTTGTATGGCATCAGCTGCAGCAGTGCTTCAGCTGGGTCTACTGCGTATGCGCCCGCTGCAACTCTGGTTGAACGCTCGAGTGCCTCACCGAGCCTGGACGTCCGGCGGCATACGAATCAGGGTGACTCAGAGCTGCGTTTTAGCACTGAGACCCTGGTTAGCGGCCGACTGGTACTAGCGGGGAGTGACAATGGGAGCTGTCTCACACCGGAAGGATATCTCGATAGACGCCTCCAACTTAGGTTGGGGTGCTCTTTTCGAGGGCAAAACGGTCTTCGGCATGTGGTCAGACCAAGAGAGATGCCTTCATATAAACTGTCTGGAGATGGTAGCGGTTGAGAACGCGCTGAAGCGCTTCCTCCCACACATACGGGGCCACCATGTTCTAGTCCGCTCAGACAACATGTCTGTGGTGTCCTACGTGAACCACCAAGGTGGTGTCAGATCCAGGAATCTCTGCAAACTGATGAAACGCCTTCTCGTGTGGGCCCATCACTCGTTGCGCCTGCTGAGAGCCGCGCATGTACCGGGCCTCGAGAATGTCAGCCCAGACAGACTGTCCAGGGACAACATTCCCCCAGGAGAATGGTCCCTACACCCTCAGACAGTCCAGTCACTATGGCGCCTTTTCGGCAAAGCGGAAGTCGACCTTTTTGCGTTAAAAGACAACGCTCATTGCCTGAGATTCTTCTCGAAGAGCGAGGATGCGCTGGCCCAAACCTGGCCCAGCTGCCCGCTGTACGCTTTTCCTCCGATCTTGCTGTTACCACAGGAAATCAAGAGGATCAGGGAAACGCACCGCTCAGTGCTCCTCATAGCCCCGCGATGGGAGAACCAAACTTGGGTTCAACTCCCGGTGAGGAAAGATCTCTCTCAAGCCGGTGGATCAATTTGGCATCCCCACCCAAGAGCGCTGGTCTCTGCATGCGTGGATGATCAACGGATACCCGTTGCTTTGCCAGAAGGGGTCGTGAACACGATCACACAGTCTAGAGCTCCTTCTACGAGAAAGCTCTATGCGTCCTAATGGTCGGTGTTCTCCGAATGGTGCGTTACAAAGAGCCTGGACCCACGCACATGTGGGGTTTCGTAGGTGCTTTCCTTCCTTCAAGAGCTGTTGGAAATAGCCAGGTCCCCTTCCACGCTTAAAGTGTACGTTGCGGCCATTGCAGCATTCACGGAGTTGGCGCGCGGCAAAGCGATAGGAAGGAACGAGCTCATCATCCGCTTCCTCAGAGGAGCAAGGAGGATGAATCCCCCGCAGCTCCCTTCGGTTCCTATTTGGGATCTTTCTTTGGTTTTAGAGGCCCTGAAAGTGTTTCCCTTTGAACCGTTAGAATCCGTGGACCTAAAATACCTCTCGCTCAAGACCGTTTTTCTGATAGCTCTGTCATCAGTAAAACGTGTGGGGGATCTACACGCGCTATCTGTTAGCCCCGCGTGTCTCGAGTTCGGACCAAACGACTCTAAAGTTATCCTCAAACCGAGACATGGTTATGTCCCCAAGGCGATTGGCACGCCTTTTAGAGCACAGGTCATCTCCCTATCGGCTCTGCCAGCATCCGATAGCGAAGACAGTGATAACCTCCTATGCCCCGTCAGGGCGCTGAGAGTTTCATCACGCGCTCCGCCACCTTCAGGCGTTCTGAGCAGCTATTTGTTTTGCTTGGAGGGCGCACCAAGGTTCTCGCTGCCTCGAAACATAGCCTGTCCAGATGGATAGTGGACACTATCGCAGCAGCTTATGCATCCAAACACCTGCAGTGCCCTATGGGCATCAGGGCCCATTCCACTAGAGGCATGGCTTCGTCGTGGGCTTGGTCCAGCGGGATTTCTATTCACGATATTCTTTTTTTTATATATTTTTTTATTTAACAGTCAAACATACATACAAACCAACATAGTGCAGCAGTGAGCAATCTTGTAAATCCATAATTCCAGAAGTGACATAAAAGTGATTTAAGTGTTTGATCTAAGTGTGTATGTGAGCGGGTGTGAGTGTGGGTATGTGTATGTGTATGTGTGTGTATGCGTAAACAAAGTAACCATTTATTATCTATTACCATTGTCATTACCATCACCACCCTACTCCCCACTACCACCACACTGCCAATATTGTGTTGGTCGATTTTTATTTCCATCCTACCTCCTATGTAACAATTGCCATTGTCAATCCTGCACAAAATAAAAGATGATATAAGATATAAGATAACCTTCCCCCACATCTCATCAGTCCCTATCTTTTCCTAATTTTTTTTTTTTTTATGTGCAATGTCTAAGGTGCATTAAAATAGTGAGTACAGTGCGAGAGTGTCTCAAATTGGGACAGAGATGCTGTCCCGTTGAAACCACTTCTCGCCTGTCTTGCCTGCCTTGGTGTTTGTTAGGTTTTCCATACATATTCCTTTTTTTTTATTTATTTTTTTTATTCTATGTTGTGTTGCATTAAAAGCCCATGAAGAGATAAGGGGGGTGTTATTGCAGTAGTGATGACAATGACACTTAATTCCAATACAGCATTGACAATGGCAGGATTAATGATAATAATTATGATAATAATAATATTAATAATAAATGACAATGATGATGGCAGTGGCGACCACAATGGTATTCACGATATTTGTATGGAGGCAGGCTGGGCCTACCCCTCTACATTTGTAAGGTTTTATAACCTGGAAGTTCCCGCCTTGCAGGCTAATCTTTTATCAGTCTAGCGATGTGTATGTTCTGCCCAGCGGTGCATGTGCCGGTTACTCTCATGTCACTACTCTCATGTCTTCTGGTTGAGCTGCACAAAAGGGTGAGACTCTCTATACATCGACCGGCGGAGCCGCTCTATGTTTTTCCTATTATGTGCTTATGTACTGGTGTTGGCCCGCGTTGCCGGCCGCCTTTACTCCATGCGTTTATACGTAGACCAGCGGAGCCGCTCTGTATTCCTATCAAGTGCTTATTACACGTTACACTTATTACGCGTTGCTGCCGCCTGTTCCCCCATGTTATGCTCCCCGGGTTTCCCCCGGTACTCATGCAGTGAATGCTCGGCGCGCATGGCGTTGACAAGGGGTTCCCGTGGCGTAAGCAACTTACGCAATACGAGAGAACCTCTCATTAGAGAACATACTCGGTTACCTAACTAAACCTTGGTTCTCTCTAGAAGAGGGAATGTGTATTGTGTAACCTGCCGTGATCGCGCCACGAGCTTATTCGCTTTAGTCTCTGAAAACCAGAGTTCAGCCTGTTGAGCCCTTCTTTTATATATGCTAGCCACACCCATTCTGGCGGGCTGTGACGCGTGGAGGGCGCGTAGGGCTCACCGGTAGGCTGCTGCAGTTTAAGCAGGACAGCTAATGAGCACGCTTATACAGCCTTTTATGTTCTGCTGTCTGCCGCACTGCGTTGACAATAAATTCAAAATTAAGGATAATTTTTGACTTCAGATCTCAAGAAAAGATTACTTTACCCGTAGCGTAAGCAACTTACGCAATACGAGAGAACCTCTCGTAGGAGAATAGAAGTCTTTAAAGGCCATTTATTTTGGAAAAAAACATCAGAATGTCCTGAAACATTGTAGTTGACACCGTGAGAAGGTGTCCTCTCCAGATGAGGTGGAATTGGTCTGTGGAAGCTAGGACTTTTAGTTTAATGATTTTCTGAATGTATGGACAAAACAGGTAATATATGAGTTTTGATGGGCTCTTATTTTGTAAAACAACATCAGAATGTCCTGAAACACTGCAGTTGACACCTTGAGAAGGTGTACTCTCCAGCTGAGGTGGAATTGGTCTGTGGAAGCTAGGACTTTTATTTTTTATAATTTTCTGAATGTATGGACAAAACAGCGTATATATGAGTTTTGGGGGCTCTTATTTTGTAAAACAACATCAGAATGTCCTGAAACACTGCAGTTGACACCTTGAGAAGGTGTACTCTCCAGCAGAGGTGGAATTTGTCTGTGGAAGCTAGGACTTTTATTTTTATGATTTTCTGAATGTATGGACAAAACAGGTAATATATGAGTTTTGTGGGGCTCTTATTTTGTAAAACAACATCAGAATGTCCTGAAACATTGTAGTTGACACCTTGAGAAGGTGTACTCTCCAGATGAGGTGGAATTGGTCTGTGGAAGCTAAGACTTTTATTTGTATGATTTTCTGAATGTATTGACAAAACAGGTAATATATGAGTTTGGGGGGCTCTTATTGTGTAAAACAACATCAGAATGTCCTGAAACAATATAGTTGACACCTTGAGAAGGTGTACTCTCCAGCTGAGGTTGAATTGGTCTGTGGAAGCTAGGACTTTTATTTTTATGATTTTCTGAATGTATGGACAAAACAGAGTATATATGAGTTTTGGGGGGCTCTTATTTTGTAAAACAACATCAGAATGTCCTGAAACATTGGCCCTGTCCCAAATGGCACACTTCATGTGCACTTTCGGTCTTGTGGACTTACAATTACTGCCGCGTGCGCGTGTCCGTTAAGTCCGTGAGACCGCAGTGTGTCCCATTTGTCATTTTTAGATCTCAGAAGGGTGCTCGCGAGCGCCCCCTCTGCGGTCGATTTGCGCCCTTGATGCGCACTTTTGCCGAGCCCACGCTGATGAGGACTCCACAGCAGACTTCTTCCCGACATTCAAAGCGGCGTTACGTCGCGAAAGTGCGGACTCAGAGGAAGACCGCGAGTGCTTAGGGTTCCATTTGGGACAGGGCTATTGTAGTTGACACCTTGAGAAGGTGTCCTCTCCATCTAAGGTGGAATTGGTCTGTGGAAATTAGGACTTTTATTTTTATGATTTTCTGAATGTATGGAGACAACAGGTAGGCCTAATATATGAGTTTTGGGGGCTCTTATTTTGTAAAACAACATCAGAATGTCCTGAAACTTTGCAGGGGACACGTTGAGAAGGTGTCCTCTCCATCTGAGGTGGAATTGGTCTGTGGAAATTAGGACTTTTATTTTTATGATTTTCTGAATGTATGGAGACAACAGGTAGGCCTAATATATGAGTTTTGGGGGCTCTTATTTTGTAAAACAACATCAGAATGTCCTGAAACTTTGCAGGGGACACGTTGAGAAGGTGTCCTCTCCATCTGAGGTGGAATTGGTCTGTGGAAATTAGGACTTTTATTTTTATGATTTTCTGAATGTATGGAGACAATAGGTAGGCCTAATATATGAGTTTTGTGGGCTCTTATTTTGTAAAACAACATCAGAATGTCCTGAAACTTTGCAGGGGACACGTTGAGAAGGTGTCCTCTCCATCTGAGGTGGAATTGGTCTGTGGAAATTAGGACTTTTATTTTTATGATTTTCTGAATGTATGGAGACAACAGGTAGGCCTAATATTTGAGTTTTGGGGGCTCTTATTTTGTAAAACAACACCAGAATGTCCTGAAACTTTGCAGGGGACACGGTGAGAAGGTGTCCTCTCCATCTGAGGTGGAATTGGTCTGTGGAAATTAGGACTTTTATTTTTATGATTTTCTGAATGTATGGAGACAATAGGTAGGCCTAATATATGAGTTTTGGGGGCTCTTATTTTGTAAAACAACATCAGAATGTCCTGAAACTTTGCAGGGGACACGTTGAGAAGGTGTCCTCTCCATCTGAGGTGGAATTGGTCTGTGGAAATTAGGACTTTTATTTTTATGATTTTCTGAATGTATGGAGACAATAGGTAGGCCTAATATATGAGTTTTGGGGGCTCTTATTTTGTAAAACAACATCAGAATGTCCTGATGTTGTTTTTTGTAGTTCTCTTTGTTCGCCGGTTACTACCCGAAACCCGAAGTTTAAAAGTACGATTAAAAACGCTACAGACCCCGTCAGGCTATGGCAGACGTGTCATTCAACCTATTGTAAGTCGATGTACCATCACAAGAGACTTGGAAATATATTATGAAGGCTGAAAAGTCCTGAAACTTTGCAGGGGACACGTTGAGAAGGTGTCCTCTCCATCTGAGGTGGAATTGGTCTGTGGAAATTAAGACTTTTATTTTTATGATTTTCTGAATGTATGGAGACAACAGGTAGGCCTAATATATGAGTTTTGGGGGCTCTTATTTTGTAAAACAACATCAGAATGTCCTGAAACTTTGCAGGTGACACCTTGAGAAGGTGTCCTCTCCATCTGAGGTGGAATTGGTCTGTGGAAATTAGGACTTTTATTTTTATGATTTTCTGAATGTATGGACAAAACAGAGTATATATGAGTTTTGGGGGCTCTTATTTTGTAAAACAACATCAGATAGACCGTAATACCTAGTGTATAAGCGCATAGAGAAATATAGGGGCGGCTAGTTTGACCGCTCATTTCGAGGTGGAGGCTGGCTTGACTGCAGTAAAGAACTGCACAGTCTGTGTATAATGATACAATACTGAATCTGTGTACAACAACCAATGTGGTTGATTACTGGAGAATAACTAACCCGAACAGCGCTCAATATACATGGTTTAACCCCTCAGGCAACGGACAATGCTCAAGATTAGATTATTGGCTGATTACTAATGAACTATGTAAGGATGTTTCAAACTGTTTCATTTCAGCTTCCCCACTTACGGATCATTGTATGGTCTCTATGTCTTTATCCATTTCTAAGAAACCTCAGTTCTCTCCTAATATTTGGAAATTCAATAATGATTTGTTAAATAATGATAGCTTTTGTCAAAAGGTAATGACTCTCATTGAGGAGATTGAAAAGCTTGACATGTCTGGTATGAATAAATGGGAATGGTTTAAATTTAAGGTCAAAATATTAGCCGTTGATACAGGAAAATTCTTATCAATGATGAGAAAACAAAAACAAAAGGAATTGATTGGGGAAATAAATTTATTGGCAGTTAATTCACAAGAATCACCTGAAAACTCAGCAAAACTTCATGAGTTACAATCTCAGTTAGATGAGTTGTATTCGCAAAAAGCAAATGGAGCTTATATCCGCTCAATAGCCCGATGGATTGAAAAAGGAGAAAAAAGTTCATCATATTTTTTCGGCCTTGAAAAACAAAGACAGACAAAGAAAAAAATTAATAAGCTTGCGATTAATGATATTATAATTGAAGATCATAAAGAAATCCAGAATGAAATTTGGCTTTTCTATCGTAACCTTTATAGATCTAAATTTAAAAAGGCAGATTGTGATTCATTATTTAAAAATATTACAGATAATATTCAAAAATTAAATGAGGATGATAAAAACTTAATCGATGATGAGTTGACTACAGCAGAAATAGATGTGGCATTACAGTTTTTTTTATTCGCTTTGGTACTATTTTCATATGTAAGGTGTACATTTTCAAAACTCTTAGTACAAAAATCCAAACTTATCACACTTGTAACGCAGCTAGTCATTCTTTCAAAACCTGATGTCATGCTTTCAGTCAGTTGCACATGTTTTCAGTCCACATAATCATTGTTTCAAACACAAGATTGTTGTAATATGTAATGAGAACATTTGGTTTAATCACCGAAACACAGCAGTATGATCTTCTTTCAGTTTAGTACTTTTAACAATCAGTTCATCCAACAGCAAACAATGCAAGATACATGTTTCAAATCAGCCTTAGAAGTGCTGAAATTAATATGCTACAGTAGCTATAAAAGACAGATTACACAGTTTTCACATAAGGCAATACACTTACATTACCCAACATTTACATAATCTATAATTTCCAAAATATCCATCATATGTGTAATCAAGTGAAGGATCAATGAAGACATCCTCTACAATCATTTGGGCAAATTAGTTTTTATTTTTCAGATATAAGGTAGGCCTATACTTTCTATACTGAAATGTAACTAAATAAGAACAAAACAATAACATTTAGTGCACACATTACATTACTGTAATTTGGATCAAGCCTGTCTTGAGCATTTGGCCATAGATTCTCGTCCACATCACAATGAATGTTATCATTGTTCATGCACCTTGGAAAAAACCTTTTGGCGTGACGAATCCATGCTTGACATTGGTCTACAGTACACTGATGTCATCACATGCATCATCCATGGCCTGAAGGAGGGTGGCACGGTCCAGGGGTCGGCGATCATAGACCTTCCACCTCCATGCTGAAAGAAATTCCTCAATAGGGTTGAGGAAAGGAGAGTATGGAGGCAGGTAGAGGGTCATGAATCGGGGATGGGCCTGAAACCATGCTTGAACTACCTCTGATTGGTGGAACCTGACATTGTCCCACACAATTACATAGGTGACCCCTTCACCTTGACAGGCCGGCTCAATTTACTGTAATTGAGAAACTCAATAAGATGTGCAGCATTATAGAAGCCAACGTTTCCTCCACGTTGTCCAGGCACTTGGACTGTGGCCCGTTGGCCGATGATGCTCCGTCAAGCACCATAACCCTCTAAAAAATATATTTTGGTTAGTTCTTTTAACAGTGTTGTTCCAATATACATATGACGTAAGTGATGCATCAAATAGTAACAGTAATACAATATATAGTGCTGTACCTGAACATACTCAGCCCTTAGTTGAACATAGAATTGACAGTTGATCTTTTTAGATTTGGATCAACTAATCTGGCAGCCTCTGCCATAGGAAGGCCTCTGTTCACCACATGATCAACGATGATGGCCCGGACTTCATTAGACAACAGTTCTGCCTCCCTCTCTCTGATGACCAACCCTTTGACGGGCCCCATGCCCACCTCTCTGACCTCTCTGACTTCTGTTTGTGCCCATGCCCACCTCTCTGACCTCTGTTTGTGCCCATGCCCACCTCTCTGACCTCTGTTGGTGCCCATGCCCACCTCTCTGACCTCTGTTGGTGCCCATGCCCACCTCTCTGACCTCTGTTGGTGCCCATGCCCACCTCTCTGACCTCTCTGTTGGTGCCCATGCCCACCTCTCTGACCTCTCTGTTAGTGCCCATGCCCACCTCTCTGACCTCTCTGTTGGTGCCCATGCCCACCTCTCTGACGGATCTCTTGTCTACGAGCACTTCTTATTCATTCCTGTCTATCCTGCTCCATGTTGAAAGAAATGGCCAGTGTTTACACCCGCACTTTTATATATAGTAACCAATTGTGGTTACCACTATGGGAAATCAATTAGCAATAATGAGTATTCATCATGTGTGGTTACACGTAATTTATATGTTCGTACAAACGCACATTTTATTTCTGTAGTTCTCAAAATTCCATATACTGTATATTGCTGAAATGAAAATCTATAGGTTTACCAAATGATTCATTGATTAACCATTAAGATCAGTTGGATTAAATAATAGACAACTGTATTAAACTGAACAAAAAGAGATGCAAATCAAAAGTTTGATAGTAAAAGCTTTATGAAAGGCAGTTACTATGAATGAAACAATAATGTAGATGAAACACTTATTTTGTGTTGTGAAAAGGATACTTTGTGTTTTTGTGAATTGTACTAACACAATTGAAAACATGATGAAATGTTTGAAAAAAGTGCACTTTTGATGATCTGTTGTGATATTAGCACCAAGAGTTTTGAAAATGTACACCTTACTTGTGAAAATAGTACCAAAGCGAATAAAAAAAACTGTAAAACAAATGAAAAATGGCAAATCACCAGATATCGACGGTTTAACAACAGAATTTTTAAAGCATTTCTGGAAAGATATAAGGAAATTATTATATAATGCATTTTTGGAATGCATACAGAAAGGGAGCTTATCCCCTACAATGAAAACAGGATTAATAACCTTGCTACCCAAACCCAAGAAACAATTGTTGTCACTAGATAACTGGAGACCAATAACTCTACTATGCACCGATTATAAGTTATTTGCCTTGGTTTATGCTAATCGTCTAAAACTTGTATTAGAAAAACTTGTTGAGGAGTTTCAGTCAGCATTTATTAAGGGAAGGTATATTCAAAATCACATTAGGTTAATTCTTGATATGATCGATTATAATTCAATGATACAATCAGATAGCCTTATTTTATTTATAGATTTTTTTAAAGCATTTGATACCGTGGAGCATGAATTTATATTTACAACTCTTAAAAAGTTTGGTTTTGGAGAAGGGTTTTGCAAGGTTATTAAAATGTTATATAATGATATTTATAGTTACATATCCCTCAATCCTGGAATGACTCCTAGAATTGAAATTTTGTGTGGAATCAGACAGGGTTGTCCAATCTCTCCAAAATTGTTTATACTATGTACTCAAATGCTAGCTTACTTAATTGTCAACCATCCTCAATTAAAAGGAATAACCATTTGTGGCTATGAGTATCGAATCAGTCAATTTGCTGATGATACAGTAATATTTTTAAAAGACAAATCTATAATTGAGAAAGCCCTGAATATTATTTCTTTTTTTCAAGAGCATCGGGTCTGTGCTTAAACCTAAAAAAATGTGAATTGCTACCTTTGTATTTGTGTGATGAGGAAAGTTTAGATTCTATTCCAGTTAAAACTGAAGTAAAATACCTTGGTTTAACAATATCTAAAGATTCAAATACAAGAGAACTAGTAAATATAGAAGAGAGAATAAATAGTATGAAAAAATCTCTCAATCACTGGCTTATGAGAGATCTATCTATTATGGGCAGAATCCTTTTGACAAAAGCAGAAGGAATATCTAAACTAATTTACCCATCTTATTCCCTTTATGTTTCTCCTCAACTGATAAAAAAGGTTAACTCTGTCATTTTTAATTTTATTTGGAAAAATAAAACTCACTATATAAAAAAATCCCAAATGATTAAAGACTATAAAAATGGAGGGCTGAAAGCGATTGGAGTACTTACCGGTAAATTGAATTGGATAAAATCATACTTAGCACAGCCTGATTCAATGTGGTTTCATATACCAAAGTGTGTATTCAAGAGAGTCGGAGGACTGGAGTTTTTGCTGAAATGTGATTTTGAGATTACTAAATTGCCAATTAAGCTTTCAAATTTTCACAAGCAGATTTTGCAATACTGGAAAATGATATTTACTCACAACTTCACGCCTCATGGATCCACCCTGTGGAATAATAGGACCATTATGTCTAATAGGAAGTCGTTATTCAAACAAGAGTGGTTGGAGAAAAACGTTTTATTTGTTGCTGATTTGATTGATGAAGCTGGTCATTTTATTCAATATAATTCTTTCATAGAGAAATTTGCGGTAAAATGTTCTTTTAGAGAATTTAATAGTGTTTGTAGAGCAATTCCCCTTCCACTAAAACAAACAATACAAAACACACTTACATATTCAAATGTATCTGTTAAATTGCCTGAGCTGAAGATTGGAGAAGTGTACATTTGGGATAAAAAATGTAATAACAAAGCAATTGGAAATTTATTTAAAAGTAAAGTTTTTTACGATTTCAATACACCAACAAAAGTTAGAATTAATGAAAATGAAACATTCAGTAAAAAGTATTGTTATTATCTTAAATGGCCAATTGTACCTAAAATAAAGGAGATGCAGTTTAGAATTATCAATAATGTTTATCCTGCTGCTGAAATCTTACGGAAAAGATTCCGTTTTGAAGTAGATTTATGCGGATTTTGCTCAAAAGAGCCTGAAACCATTGAACATCTATTTTTTTCTTGTCCGGTCACACTGAAATTCTGGCAGGATCTTTACAGCTGGCTAAGTAATGATATTCCTTCACTGAATGTATCTCAGGTTTTGATATATGTAGACGGTCTCTCTAAAAATTTGTCATTGATGTTAAACATTATTATTTCCTTGGGTAAATATCATATTCATAAAAGCAAGTGGAACAACAGTAAACCCTCTTTTATTTGTTTTAAAAATGAATTTAAGATTTATTTAGCATCCATTAAGTAGCCTACTTATCCAAAGATAATCAGTCCCTTTGTAAACTGTATAAAAACATGTATGAGTCTCTTTCTTTCTAATTTTTGTTTGTTTTTGTCTTAGATTTATTTATTTTTCCTTGCAATTTGTAACCCCCTTAAATGTTTGATTTATACTTTTGTTTATTGTACAATTTATGCAATTTTTTTTTTTTTTTTTTTTTTTTTGTTCTATGAACCTATGTAAGCATAGGCGTATATGCACAGATATACAAATGGAGTTATTTTTGTCTGCAAATTATTGTTCCCTATTTGAGTTTGTAAATTGATACTGTTCAATAAAAAAAAACAAAATAAAAAAAAACACCGGATTCACCGCATGACAACGATCACGTGCGTTTCGTGTTTACTCGGTTTATTTTCACACCTTTAGTTCCACTAAAGCTCACAAATCAGTTTTTTTTTTACAGTAAACAGATCTTTTCATGTAGTCGCGATGTATTGTGTTATGTTTATCAAAATAAAACAGATTAAAAAACGTTGATTCCACTTCATAGTAGCTGTAGGTTGTTGAACTTTATTCTTGTTCAAACAAACGCTGTATGAAGCAGTACATAAAGTATTGAATGAAAATGTCCCTGAAACATCTGTGTATTTGGCAAATATTGCATTTATTTCACTTCAGCTGTGCTAAAGTATACAAACACCACGTGAGCGGTCACTACGGGAACCAGAAAGTGTCCGACTTCACGTCTCCGTTTGCAGCTCCTCCCCGCCTGCACGCGGCTACTCTCGCCGATCAGTTACATCCAGCCGCAGCCGATGTCGAACACACCTAATGCGGTCTTTAAAAGTTTAATACGCATGCGCCATATCGCACGTGTTTTGACGCCACGCGTCTTCAAAACGCATGCGCAAATTTGAACTAATACTTTAACAAAAAGTATTTAAAAAACTCAAAAGTAATAATGAAAGCAGCATAAAGGAGTAGCGCGCATATCCATAGTTTTTTTTTTTTTTTTTTTTTTTTTTTTTTAACTATGCCTGATCTAAGGCAAACTTATAGGGAATTACAGAGTATATATCGGTCTTTGTCAGGTGACGTCACACTCGTGATACACGAAGTGCATTATGGGGCGTAGCCGCCATTTATAAGGTATCGATGCAGGGGTATTATGTTGTTGGAGAATTATGTTTTTCATTATTTTTTAAAACTAAACCATCCTTAACATTATCATCATCATCAATACAGCAAACCTATCTTTGCTGTTACTGTGTCCTTCGGTGGGAATGTAAATAAATCCTGTACTCAGCCGTTGGTAAAATGTCCGTGTGTTTTAAGAGATTTATAGTTTTTAAATTGTTCACTGGTATATGCGCTTATACCATAAACAAGATAGTTGACAATATCCCAGTATGAGGATGAGAAAGCAATGCGGGATCAGCACTCCAATTTACTGCAGTCAGCTCATATGGATCTATGTTCTGAATGGATGACAATTTCTCTAAATAACGGTACTGCCATATTTATCGAGTTTATTGTGGTACGGCATTTCCTCGGTTTTCTTGTGCTTCTTCAGTTTTGCGAGTTATTTACTTGTTATCTCTACTCTTGTAATCTCTTCAATGCTCACAGTCAGTAGCGATACCTCAAAAATGGCGCCTGCGGTGACGTCACACACAACAAACCCACGTGTCTGACAAAGACCGATTGGAGGATTGCGCAAGATGGCGTCCTGCTAAGTTTACATTAATCGGGCTCCGCTGACAAATCTAATTTTAACAGCCAAACTACACTACGTACAATCTTGTTACGTGTTTATGTTTACATAAATACTTCATAGTGCTCCTCGATAACCTAAAGATGAAATCTGCTGCTGACAAAAGGAAGGAAAAAGAGATGTCGCGTGCTTTACGTGTGTCCGAGAGCTTCCACAACTATTCGTCTCCCGGTGAAATCCTCGTATCTACCCCGCTTCCAGAGAGCCCAGGTAAGCCCCCATCAAAGAAAGGCAAAGCAGAAGACGATGCCGTGGTTTCCACTCTCTCACAGCTCATAAATAGTCGCTCGGATGCCCTGGAGAAAATGGTGGGTGACAACGCGCTTAAAATTGAAGGGCTAAAAAAGACGGTGGACTTTGTATGTGCTGAGTTGAATGATATTAAGGGGAAAGTCGGCCACATCGAAGTTAGACTAAATACTGAAGAAAAAAAGATGGAGCTCTGCGAAATGAGAATTGCAGACATGGAAAGATACTCTCGCCGCTGGAACCTGCGCTTGCTTGGAGTACCTGAAAAGGAAAATGAAAATGCCAGAACCGAATCTATCCGTATCTGTACAGCCATTTTTCCAGGGGAGAGCAAAACTCTTCCAGATAAGATCGACACTGTCCACCGCATAGGGAAGAGGCTTCTGAATACTTCAAGGCCGCGCGCGATCATCATTCAGTTTTCCTCACGTGTGATGAGAGATGGTGTGTGGAGAGCGGCGAAATCCTCAGAGTTCCTGAGGGCAAACGGTCTTCGATTTACTGAGGATCTTACTGCTTTTGACCGAGAAAGGAGGCAGTTGCTGTGGCCGGCTGTTGAAAAGGCCCGCAAGGAGGGGAAAAGGGCACATTTTGTCGGACACCGTGCATTCATTGAAGGCTCTGAAATTAACCCCGTGTAAGCCTGTTCAGACAGTTCATCTCTTTCCAAATAACGTTGAGCTTTTTTGAGCTCTTCTTTTTCGTTATGGAGCAGGACTATTGATGGCTGTAAGCGTGCCTAATATGGCCTTGTCGTCAGCTGCTTTTGCGTTTCCAACCTCAGTAAGCTCGGTTATTTGCTGTTCATTGTTCAAAGAGTTATTTTTGTATGTCTATTTCTATTATTTCTCTCAATGCCAGGGGTCTAAGAGACATTACTAAACGGAAGGCTTTGTTTCTGTATGCCAAATCGTTCAAGACTGATTTTTGTTTTTTTCAAGAGTCCCACTCCGTTGCCAGCGATACTGCTTTTTGGAAAAATCAGTGGAACAATGATGTTTGGATGGCTCACGGTTCGGAGCGTTCAGCTGGTGTTCTGACTTTGAAAAACCTCTTTGCAGGGGACGTTCTGCACTACTTTAGCGACCCGAATGGACATTTTCTGCTTATGGTCATTAGTTTAAATAATACTGTGGTAATACTAATTAACATCTATGGGTATAATAGTTCTCGTGAGAATGATCTACTGATTGATGCGATAGAAGGGAAAATTCTGCTGTGGCTTAATGCTTACCCAAATGCCTTAGTTTTCATTGGTGGGGACTTTAATATTGTACCTGACAATAATCTCGATAGACTGCCACCTAAACAGTCTGCCTCTGCTAATCCTAAATTAAAAATATTAATGGATAAATTTGATATTATTGATATTTGGAGGGAAATGTTTCCGAATATTAAATCCTATACTTGGAGTAATAAAAATTGTTCTAGACAGTCCCGAATAGACTACTGGCTTGTTTCACAATCTGTTAGGGATTTTAATGTTTCTGTTAGCATTCTCGCTTCACCCATGACTGATCATAAAGCAACTCTTATCCAATCCCCTCTATCATCAGTTATTTCTTCTTCAAGACCTAGAGCCTCTTATTGGAAACTTAACTCTTCTTTGCTTAAGCATGATCATTTAAGGAAAGATATTTTATTCTTGATTGAAAATTACTGGATCAAAGCACAAAAGGAGAATAAATACGGTCTCAATTGGGAACTTCTTAAACATGAAATTGGCAAGTGTGCTAGGAATTTTGGCAGTCTTCTAGCTAAACGTAAAAGACTTGAAGAGGAGACTGTCATTTCTAAAATAATGTCTCTCTCTAGGAAAATGCAGGATGGTTTGTCAGAAACTGAATTGTCCGAATTTATTGATCTGCAAACTCAGTTAGACTCAGTTTATAAGAATAAGGCAGAGGGCGCTTTTATTCGCTCTAGAAGAAGATGGTTAGAGCAAGGAGAACAAAGTACAGCATATTTCTTCAGAATGGAAAAAAATAATTTTAGAAATTTAACTATTAACTCTTTAAATTTAAACGGCACAGTTATTTCTGATCCTAAGGAAATCGGTACATTTTGTGCAAACTTCTATTCAAATCTTTATAACTCTAAATATTGCAAAGACTCAGCTTTGTCTTTTTTCCAGTCTTTGAAAGATATTAGGACAATATCTAATGAAGATAAGATCATTTGCGATAGTGATATATCCATCAATGAAATAATTGAGTCTATTGAAGCTTTAAAGAACAATAAGTCTCCGGGCACAGATGGGCTGACAGCCGAATTGTATAAAAGTTTTGCTGTTGAGTTAGCACCTTTCCTGCTTGAAACTTATTTGGAGAGTATTGCATCTGAGACACTTCCGCCTACCTTATCTCAGGGATTACTTACTTTAATACCTAAACCTAAGAAAGACATTCTTTTGATTGACAATTGGCGTCCAATCTGTTTATTAAACTGTGATTATAAGATATTAG
This sequence comes from Rhinichthys osculus, assembly GCA_029959095.1. NCBI lineage: Eukaryota > Metazoa > Chordata > Actinopteri > Cypriniformes > Leuciscidae > Rhinichthys > Rhinichthys osculus. The sequence goes on from JARWKJ010000015.1 coordinate 24,628,526, forward strand.
CTTTGTTACTGGCCAAAAGACTTAAACGGGTTCTGGACTCAATAATAGACGAAACTCAGTCAGGCTTCATCCCAAAAAGGCATATTGCTAACAATATACGCATTGTTTTAGATTTGTTGGACTATGATGAACTGATTAGAGATGAAAGTTTTATTCTTTTTTTAGATTTTTATAAAGCCTTTGATTCCCTTGAACATGAATTTATTTTACAGTCCCTATATAAATTTGGTTTTGGTGATTTCTTTTGCAAAACTGTCCGAACGTTATACAAAAATGGAAACTGCTCAATTAATCTGAAAGCTGGTACTTCTCCAAGATTTAATGTATTTAGAGGGGTGCGCCAGGGTTGCCCGGTATCACCTTATCTGTTCTTGATGGCTGCTCAACTCCTTACTACTTCCCTGTTGAATAGTCAATTGCAAGGGATTAATATAGCAGATAAACAGATTATCATAACTCAATTAGCTGATGATACCACACTCTTTTTAAAAAACGACTTACAGATCCCCATTGCTCTTGATCTTATTAAAGTGTTCTCAAAAGCTTCTGGTCTATCTTTGAATTTAGATAAATGTGAACTCCTTCCCTTAAAGTCTTGTTCTCTTCCATTCCTGCATAATATTCCTGTTAAGTCTCAAGTGAATTATTTAGGTATTACAATTTGTAAAGATGTCAATGCGAGAGGAAAGTTAAACTTTGATCCAGTAATTATTAAAGCTAAGAAAAAGTTAAATTCCTGGCTCCAAAGAGACTTGTCTTTACGAGGAAGAGCCCTCCTCGCCAAAGCGGAGGGTGTTTCTAGATTGACCTACCCTGCTCTTTCTTTACATGTGGACAAGACAATTTGTGTAGAGGTTGATAGAATGCTTTTTGATTTTTTATGGAAACACAAGAGACATTACATTAAAAAATCAGTTGTCATAAATAGCTTTGAACAGGGCGGTTTTAACTTTCTTGATTTTGCTTCTCTGAACAATACGTTTAAGATCAATTGGTTGAGGCAGTTCTTGAATGATTCTGATTCTATATGGAATGCTATTCCAAATTATATTTTTTCTAAAGTTGGCAGTCTCCCCTTTCTATTAGTATGCAATTATAATATCTCTAAATTGCCCATCAAATTGTCAAATTTCCACAGGCAGGTGCTTCTGGCCTGGCACTTGATTTATAAACACAATTTTAGTCCCCACAGGTATTTTATTTGGAATAACCATGATATCCGATATAAAAATAAAACACTTTTCTTTTCAGATTGGTTTAATAATAATATTATTTTGGTTTCTCAACTTGTAAATTCAAATGGTCATTTGTTTTCTTATACTGAATTCTTGACGAAATATTGTATTCCTGTCACCCCACGAGACTTTGCCATAGTGATGGATGCCATCCCCAGTGGAGCTATTGCACTTTTAAGAAACTCAGCTGATTCTTTACTCTCTTCTACCTCTTGGATACATCCATGCGAAACTGCAATAGGGAAGATCTGTTTTTTATCCTGTCCCTCTTCTAGGAATAGAAAGATTAGACATCTTTTTCAGAGTGAAATTATAACTGTCCCTTCTATAATTTCATATTGGAGTAATAGCTTTAATGATATTCCTTGGAAGAAAGTGTGGTCTCTTTCCAATAAATATTTAATCACTAATAAGGTTAAAGAGGTATCATTCAAGTTGTTGCATCGATTTTACCCAGTCAAAGTCTTTATCAAAAAAATGTTTCCAGAGTTGGATCCCCTTTGCTCCTTCTGTGGAGTGGAAGACGAGTCTGTTCATCATCTTTTTTGGGACTGTATTCATGTAGCTACTTTTTGGAAGAAATTTTGTCTGTTTGTACGTGCTTCTTTATTAGTCAACTTTTCTTTGATGTTTAAGGATGTCTTATTTGGATTTTATAATTCTGACAAAAATCTAAAAGACAAGTATTTTCTTATAAATCTATTTATTTTTCTAGCCAAGTTTTTTGTACACAAGTGTAAGTTTTTGTCTGTCAAACCTCTTTTTATAATTTTTTGCAAAGACCTTAAATGTTATTTGGGTACCATCTCTTCTTCTAACAATGCCAAAGCATTAAAGTCTGTTACAATGTGCACAAAGTATAATATTTCAGCTTTTTTGTAATGAAAACTAAAAGGGTCTCGAGGCTTTTCTCTCTCTCTTGAATTTATTTTAAGTTGTTGTTACCCCTGGCTCAATTTTATGTTTTTATTTTTATCTATTTATTTTAATTATTTTTATTTTACATCCCTTTACTGTCTTTTTGTCTTCTGAATTATTGTTGTTTACTTTTGCTCTTGATTGTGACACTGTACTTGATGTTATATTTGTTCAATAAAAAAAAAAAAAAAAAAAAAAAAAACAAAGACCGATTGTGTAATATCTGTAGTATTTTAAAAGTTTTTCACATTCTGTTGCACTTTACTGTGTAAATTACAAAATTACTGTTAACATTAATGGCACCTTATATATTTCTTATTTTAATCATTCCTCTATATGAACACATTTAAACATAACTAGTATTACTATCCTACAAAATTAAAAGGAAATAACTAATTTATCATGAATAGAATAGTTCAATATAAAATATTCAGATATTATAAACTGATTGATGAAGTAAAGCATAACATGAGATTGAAAAATTATTCAGAAACACTTTATTTAAAGTTTAATTGCACCTATGAGTTGTATTTAATATCAATCAGTTGGGGGAAGTTCATCTAAAAGTTGATGGGTGTGTTTTGTTCATATTTAGCTATCTAAATAGTTTACCAAAGAAATAATTTACCAAATAAGAGAAACAGAAAACAATGAGAAGTACTTTTCATTTCTAAAGTATTTGGGTTTATTTATTATACAAAGCCCTTTTTGTCGATTTTTCGAGAATAGCTACATATATAAATAACTATATACCGCCCACCCCTATTGTCAATCTCTGTATCCCATATTATGCATGCCAAATCAAAAAACCAAACTCATACCAGTGATAACTTTTATTTCAAAACAAAAATAATTGTGTAAAAGAGATATGCACACATACAGATAATCGCGTACATCAACCGTACACACATAAGTACACGTACATACACACAGGGGTTAAAGTGGGCCAGAGCGGTCCGGAACTGTGTTCCGGCCCCTCAGATAAATGAATAAATATCAAAAGTCTTAAGTTGCACATATGTAGGTCAGAGAAATTCAATTTTTTTTCCGGGGAGCATGCCCCCGAACCCCCCTAACTACCTCACATTTGAATGCACCTGTCTGTGGGGTGGTGGTAACGTGGGCTGGCGTGGCTACAGTGCCAGTGTTCAGCAATTTTAACATAGTATCGTCATCATATCAGTGTAGATGGACCAAAATAAAACCATTAAAATATCAAGTAAATAAGTATTGTGTAGTATTTTGTAAATAAGTATTTCAATACATGACAACTTGACAGCTCAACAATAAACCAAGAAAACATGAGTATGTGAACTTGCAACAGAACACATTTTATATTATTTTACATTTATTTGATTATTTTATTTATTTCTCCAGGATATGTTGGTGCTTTAATCAGTCATCCTGAACCAGTAATCACGTTTTTGACAATTCTGCAGCTGTTACCTGGATGGAATTAATTTTTTATTTTTTTATTAATTTACATAAATTAGGGCTACATTATTATGTAATTATTTGTCACATTTTTATCTCAATATTTTTTTTAATGTCATAAACTGTATATGTCAGGATTATTTATTATGTGTATACAGTACTGTGCAAAAGTCTTATGGTGCGTTCACGTGCTATGGTAATTATGGTAAATACCAAAAGCCGACATGGAAAATGCACATGAACACCCCCTCATGTGGTATTTTCCACTGGGCAACTCGTAGAATATTTTGATGCACGAGTTGCCGAGATGAGATTACCTTTGACCTTTTCAAAATGGCAGAGAGCAACGCAAGAGTTGTGAATGGTAAAAATGTGTACTATTCATGATCTAGAAAATATACAGCATATATTATTTACGTTTGAGTTTTGATAAATCATTTTCTTGCTGTAGCAGATGACTTAAGCAATCTAAAATAGTTTTAGCTAAATAACAGGTCTGGATCTCCATCTTTTTACCACATTACGACAACAAAAGCACTTGAACGCAACACACTGGTAAATACCAGTTCACAAGTGGAAAATATCATATTTTCCATAGCACGTGAACGCACCATTAGGTACGTTATTATTTTTTCACCCCAAAAAAATGGTTTTAAGCCAGTTAGCCTATTTAAATCCTTTGCTGTAGTGTGTAAATATCAGTTTACATTCCCAAACATTCTTTTTGCCATTAATTGTAATAATCCAGTGAGGTTTTTGTACTTGGTGCCTTGGAGATGTTGCCAAAGTTCTTTTAGATTTAGTCTGTCTAGTTTTTTTATGTTTCTTCATGTAATCACAGAAAGACTCGATGATGGTGAGATCAGATCTGCGTGAATACCGGCTGTTGTCAGACTCCTTGTCCATACAAATTTTTGTTAAAATCTCACTGGATTATAACAATTAATTGCTAAATGAATGTTTGAGAGACAAAAGAACACTTTGTCGGTTTCCTACCAGTGCATTACTCTTTGAGTGCAGGACAGACAGAGGTTCTCATGAGAATTTGGGATTGGACATCTCAAAATGCAGAGGACGAGCATACGACATATGGGAGCAATATTAGGGGCAAGAATTGCAGTGTCCAGAGGAGAGTACTGGATATCAACAGCAAAGCATTATTGATGCCATGCACTAGCCACACTCTAGACTTAATTGTTGCTGATGCTGCAAAATACTTTGGAGCGCTACAACGCCTCTACACTATATTCGTCTCCACAGAGGTGGGACATTTTCAAACATCATGTGCCACAAATAATCACAAGATCACCCTGCGGATTCTGAGAAATTCTGATGTGAAGATAATGCTGAGCTAGAAGTCTTGTAGGGACCCCTAAGTTTGTGCCAGGCTGCGGCCTTGTCTTTCCATTCATTAAAGATCCTCTGTGTGGGATATTCTGCGCGCAGTGGGATGGTTGGAACTCAACTGGCCTAATTCTTCGGTTAGAAAGAACTGCAGCTACTCCAGAGTGAACTTGTCCATTCTCAATATTTATTAAGCCACAAAAGTGCAAGTCGTAGACAGGTTTGCGTGGATATACATATAACAGTGGTCTCTGTGAGAGAACAAAATAAGGATGATAAATATAAATGATAACATGATATGACAGAATATACACAAATAGTGCCTGTATACATATACATGGAGAGGTTAAAGTTGTATTAGGTTAAAGTAAACCGTATTGAAATATATATACTCTAAATGCAGACCGCTGCAGCTAACAAGAGGTGTCAGATTACAAAGTGTGTGCGCTGCTCTAGCACTCCCGTGCGCTCTTTGTACCATTATTAATATGCCGATAAGACAAATATTTGAATCAACATGACAAGCAACTCCCTTTCCCATATGAATAAACATCGTTAACAAATATAACATGATGACTCAGTGAATACGCGCGAGCACTGCGCCTGATTGTATGTATATTGACACAATAATATTTCTGAGGTAAAATAAACTGAATCCCGTTCTGACACTCTCTAAAAACCATCTACAATGACCTTAAATATCTTTACTTACGTAGTTATGAACGCACAGCAATACCACACAAAGAAGAAAGACTTTTAGGAACGAAACAATGCCAGAAAAACTCCGTGCGCTGGATGCTGCTGGATGAAACTTTTTGCGCATACATCAGAACAAGTCTGAACAAGTTCGCCTCGCGCATGCGTGCGGCAGGGAATTTTGTACAGCCGCCCCACAAATTTACACAGGAAATTTGTAAATCCACAAAATGTCCGAAATTAACTACTGGTGCTAAGAACTAAACTTTAGGCATTTCAGGTAACACAATGAGTTTAGCAACAGGGCGGACATATGTATTGCCCTTGATGTCAACTTCGACGGCTCTTATTGCACCGTCGTCGCTTGGTAGGACTCGGGTCACCCTACCGACAGGCCATTTTGCTCTGGGAAGTTGAAAGTCCGCAATCAATACAACCTGACCGACTGCTAGGTTTGGTGTGATGTTCTGCCACTTCTGTCGAAGCTGAAGACTGGGTAGGTAGTCTCTGAGGAACTGGGTCCAGAAGTGATCGGCGATCACTTGGCTGTGTCTGTAGCGGCGCCGTCCAAGTAGATTGCTGGGTCCATACACAGCCTGAGGTAGGGAGGCGTCCCGCCGCCCCATGAGCAGCAAATTGGGGGTAATAGGGTCAGGATCTGCTATATCAGATGATACGTACCCCAGGGGTTTTGAATTTACGATGCCTTCCACTTCGATCAATACTGTGGTAAGGACTTCCTCCGAGACGGTGTGATCTTTCAGGACAACTTGGAGGGCAGCTTTGACTGATTTAATTTCCCTCTCCCATACTCCCCCGAAGTGAGGTGCGTGAGGTGGGTTGAATTGGAAGGAAATTTTTTGTTTGGCTAGTTGCTCTTGGAGTGATGGTTCCATTTCAGTAAAGGCTTCAGAGAGCTCACGCTCTCCCCCCCTGAAGTTGGTGCCTCTGTCGCAGATGATCTCAAAGGGCTTTCCTCTCCTTGATATGAAACGTCTGAGGGCTAGTAAAAATGAATCTGCATCCATGCTGCATAACAAGTCGAGATGTACGCATCTTGTAGTGAGACATTTAAATATTATGCCCCATCTCTTTTCTTGTCGTCTGCCAATTTTGATTACATAGGGACCAAAACAATCAACTCCCGTGGACCAGAATGGAGGTTGACTAATTCTCAGACGGGAGGCAGGCAGGTCAGCCATTTTAGGTACAATGGGCTTGCCACGCCATTTGCGACACTCAGCGCATTGTCTCTGGTACTTTTTTACCACCTGGCGGCCTCTGAGAACCCAATAGGTTCGTCTTAGCTCGGCGAAGACTCTTTCTGAACCGGCGTGCATCAGGCGGTTATCAAAGTCTTGGATTAGCAGTTTTGTTATGGGGTGTTCTGGGGCCAACACAATAGGATGAAGTGCATCCTCTGGCAGTGTTGCTGCTTTGCGTAATCTACCACCCACTCTTATCAGATTAAGATGAGGATCCAAAGTTGGAGCAAGGGAGTATAATCGACTGTTTGAATGCACCGATTTATTGGATTTAAGGGCATGCACTTCCTTAGGAAAACTTTCAGTCTGTGCACGTCTGAGTACAGCAGTTTCAGTCTCTATGCGTTCTGTGGCAGACATAGGAGGTGCTGCCGAACCATGCAGAGACTGATATGTGGTCGTGATGAGATCGTCCCATGATTCGCAGTTATCTATATCAGGTAAAGAGGCATGACTGATTGTGACATTACCGCAGAATGTGGATTTACAGAGTTCTTCTGAATCTTCTACTGACACTGACGGGTGGATTGGCCAGTGGTCTGGAGATTGGTGCAGAAATTCTGGACCTTGCTTCCATCTGCAGGTTTGGGACAGATCTATGAGGGTCTTACCCCGGGTTATATCATCGGCAGGGTTGTTATTTGAGTCCACGTATTTCCAGTTCTCATATCCAATGAGGTCTTGAATCTCTGCGATTCGCGTGCCCACAAACACTTTGTAGTTGCATGACTCAGACTGTATCCAGTGTAATACGGTTGTTGAATCGGACCACATGATTGTCTGTCTGAGATTAAGTGTAAGTTCTGTGTTCAGTGTTTTGGCTAGCTGAGCTCCAGACAATGCTGCACAGAGTTCAAGGCGTGGAATGGAGAGTTGCTTCTTGGGTGCCACTCGTGACCTCGCCATGATGAATGCGATTTGAATGTCATTACCCGTTTCTACCCGTAAATAGGCTACAGAGCCATATGCCTTCTCCGAGGCATCACAGAAGACATGCATATCGATAGTGGAGGAGGTGTTGTTGCATGCTGGTGTGTAACACCTAGGCAGTGTTATTCTCTGTAGGTTAGGAAGCTCTTCTTCCCAAGCATGCCATTCTGAGAAAAGGTCAGCTGGCAGAGGTTCATCCCAACTTCCAACTCTCTTCCATAGTGATTGCACCATGATTTTGGCCCTTGTGGTGAATGGAATGATGTAACCTAATGGGTCATACTGGCTTGCCAGGATGCGATAGACATTTCTCATTGAGGTTTCTCCACTTGTTGACACAGGCCTGTGTTTATAACCTAAAGTGTCCTGGGAACAATGCCACACTAGGCCGAGGGTCGACTCTTGTGAATCAGTTTTGTCTGCCGAAAGCCACCGTTCGCAGCCTACTGATTTGGCTTCGGGGGGTAGATGTGCAATCACATTGGGAAAATTGCTAGCCCACTGCCTTATGTCAAAACCACCAGATGCTAATAATGCTCTCATTTTGTCAATGAGTTTTTTAGCCTGATGCTGAGACTGAAGAGATTGTAAACAATTGTCCACATAGAAAGACTGCTGGACAGACTCCACTACATCTTCATTGCCCTCACTGTTGTCTCTGACATGTCTCTGGAGGGCATAAGTAGCACAGCATGGACTACAGGTGGTCCCAAATGGTAACACTCGCCATTCATAGATGTCTGGGTTACGATCTCTTTCCATGTCTCTCCAGAGAAAGCGGAGCAATGGCTGGTCTTCAGGTAACAGTCTGATCTGGTGAAACATGGCTCGTATGTCTCCACTTATCGCAACGGTATACTCTCTGAACCTGAGCAGGACTCCCAGCAGTGGTGGACCAAGAGTGGGACCAGGGAGTAGATTGTCATTTAGGCTCATTTGATTGTAGGTGTAAGAGCAATTGAAGACTACCCGGGCTTTGCCATTGTGCAGCACAATGTGGTGAGGAACGTACCATGAATTACCGGAATTGACACCTTCTGGGTTGGTTATTCGCTCTGCATAACCTGCCTTCTCAAGCTTGTGTATCTCGTTGTCATACACGTTCGCCAGATCAGGATTATTAACAAGGCGACGTTCTGTAGCTCTTAAAAGAGCCATGACCGCATTTGGTGGTGCTTGGAGTTTAGCCGTGTCTCGCTTATGAAGTAATGGGGTAGCATAGCGGGTTGCACCATCAACTGTAACATGCACCGTTTTCTCCTCCAACATTGCAAGTGCAGCTTTATCTTGTCTGGAACGGACAACTTCTTTCTCGTTTCTCAGTGGCAGTAGGTCAAGCTGCCACAACCGCTCAACATGTTGACGTAACTCTTGCATGGGAGGAAGGAATGTGGTGTGAAGGCATGAGCTTACATTTGAGGGTTGCTGGAGAAAGGTTGTTGGCCCTTGAACTGTCCAGCCAAGAAGAGTGTGTACTGCTACAGGGCTACCAAGCGGTCCCATACGGATTGGGCAGTTTGGTGTGATCAGCTGTGGGAAATCTGATCCTATGAGTAGCAAAGGCTGCACTTTAGTGAAACCTTTCAACGGGATGTCCCTTAAGTGACCATATCTTCCTTTCAGTGAGTTCACGGGACAAGACTGTTCAGCCAGATTGAGCTCTTCAGCTGTAAATGCCCTTTGGATTTGATGTTTCACATTTGGGTGTGATATTACAGATACTTCAAAGGAGACTGCATTTCCTCTTAGCTGAACAAGATCTTGTCTTATTGTTCTGAGAGTCAAAGTTTCTTCTGATCCTTTCAAGCCCAGTTGTTTGACTGCTGCTGGCAGGATAATTGTTCTTTCCGAACCATCATCTAACACAGCATGTGTATCCATGAACCTTTTACCACTGCGAAGTCTTACTGGGACAACTTTTAACATCACTCTGCCTGAATGACTGGCCTGATCCAAGTAAACTTGAGAAGTGGTTGTGCTCACTGTGAGTATGCTCTGGTTTTCCGCAGCCACGGCAACTTCATGCAGAACAGGCAGGTGGAGTCCTCCACAGGTAGAGCAAGTTTTCTTGAGCGTGCAGCTGTCCTGTTTGTGACCTCGTCCACATCTCCAGCATTTATTTTGCTCTTTAATCCAGCTTCCTCTTTGTGTGTGGCTCAACTTGCAAAAGGCTGCACAAGCATTGAGATAATGCTCATGGTTGTTGCAGTAGGGACAAAAGGGCTTAAAGCGATCCCGCTTTTTAGCTGTAGTTGCCATTTTAGTGTCTGTGAGGGAGCTGGAGGGCAAATTGATGGTTTTATGTTGTTCACTGCCTGTGAGAATTGTGGCTGCCTTGGCTTTGGGATAAGAAAGAGGTTTCTGCTCTTGCCGATAGGGCTCTGTATGCGCTGGCCCTGTTACACGCCTAGATATTTGAATGGCCTGGGCCTTCCTTTCCAGCCACTCAGCAAATTCAGGCAGAGTGTAAGTCCTGGAACTGCCGCTCACAATTATATGCTTGTTGAGACAGTACTCTATGAATGAGTCTCTATAGCTGACAGGCAGTTTGGTCAGTAGAGTGTCAACGTGGGAGCCACACTGCAGTTCGTATCTAGAGGGTCCATCCATTGTGTTCAACATGCCCACCAGTGTGTTAACAGCTGCCGCAAAGTCCTCAAACCCCTGCGCATCACCTGGTCGAATAGCTGGTGCATTGAGGATAGCTCTCAACTCGCTCTGAATTAACTGTCTTGGTTGACCGTATCTCTGTTCAAGAGCCTGCATGGCACTGGTGTAAGGAAATGGGCTGTTAACATATCTCTTAGCTACCTGATAAGCAGCGGGTAGAGGTAGATGATCCAAAAGCACTTGATATTTATAGTCCTCTGTTAGATGCCTGTGTGGACCAAGGATGCTGTCCAGTCCTTTCTTGAGCATAAGGAAATCACTCTCTTTCCCAGAAGAGAAGACTGCCAGTTTTGGTTTGGGTATGCCATAGGAGGAGGCAATGGCCATTTCCATAAGTCCAGGTGCCACAGGATTGACAGGATAATAATACTGTGGTTGTGGTCCAGGCCAAGGAGGTGGAGGCAGAGGCAGTGGTTGATAAGGGCGTTGAGGATGCATCGCTGCTTGCGCTGGTACAGGAGTAACTGGAGCTGGCCCTATATGCTGGTACTGTGACCGCAGTGAGGCTGGCGCAGCTGGTATAGCAACTGGCTGACGTTGGGGTTGCACATAAAAATGCTTAGGCTGTACAACAGCTGATTGATGCGGTGGCTGTATGCGGGCTGGTGCAGGGTGAACTGGAGTCGGCTGATGCTGTGGCTGTAACTGAGGATAGGCAGGCTGAACAGGCTGAGCAGCCGTGGGGGGCCATGAGTCTGATCGTCGGAGTTCCGCACATGGCCTCTGAGGCTGTGGCCCAGGCAGGGAAGATACACGAGCTATGTTAGGTGGATGCAGGCTCGGTTGCGACTGCAGCTGCATAGAGGGCTCGTGGTAAAGTGTTTCCTCATATTGTGGAGACGATGCTACAGTCATAGAGGGTTCTAATCCAGTGTTACTTAGTTCAATGTGAGGAAGACTCTCATATTGTCCGTAAGCAGGAGATCTAGATTCAAAAGATACCTGTCTAGCACTGTCCATTCTGATTTGAAGCTCTCTCATCTCACTGCTTAAATCTTTCCAGCGGGCCTCTAAGTGATGAAGCTTTACATTTTCAAAGTCTCTGTCCCTGTGAGCAGGAGTGCCCTGGCTTGTATAGGATATTCCTGCAGCGACCTCTGCTGATGAAGAATGAACATGACGTGGAAGTGGATAATCAAGCACATAATCCTCCAAGTAGGTGGGCACCCGCCGGGTACGACTTGGACGAGGATCTGGCACTTGTTCTCCCTCATAGTAATCTCTGGATGTAGCCATAGCGCAGCTGATGTCCCGCTCCGGCTCGAAGGACCAATTTTGTGGGATATTCTGCGCGCAGTGGGATGGTTGGAACTCAACTGGCCTAATTCTTCGGTTAGAAAGAACTGCAGCTACTCCAGAGTGAACTTGTCCATTCTCAATATTTATTAAGCCACAAAAGTGCAAGTCGTAGACAGGTTTGCGTGGATATACATATAACAGTGGTCTCTGTGAGAGAACAAAATAAGGATGATAAATATAAATGATAACATGATATGACAGAATATACACAAATAGTGCCTGTATACATATACATGGAGAGGTTAAAGTTGTATTAGGTTAAAGTAAACCGTATTGAAATATATATACTCTAAATGCAGACCGCTGCAGCTAACAAGAGGTGTCAGATTACAAAGTGTGTGCGCTGCTCTAGCACTCCCGTGCGCTCTTTGTACCATTATTAATATGCCGATAAGACAAATATTTGAATCAACATGACAAGCAACTCCCTTTCCCATATGAATAAACATCGTTAACAAATATAACATGATGACTCAGTGAATACGCGCGAGCACTGCGCCTGATTGTATGTATATTGACACAATAATATTTCTGAGGTAAAATAAACTGAATCCCGTTCTGACACTCTCTAAAAACCATCTACAATGACCTTAAATATCTTTACTTACGTAGTTATGAACGCACAGCAATACCACACAAAGAAGATAGACTTTTAGGAACGAAACAATGCCAGAAAAACTCCGTGCGCTGGATGCTGCTGGATGAAACTTTTTGCGCATACATCAGAACAAGTCTGAACAAGTTCGCCTCGCGCATGCGTGCGGCAGGGAATTTTGTACACTCTGACTGACACTGGTTCTCTCTCATCTGACAACTTCAGCAAAGATCAACTGGAGCCTCAACAAATCACATCAGGACAGAGGACAGTTTTATTCAAATGGGCAAGACATGCAAGTATCAAAATTAGTCTCATTATTTGATTTACTCAAGTCTGTTGATCTGCTGAATTTCAAACTCTTCTTACTTTCCTGTATTCTGCTTCAGCTGTCTTTCCATTGCTAAACTGTATGCATGTATGTGGATGATTCCACCATTTATGCCCCAGTAACGACACTTAATGGTCCCAATGTGGCAGCATCCCTAAATAAAGATCTGGAGAATATTCGCAGGCAGATACTTGGAAGGTCACGTTCGAGCCCAGCAAATGCAAGGCTATGGTTCTGTCGAGAAAGAGGCCTCCATCCTGCCCCGACCTGTTCTTTGGGGCAATCAGAATTAACCTCTTTGAGCAGTTGAATATTCTGGGACTATGTATCGATAAGAAGTTGCTATGGACTAATCACCTGTCAAACATAGGCAAGCGTGCTGGACAGTGTCTTGGAGCTCTGCGCAGGTTGGCCAACAAGCTTGATGTCAAAGGTAGGGCCAATGTCTACAAGGCACAAGTCAGGAGTACCATGGAGTACTCATGTCTTGCCTGGATGAACGCATCGCAGACCACCCTTGGGCAGCTTGACATCCAGAAAAAGGCACTGAAAATCATTGGGGAGGATGAGGACTCTGCCCTAAGGAAATATGCAATCAGCCAGCTCAGCCATCGTAGAACTGTTGCAGCAACAACTGTGCTTTTTAAAATGCACACTGAAAACTGTCTAGAGGATCTCAAAGCTCTGCTACCCCCACCTGATCTCCTTTGCAGAACCTCTCGAAGAGCACGACCAAGTCACGCCCTAAAACTCCCCAAGTCTAACACCAAATGCTTGAGGAGCTTTCTTCATTCGGCTGTAACAACTTGGAACTGCCTCCCCTGTACTGTAGTAGGTGAAATCACCTCAAAGAATGTTCAGGCCTTCAAGAAGAGACTAAACAAACATCTCCTTAGCAGTGTTGTGTGTAACGCGTTACAAAGTAACGCGTTACAGTAACGTAACTACTTTTTCGGGTAAAAAGTAGTGTAACGCGTTACTACTGAAAAATTGGTAACGAAACGTAGTTCCTTTTTCAATTTCGCACAACGTTACTTTTCCCATGGACAGATTTGACAGCAACACACTGTCTCCTCAGCTGTGCGCTTGCAATAGTCACAAGCTCCACATGGTACGTGACAGAGGCTGGATAGCAATCAATTCTGTGAATTACACTGCGCAAACCAAAAGTAATACTCCCACCGGATGAAGAAGGGTTGGCTCTCCACAGAACATAAAATATTAATTGTATTGAATTTTTCGTGTTCGCATTTATGAGGAAAGAAACAATGTTATGGACGTAACAGTTCTTCGGACTTGACCGCTCTGAAAGCGGCACTAAAAGACTGCTTTAAATCTTTCACAGAGACCTCAAACAGGCATTTAAAACACCAAATATTAAGGATTGGCATATCAAGCAAAATAATATTCGATGATTGCTCGAAAATCGTACCTCTACCCCCACATGCTTATAAGACGGCGTTCGCTCAAATCCCGCTCCGATATTAAAATGTCTCTGTATAGACCTGCGTGTTGTAGCCTAGTCATTAAAGAAAACGATTTAGTTTCATATTTATGTTTAAATAAAATAATTTATTTTTTAATTTTATCAATGTTGATTATATGAAAAGTGAAAAGCATGAGTAAGAGCATATGCGCAATCGGGAGACAAATGGAGTGGGCAGACATGATTTTGACCACTTCATTAAGTTTGTTTTTGTAGAAAGCCTTTCTTTAAAGTGAATTTCGTTTTGTATTAATTGTATCTTAATTTTAATCAATGTTTCATCAACCAATTGTCTTATTTTAAGCAGTAACTTTAAAAAAGCAGTAAATATAGCAGGCAATATAATCAGGACTTCTCAGGAGCTCCGTGCCGGCGCGTGGACTGAGCTCGTCTCATAAATGAACCGAAACTTAGCGCAAGCTACTTGCCTCAAAGATCTGAGATATATATGGAAAGCTTGAAATGTGTACTTTAAAACAAAACTATTCAAAACGAGAGAAAACAGACTCTCTGCTTATGTAATCCATATGAAATGTGCATTTCTCTCTGGCGCGTTCACTACTGTGAAGATCGCGAGTCAGCATCGTCAACTTTATCTTTGCAGCCGACACTGACTGACAAAGAAAACACTTGTTTATTAATAAACAATTAAAATGTCTCCTTGCTATATTTGATATTCGATATTCATAATCATTTCTTTTGCCGGTTCTTTGTGACATTTTTCATGAACGCGTCACCACCGCTCAATAGTTAATATTGTGCTTTGGTGTTCAGTTTATACAGGTTTTTCAAATGTTATTTAAATAAATATATATTTTTTTTCTATCTCAAAATCTCTCCTTTTTTTTTTTTTTTTTTTTTTTCTAGTTTTTCAATAAGTAGCCTAGAGTTCATGGTAGAATTGTATGTAGGCCTACACATTTAGGAACAGATATTGGGTTCTGCCCAAAGTCAAGCAACATAAAAGTAACGTAAAAGTAACGAGTAACATAAAAAGTTACTTTCCAAAGGGGGTAACTAAGTAAAGTAACGGATTACTTTTTTAAGAAGTAACGAGTAACGAGAAAACACTACTTTTTAAAAGTAACTTCCCCAACACTGCTCCTTAGCAAAAAAACTGCAATTTCTTGATGCTTAATGTCACTTATCCCATATTCTTAGTCCTGAGTAGCTGCAGATCACGATAGGCTCTCGGGTCATGAACTGTTAAAGCCTGTATCTGCTAAACTAAAGCATTAAATAAAAAAAAATATAAATAAAAAAATGTATGTGAGTTAGATTAGTCTAAGTGTTTAGTCTAGTTAATAAAGTCTTGTTCATGTCACATATAAAATTGCTTGTGGTTCAACAAGTTATAATTAGTTATTCATATTTAAGTTAAAAAAAAAGAGTAAAGAAATGAATGATCTATAAGCATTTCACAGATTCTATGTACACTAATTATATAAAACAATACTGTCAGTACACCATAGATATACAAATGAACTAGATCAATGCATCTATTTCCATTCAAAGAGATATAACTGACAGGCTGGAGAGATTCCTTATACCGTGGCTCCCTCTTGTGGGCAACATTATTTTTCAGTTGGAATGGCAGGTAGTTTAGAATTTGCAGTTAGCATCATAAATTCATTAGGGACCCAATTTACCTTTGGCGCTTGGGCCCTTAATAACAAAATATCAATATCCAGGGCACCAAGACCCTGCCTATTAAACACATCAATACATTCTAAATGTCTCTGAGCTCATTAGAGAAGAGTTTATTAATATTATGTAGGTTAAATTTAGGCTAAGTGTTAGTGCATCAAGTTTAAGAGCAACAAAAACTTTTGAAATTGCTGGAAAGAATGGTCAAAGTACTGAGACTTAAGACATCTGAGACTTTTTACATTTAAATTTCAGTATATGCTAGTCATTGATTATGGGGATATTTTGTATAAATCACCAACTACCAAACCTTTAAGCTCTTTTGGATACGTTGTATCATTGTGCACTTAGGTTTATACTAAATTGTAAATACAATACTCATCACTATGATCTGTACAACAGAGTTGGTTGGTCATCATTATCAACACGCAGATGTAAACATTGGTACCGGTTTATTTACAAATCCATTTTGAGTCTACTGCCTCCATATCTTTGCTCTCTTACCCAAAACAAACCTGTTGGAGTTTATTCTTTGCGCTCACAGGATTTGTAGGGGAGAGCGGGGCACAACCTAACGCGGGGCTAGTTGTAACACACTTGTTTTAAATACTTCCACACATGCTAGCATGACGAAAAAGTTTGTATTTATTAGTTAACATATCAACACTATAAAGAGAAACAAAATGCCCCCAAATTCAGAAATCTTTGGAAGATATCACTGAAAATGTATTTAAACATAGCAAAAGTAAATTTCCTACTTATGTTAATTTTTCATCTCTATTTTTTGTGTTTATTTAAAATTAGACAAATCTGATATTATTTTAATCTCCAATCTGTTATTTAACAGTTGAGATAGTTCTTTAATAGTTTGCTAACTAGCAGACTAGGGTTTGAATCCCAGTTCTGCCGATGGGGAACGTTATAACACTGCGTTACAATGTGCCCCTATTAGAACTACGTTATTCTATTCAATACTTTTATTAATTCTATTGAGAACCAATGAGGAAAAAGGTGAATAAAGACTGAGAGTCAGTGTTCAGAAATTTTTAATTAGGGCCCAAGCCTTGAAAAGGCGAAGGCCCTATTGCTTTCCTAAGGATTATTTATTAGGGCCCAAGCCTTGAAAAGGCGAAGGCCCTATTGTTTTCCTAAGGATTATTTATTAGGGCCCAAGCCCAAAGGGCGAAGGCCCTATTGTTTTCCTTAGGATTATTTATTAGGGCCCAAGCCTTGAAAAGGCGAAGGCCCTATTGTTTTCCTAAGGATTATTAGGGCCCAAGCCTTGAAAAGGCGAAGGCCCTATTGTTTTCCTAAGGATTATTTATTAGGGCCCAAGCCCTGAAAGGGCGAAGAGCCCTATTGTTTTCCTTAGGATTATTTTTAGGGCCCAAGCCCAAAGGGCGAAGGCCCTATTGTTTTCCTTAGGATTATTAGGGCCCAAGCCCTGAAAGGGCGAAGAGCCCTATTGTTTTCCTTAGGATTATTATTAGGGCCCAAGCCCTGAAAGGGCGAAGAGCCCTATTGTTTTCCTTAGGATTATTAGGGCCCAAGCCCTGAAAGGGCGAAGAGCCCTATTGTTTTCCTTAGGATTATTTTTTTTTTTCTTTTTTTTTTTTTTTTTTTCTATTTTTCTTACGACTATTCGGGCACTTTTGGGGCCCTTAACGTGCCCGAAAACTCTTGAAACTTTGCACGCGGGTCAGAACCCGCGGCCATCAGGGCCGGGCTGAAGCTGGTACCCGGGCGTGGCAGGGGGGCTCGACAGCGCCCCCTGGAACGCGGTCCGAAAACTTGGTCCATAAATCAAACACGCTTGCATGGAATAATATGAAACTCGGTACACTTATAGATCTCATCGGTTCATATATACTTCATGCTCTGATTTTTTACCCCAGCCCGACAGGATGTCGGCTATTTAGGGTTGTTTGGAAAACCCATGCTCAGGAATTCGAAATACTCCTCCTAGAGAATTCAAACACACGGCACGAAACTCGGTCAGCATGAAGTCAAGACACTGAGGATGAAAAATTGCCAGGGGATTTTTGATATCTCGAACGGTTTGGCCGTGGCGAGGAAACGAATTTATGGCGAGAAACAAGAAACAGGAAGTGTGTTATAACTTCTTCATACATTAACTGATCTCGATGAAACTTCAGCAGTGTGTTCGCTGTAAGAGGCCGATCACATGGATGTGACTATTGTGAGTCAAAGTTATAGCGCCACCAACTGGCAGCAGGAAGTGTGTCACTTTCAAAATGCTTTGAAATCACCCTCTTATTTTAACCCGATTTGCTTCAAACTTCATCTGTATAATGTAAAAACACGCCAGATGTAGACCTGTGAAAGGATTGTTTAATATCTAAGATAATGTTGCCATGGCAACGCATCAAACTTTAATATTCTTTTTTGATGCTTTTGAGACTCTTAGCATGCTTGAAATTGCAGGAAACTCGACAGACACATCTCATTTATTAGCTAGTAGACATGTGCAAAGTTTCAGAAACGGGCGTGGTGAGGGGCTCAGTAGCGCCACCTTTAGTCAAAAATGGGGTATTAGTTTTACCTACAGTAACAAAAATCGGTATGGATATTCGTCTCCTCGAGCCGGACAACTTTCTAATTGACAGTCATTAGCTCCGAACAACACAAAGTCAGATATTTTGGTTTGAATATGATTTTCAGGAGAATTTTCTCCCCCTGTCTCTGTGTGTGGGGGGGTTGGGGAATTTGACTATTATTTTAATGGTGTTCAAGGTTTCAGGGGCTTTTGGGGCCCTTAACGTGCTTGAAAACTCTTGAAACTTTGCACACAGGTCAGCGCCCACAGCCATCAGGCCCGGGCTGAAGCTGGTACCCGGGCGTGGCAGGGGGGCTCAACAGCGCCCCCTTGAACGGGGTCCCCAAAACTTGGTCCATAGATCAAACACGCTTGCATGAATTAATCTGAAACTCAATACACATTTAGATCTCATCGGGCCGAACAACTTACCCTCGGTCAAGTTTTACGCCAGCCCAACAGGAAGTCGGCTATTATGGGTTGTTTGGAGAACGCTTGCTCAGGAATTTGAAGTACTTCTCCTAGAGATTGCATCCGTTTACCGCCAAACTCGGTCAGCTCGAGGTCAACACTTTGAAGATGCTAAATTGCGGACGGATTTTTGATATCTCGAACGCTTTGGCCGTGGCGAGGAAACTAATTTATGGCGAGAAAAGAGAAACACGAAGTGTTATAACTTCTGCATACATTAACTGATCTTGATGAAACTTCAGCAGTGTGTTCGTGGTAAGAGGCCATTCAGATGGATGTAACTATTGTGAGTCAAAGTTATAGCGCCACCAACTGGCAGCAGGAAGTGTGTCACTTTCTAAATGCTTTTGACAAAAGTGGGGGGGTTAGTTTTATCTACAGTAACAAAACTCGATATGTATATTGTACTCTTCGAGCCGGACAACTTTCTAATTTACCGTAATTAGCTACGACCAACAGGAAGTTAGATATTTTGGTTTGAAAATTGTCATTTTATGTGTCTCTCTCTGAGCCTACGTCTCTGTGTGTGTGTGTGTGTGTGTGTGTGTCTGTGAGTGTGGGGAGGGGGAGGGGGGCTAGATTAACCATTTCACTGCTGTGTGGTTTTGCCTGCATTAAAAAGGAAAATAAATGGCTTATGCCTTGTATTTTTTAAATAGGTTTTATTAATAAGTAAAGGCATATAACCAAATTAATTGTAGTGCATTGAAAATAGTTTTATATAATTAGTTTATTAATTAAATTAACTTGGTCCATAAACTTGGTCTGAAAATTTGGTCCATAAATCAAACACACTTGCATGTAATATTATGAAACTCGGTATATAGATCTCATCGGGCCAAACAACTTTAAGCTAGCCCAAAAGGAAGTGGGCTATTTTGGTCTGAATGTGAATGTTTTGCAAAACCAGCCTCTACATTTTTACCCACTCCTCTTAAGTGGTTTATTTTGTTCCCACCAAATGTTTTCAACATGATGAAAATACATTAAAGAAGCATAATTGTGAATATCTATTGAATATCTCTAATTGTTTTGCTATGGCGAGGGATTGAAGTCATGTAAAAAAAATAAACACTAAAAGCCTCATATCTTCTAAAAATTTAATTATACACCATTTATTTCTAGATAAAATTATACAAATATCACAACTAAACCCATTTTATTCTTGTTTTCAATTTAAGAATAATGTACAAGTTTAAAAACAGCCAGAATGCACTATTCAGTTAAAAAAATAAATATATCAAATAATACATAGGGCTATACTGCCCTCTTGTGTTCAAAATCAGGTAGGCCTGTTGTATTTAAATATATTAGGTAGCCTATGTGACTCCGAGAATATTTTCTCACCGGTTATTTGACGTGTAACACCGGGGGCTTTTAAATCGCTAAGTTAAAAGTGAAAGTAAAGTAAGGACGTCCGCATGGACATTTATAGAGGTGGCGCTCACAGTGCGCTCGAATGAATTTCTATGGAAGTAGAAATGAAAAAACGTTCGCTCTGTTTTGCTCGCTCGTCGCCATGGACGCGCACCGTTATGAATGCCAGTGCAGCCGCATAATTTTTAGTGTCACTTTAAAATTAGCGCCAAATCGGGGACCGATTGCTTCCGGTTTTCAGGGAAAACACAACAACAAAAGAGTAAATGACAGATTCGCTTAAATAGGTGCTTTTACACAAAATATTCCGTCATAATTTTTCCAGTCAGCTCTTCACTCTCGTGATTAATGAAATTTGACTCCTGTTGCTGATATTTGCTGCAACTTTCGTTCTGCTCACAATTTAGTAAGCAAACACGCTTCAAATGTGTTTTTATTTTATTTTTGTGTATATATATGTGTGTATATATATGTGTGTATATATATATATATATATATATATATATATATATATATATAGCTTATGTTTCAAATATGAGTTAATTAACAATCGTTTGAAAGAATGATACTTTTTAACATATCACTAAACCGTCATTAGGTGTCGCCAGGCGACCGTCTTAATGAGCGAGTCATTGATTCATTTGTTCGAACGATTCGTTCGAACGGCTGAGTCATTCATGAATGAGACAGATTATGGATTGGTCATTGAATCTTTGAGTCAACCGATTCGTTCAAAATGCTGAATCATTCAGTAATGAGAAAACACGTTGCTGTGAGATGCTCGATGGTTCTGCTGTGATCTTTGTTTAACTAGTTTCACTGCTGAAACAGAAAAAAGTCAATATTGCATCTAAAATGTAAGTGATTTGACTTGTGTGTGTGTGTGTCTGTGTCTGTGTCTGTGTCTGTGTGTGTGTGTGTGTGTGTGTGTGTGTATGATTGTGTCTGCTACAGTGATTGTTTAACCCTTGTTAAAGTTTAGGCCTTGTCTTTTTGGATATATATCTTTTTATATAAAAAAAATAGGCATACAACCCATATATTTTAAATGTATCGTTTGCTTTAAATTACATTAAGATTTGTATGTTTGGTAATTGAACCTGAATGAATTTTAAATGAATGTGCTATATTTCAGAGTTTTCCTTAAAATTTGAACTAACTTTATTCTCATCTGAATGATAGACTATTTATTTCTGTATAAAATAAAAAAGAGATTTTGGTTGGGTGACAGTTGTAGTTTACAGTTTGACAAAAGCACAATGTTGTGTTTTATTGCGATTGTACACAAATATAAGTAAACACTTTGCAGTTTTAATAATGTCCTGTATGAACAAAAGGACGGAGTATGTTTTTATGTCTACATTGTTCAATCACGTTTCACACACACACACACACACACACACACAAACTTTTTTCTAATCAGATCAGGCAAGTAATATTCTGTCTTGGCACACTTGATTTAACTTTCAATCTTGTGTACTTATTTCATGTGTCCATTAAGTCCATGAGACCGTAGGGTGTCTCATTTTTCATTTTAGGTTTCAGAAGGTTGCTCACGCATATGATATGTGCCCTCAATGCACACTTTTGCAGAGCCCACACCAATGCAAGCTCTACAGTACACATCTTCTCAACAGTCAAAGCGGGGTTACGTTATTGCCCGTCATGCACAGTAACCCTAAAGGCACCAGGGTGGCGGTGCCACCGGCTTGTTTATATATATATATATATATATATATATATATATATATATATATAAATATAGCTGCGAGCAGCGATGAAGGGCCAAAGCCGGTGGCACCGCCACTCCGGTGCCTTTAGGTAACTAAAGGCACCGGGGTTGCGGTGCCACCGGCTTGGGCCCGTAATCGCTGCTCGCAGCTATATTTATATATATATATTTTTTTTTTTTTTTTTTTTTTTTTTTTTTTTTTTCTATTTTTCTTACGACTATTCGGGCACTTTTGGGGCCCTTAACGTGCCCGAAAACTCTTGAAACTTTGCACGCGGGTCAGAACCCGCGGCCATCAGGGTCGGGCTGAAGATGGTACCCGGGCGTGGCAGGGGGGCTCGACAGCGCCCCCTGGAACGGGGTCCGAAAACTTGGTCCAAAAATCAAACACGCTTGCATGTAAGAATATGAAACTCGGTACACATATAGATCTCATCGGTTCATATATACTTCATACTCTTACTTTTTACCCCAGCCCAACAGGAAGTCGGCTATTTAGGGTTGTTTGGAAAACGCATGCAATGGAATTTAAAGTACTTCTCCTAGAGAATTCACAGAAATGGCTCAAAACTCAGTCAGCATGAAGTCAAGACATTGAGGATGAAAAATTGCCAGGGGATTTTTGATATCTCAAACGGTTTGGCCGTGGCGAGGAAACGAAATTATGGCGCGAAGAGAGAAACAGGAAGTGTGTTATAACCTCTGCATACATTAACTGATCTTGATGAAACTTCAGCAGTGTGTTCGTTGTAAGAGGCCGATCACATGGATGTGACTATTGTGAGTCAAAGTTATAGCGCCACCAACTGGCAGCAGGAAGTGTGTCACTTTCAAAATGCTTTTAAATCACCCTCTTATTTTTACCCGATTTGCTTCAAACTTTATGTGTATAATGTAAACACACGCCAGATGTAGACCTGTGAAAGGATTATTGATATCTTAGATACTGTTGCCATGGCAACGCATCAAACTTTAATATTCTTTTTGGATGCTTTTGAGACTCTTAGCATGCCTGAAATTGCTTAAAATTGCATGAAACTCGACAGACAGATCACATTTATTAGCCAGTAGACATGTGCAAAGTTTCAGAAACGGGCGTGGTGCAGGGGCTCAGTAGCGCCACCTTTTGACAAAAGTGGGGGGGGGTTAGTTTCATCTACAGTTACAAAAATCTGTATTTATATAGTTCTCCTCAAGCCAGACAACTTTCTAATTTACAGTCATTAGCAACGACCAAGAGGAAGTCAAATTTTTTGGTTTGAATACGGTAATTTCTCTCTGAGCCTACTTCTCTGTGCCTGCTGTCTGTGTGTGTCTGTGAGTGTGGGGAGGGGGAGGGGGAGGGGGAGGGAGAGGGGGAGGGAGGGGGTGTAGATTAACCATTTCACTGCTGTGTGATTTGGCCTGCATTAAAAAAGAAAATAAATGTCTTAAGCCTTGTATTTTTTAAATACGTTTTTTTAATAAAGTAAAGGCATATAACCAGTTTAATTGTAGTGCATTGACAATAGTTTTATATAATTAGTTTATTAATTAAATTAACTTGGTCCATAAACTTGGTCTCTGTCTGTCCTACTCTTTCCCCTCCCCTCGCTCCATCAATCTCTCTCTCTCTCTCTCTCTCTCTCTCTCTCTCTCTCTCAAGGAAAAACATGATTCGAAATATGCATTGCCAGGATAGTGTACTGTTGTTTAAGGCATTTATTAGATCTAGGATCTCAGTTGAGTTGAAGTATTATAAGGAGATGCAAGATTTGGGAACCTTTATTTTGCAGTGGTGTTTCAATGAAGTTTGTTGTGCTGTGTTTGAGGGGGATTTAACTTTTAGCGTTTTGCTGTGTTGATTGTTGGTGAGATGATGCAATAATGGGGTTTTGTCACTGACCTAATAAAAGTGTGGGCTAAGAAAAAAAAAATCTCTCTCTTTTAGAACAATATATTTGTTTTCCTTGGTCATTTTCTCTCTCTCTCTCTCTCTCTGAGCCAATATGGCAAGCCGTATTAACATTTAATCATTTTAACCTCTATTTTCATGTTACTAGTACTTATTTTTTAGATACTAGTATCTATTCCATTAAGTACTAGTACTTATTCATTTGCGACTAGTGCTTATTCTTTAGATACTAGTGCTTATTCTTTAGATATTCTTTTGAATACGTACTAGTAGCTAATGAATAAGTACTGGCATCTATTTAATAGGTACTAGTATCTAATGACTTAGTACTAGTATTTATTGAATAAATACTAGTATCTATTAATAGGTACTAGTATTTAAAAGGTCATTTTCTCTCTCTCTCTCTCTCTCTCTCTGAGCCAATATGGCAAGCCGTTTTAACATTTAATCATTTTAACCTACTAGTCTCTATTTTCATGCTACTAGTACTTATTTTTTAGATACTAGTATCTATTCCATTAAGTACTAGTACTTATTCATTTGCGACTAGTGCTTATTCTTTAGATACTAGTGCTTATTCTTTAGATATTCTTTTGAATACGTACTAGTAGCTAATGAATAAGTACTGGCATCTATTTAATAGGTACTAGTATCTAATGACTTAGTACTAGTATTTATTGAATAAATACTAGTATCTATTAATAGGTACTAGTATTTAAAAGGTCATTTTCTCTCTCTCTCTCTCTCTCTCTCTGAGCCAATATGGCAAGCCGTTTTAACATTTAATCATTTTAACCTACTAGTCTCTATTTTCATGCTACTAGTACTTATTTTTTAGATACTAGTATCTATTCCATTAAGTACTAGTACTTATTCATTAGCGACTAGTGCTTATTCTTTAGGTACTAGTGCCTATTCTTTAGATACTAATGCTTATTCCTTAGGGACTAGTACCTTTTAAAAGATACTAGTACTTATTCATTAGATACTATATTAGTATCTAAAAATCAGTCAAAAGACAGTCAAAGCAGGGTTTCGTTTTTGCACGTTGTGCATAATAACCCTAAAGGCACCAGGGTGGCGGTGCCACCGGCTTTTTATATATATATATATATATATATATATATATATATATATATATAAATATAGCTGCGAGCAGCGATGAAGGGCCAAAGCCGGCGGAACCGCCACCCTGGTGCACCAGGGTTGCGGTGCCACCGGCTTGGGCCCGTAATCGCTGCTCGCAGCTATATTTATATATATATATATATTTTTTTTTATTTTTTTTTTTTTTTTTTTTCTATTTTTCTTACGACTATTCGGAGAAACGTGAAACAGGAAGTGTGTTATAACTTCAGCATACATTAACTGATCTTAATGAAACTTCAGCAGTGTGTTCGTTGTAAGAGGACGATCACATGGATGTGACTATTGTGAGTCAAAGTTATAGCGCCACCAACTGGCAGCAGGAAGTGTGTCACTTTCAAAATGCTGTGAAATCACCCTCTTATTTGAACCCAAATTGCTTCAAACTTCATCTGTATAATGTAAACATACGGCAGATGTAGACCTGTGAATGGATTCTTGATATCTTTGATACTGTTGCCGTGGCAACGCATCATACTTTAAAATTCTTTTAGGATGCTTTTGAGACTCTTAGCATGCTTGAAATTGCATGAAACTCGACAGACATGTCACATTTATTAGCCAGTAGACATGTGCAAAGTTTCAGGAACGGACGTGGTGCAGGGGCTCAGTAGCGCCACCTTTTGACAAAAGTGAGAGGGTTAGTTTCATAGTTTTACCTGCAATCATAAAACTCGGCAGGAATATTGTTCAGATCAAGCCGGACAACTTTCTAATTTACAGATTTTGGCTCCGAACAAAAGAAAGTCAGATATTTTGGTTTGAATGTGGATGTTTCGGAGTAATCTCTGTCACTCTCTCCCTCTCTCTGCGTACCTCTGTGTCTGTGGGGGGAGGGGGATGTGTCTGTTTGAGTGAGAATGCTTTTAATTATTGTTGTTCAAGGTTTCGGGGGCTTTTGGGGCCCTTAACATCTTCTAAAACTCTTGAAACTTTGCACACGGGTCAGAACCCGCGGCCATCAGGGCCGGGCTGAAGCTGGTACCCGGGCGTGGCAGGGGGGCTCGACAGCGCCACCTGGAACGGGGTTTGAACACTTGTCCATATATCAAACACGCTTGCATGTAACAATCTGAAACTCGCTACACTTATAGATCTCATCGGGCCGAACAACTTTCGTGCTCTAAGTTTTACGCCAGCCCAACAGGAAGTCGGCTATTTAGGGTTGTTTGGAAACGCATGCTCAGGAATTTGAAACACTTCTCCTAGGGAATTCCCCCGTTCGTCTCCAAACTCGGTGTGCATGAAGTCAAGACACTGAGGATGAAAAATTGCCAGGGGATTTTTGATATCTCGAACGGTTTGGCCGTGGCGAGGAAACGAATTTATGGCGAATAATGGAAACAGGAAGTGTGTTATAACTTCTGCATACGTTAACTGATCTTGATGAAACTTCAGCAGTCTGTTCGCTGTAAGAGGCCGATCACATGGATGTGACTATTGTGAGTCAAAGTTATAGCGCCACCAACTGGCAGCAGGAAGTGTGTCACTTTCTAAATGCTTTTGACAAAAGTGGGGGGGTTAGTTTTATCTACAGTAACAAAACTCGATATGTATATTGTACTCTTCGACCCGGACAACTTTCTAATTTACCGTAACTAGCTACGACCAAGAGGAAGTCAGATATTTAGGTTTGAATATGGTGAGCCTCTCTCTCTCTCTCTCTGAGCCAATATGGCAAGCCGTTTTAACATTTAATCATTTTAACCTACTAGTCTCTATTTTCATGCTTCTAGTACTTATTTTTTAGATACTAGTATCTATTCCATTAAGTACTAGTACTTATTCATTAGCGACTAGTGCTTATTCTTTAGTACTAGTGCCTATTCTTTAGATACTAGTGCTTATTCTTTAGATAATTTTTTGAATACGTATTAGTAGCTAATGAATAAGTACTGGTATCTATTTAATAGGTACTAGTATCTAATGACTTAGTACTAGTATTTATTGAATAAATACTAGTATCTATTAATAGGTACTAGTATCTAAAAGGTCATTTTCTCTCTCTCTCTCTCTCTCTCTCTCTCTCTCTCTCTGAGCCAATATGGCAAGCCGTTTTAACATTTAATCATTTTAACCTACTAGTCGCTATTTTCATGCTACTAGTACTTATTTTTTAGATACTAGTATCTATTCCATTAAGTACTAGTACTTATTCATTAGCGACTAGTGCTTATTCTGTTTAGAATATTCAAAGTGCTTATTAAATTTTTATGCTTATTTATATTTTCAGAGCAGAAAATCTGATTTTTCTGCTCATTCAATATTGCATCTAAAATGTAAGTGACTTCACGTGTGTGTGTGTGTGTGTGTGTGTGTGTGTGTGTGTGTGTGTGTGTGTGTGTGTGTGTGTGAGAGAGAGAGATTGTGTCTGTTACAGTGACAAGAGTTTAACCCTTTAAGGCCTTGTCTTTTTGGATATATATCTTTTTTTTATTAAAAAAAATGTGCATACAACCCATATATTTTAAATGTATTGTTTGCTTTAAATTAAATTAAGATTGTATGTTTGGTAATTGAACCTAAATAAATTTAAAATTAATGTGCTATATTTCAGATCAATATATTTGTTTTCCTTCATTTTAATCAACACTAACTTTATTCTCATCTGAATTATAAATAACTTATTTCTGTATAAAATAAAAAATCCCGAATAATCCAGACCAACCAGAGCGCACTATTTCTACAACATCATCAGTGCTGAAGCGGAACTACCAGAGCCGTTCGGCAGATAGCGAGCAGATATTTTGTGTCACGTCGTGCACAATAACCCTAAAGGCACCAGGGTGGCGGTGCCACCGGCTTTTTATATATATATATATATATATATAAATAAATATAGCTGCGAGCAGCGATGAAGGGCCAAAGCCGGCGGCACCGCCACCCCGGTGCCTTTAGGTAACTAAAGGCACCGGGGTTGCGGTGCCACCGGCTTGGGCCCGTAATCGCTGCTCGCAGCTATATTTATTTATATATATATATATATATTTTATTATTATTATTATTATTATTTTTTTTTTACTACCTTTTGGACACTTTTGGAGGCCTTAACATGCTCAAAAACTCCTGAAACTTTGCACACATGTCAGAACCCGCGGCCATCAGGGCCGGGCTGAAGATGGTACCCGGGCGTGGCAGGGGGGCTCGACAGCGCCCCCTGGAACGGGGTCCGAAAACATGGTCCATAACTCAAACACGCTTGCATGTAATAATATGAAACTCGGTACACATGTAGATCTCCTCGTTTCATATATACTTAACACTCTTACTTTTTACCCCAGCCCAACAGGAAGTGGGCTATTTAGGGTTGTTGGTAAAACACACGCAATGGAATGTGAAATACTCCTCCTAGAGAATTCAAACAAACGGCACGAAACTCGGTCAGCATGAAGTCAAGACATTGAGGATGAAAGTTTGCGAGGGGATTTTTGATATCTCGAACGGTTTGGCCGTGGCGAGGAAACAAAATTATGGCGAGAAACGTGAAACAGGAAGTGTGTCATAACTACTGCATACATTAACTGATCTTGATGAAACTTCAACAGTGTGTTCGTTGTAAGAGCCCGATCACATGGATGTGACTATTGTGAGTCAAAGTTATAGCGCCACCAACTGGCAGCAGGAAGTGTGTCACTTCCTAAATGCTTTGAAATCACCCTCTTATTTTTACCCGATTTGCTTCAAACTTTATGTGTATAATGTAAACACACGGCAGATGTAGACCTGTGAAAGGATTATTGATATCTTAGATACTGTTGCCGTGGCAACACATCAAACTTTAATATTCTTGTTTGATGCTTTTGAGACTCTTAGCATGCTTGAAATTGCATGAAACTCGACAGACACAGGTATGCATATGGTTCAGATCAAGCCGGACAACTTTCTAATTAACTGTCATTAGCTCAGACCAAGAGGAAGTTAGATATTTTGGTTTGAATGTGGATGTTTTTGAGAATTTTCTCTCCCTCTCCCTCTGACAGAGAGAATGCACCCTGCCATTCGTGTGTGTCTGTGTCTGTGTGGGGAGGGGGGGAGGGGCTCTTTTAGTTTAAACACAAAATTATACATAGGGCCATACTGCCCTCTTGTGTCCAAAATTATATTTATATATACATTATACATATATTTGGTATGTGACTGAGGACCGAGAGCTTTTAAATACGGGACATTGATAATGGCCACGTGCAGAGCGCTCGAGGGAATTCCTATGGAAGTTCTGCTCGCTCATCGCCGTGGACGCGCACCGTTATGAATGCCCGTGCAGCCGTTAGTTTCATTTTAAAATTAGCGCCTTTTCTGGGGCCGATTGCTTGAATTGTGAGTTCAATAGCCTATTATTCTTCATGGAAACCACAACAACAAAAGAGTATAAAAGTTTGGTGTGAACGCAGCATAATGAACAAGCTGCGATCTCAAGATTGCAATGCTGGAGTGTGTGTGTGTGTGTGTGTGTGTGCGTGTGAGAGAGAGGCGCGGGCGAACTGTGTGTGTGTGTGTGTCTGTGTGGGGAGGGGCTCTTCGAGTGATAGTTATTATACAAAATTATACATAGGGCCATACTGCCCTCTTGTGTCCAAAATGATATTTATACATATATTTGGCAAGCATGTGACTGAGGACCGAGAGCTTTTAAATACGGACGTCCACACGGACATTGATAAGGGTTGCGCTTGCAGAGCGCTTGAGGGAATTCCTATGGAAGTAGGAATGAACTAAAAAACGTTCGCTCTGTTCTGCTCGCTCGTCGCCATGGACGCGCACCGTTATGAATGCCAGTGCAGCCGCATACTTTTTAGTGTCACTTTAAAATTAGTGCAATAACGGGGCCGATTGCTTGAATTGTGAGTTCAATAGTCTATTATTTTTCACGGAAAACACAACAACAAAAGAGTACAATGATAGATTCGCTTAAATAGGGGCTTTTACATAAAATAGCCTATTCCGTCATCATCTTTTCAGTCAGCTCTTCACTCTCGTGATTAATGAAATTTGACTCCTGTTGCTGATATTTGCTGCAACTTTCGTTCCGCTCACAATTTAGTAAGCAAACACGCTTCAAATGTGTTTTTATTTTATTTTTGTGTATATATATATGTGTGTGTATATATATGTGTGTATATATATATATATATATATATATATATAGCTTATGTTTCAAATATGAGTTAATTAACAATCGTTGGAAAGAATGATACTTTTAATATCACTAAACCGTCATTAGGTGCCGCCAGGCGACCGTCTTAATGAGCGAGTCATTGATTCATTCGTTCAAACGATTCGTTCGAACGGCTGAGTCATTCATGAATGAGACAGATTATGGATTGGTCGTTGAATCTTTGAGTCAACCGATTCGTTCAAAATGCTGAATCATTCAGTAATGAGAACGCATTGCTGTGAGATGCTCGATGGTTCTGCTGTGATCTTTGTTTAACTATTTTCGCTGCTGAAACAGAAAAAAAAGTCAATATTGCATCTAAAATGTAAGTGATTTGACGTGTGTGTGTGTGTGTGTGTGTGTGATTGTGTCTGTTACAGTGATTGTTTAACCCTTGTTAAAGTTTAGGCCTTGTCTTTTTGGATATATATCTTTTTATATAAAAAAAAATAGCATACAACCCATGTATTTTAAATGTATTGTTTGCTTTAAATTACATTGAGATTTGTATGTTTGGTAATTGAACCTGAATGAATTATAAATGAATGTGCTATATTTCAGATCATATATTTGTTTTCCTTAAAATTTGAACTAACACTAACTTTATTCTCATCTGAATGATAGATTATTTATTTATGTATAAAATAAAAACACATTTGATTTTTCTTTTTTAATCAATGTAGAATGTGTAACTGAAAAAATAAACAGATTAGGGCTCTGATCGAGGACAATAAATGAAAACCAATGCAATATGATGAATGTCCAAAAGATTTTTTTTGCTTTTAAACTATGTGTGTGTGTGTGTGTGTGTGTGTGTGTGTGTGTGTGTGTGTGTGTGTGTGTGTGTGTGTGTGTGTGTGTGTGTGTGTGTGTGTGTAAGAGATTTCGGTTGGGTGACAGTTGTAGTTTACAGTTTGACAAAAGCACAATGTTGTGTTTTATTGTGATTGTACACAAATATAAGTAAACACTTTGCAGTTTGAATAATGTCCTGTATGAACAAAAGGACGGGGTATGTTTTTATGTCTACATTGTTCAATCACGCCTCACACACACACACACACACACACACACACACACACACACACACACACACACACCAACTATTTTTCTAATCAGATCAGGCAAGTAATATTCTGTCTTGGCACACTTCATATAACTTTCAAACTTGTGTACTTATTTCATGTGTGCATTAAGTCCATGAGACCGTAGGGTGTCTCATTTTTCATTTTAGGTTTCAGAAGGTTGCTCACGCATACTTTGTGGTTGATATGTGCCCTCAATGCACACTTTTGCAGAGCCCACACCAATGCAAGCTCTACAGCACACATCTTCTCAAAGGTCAAAGCGGAGTTACGATATTGCCCGTCATGCACAGTAACCCTAAAGGCACCGGGGTGGCGGTGCCACCGGCTTGTTTATATATATATATATATATATATATATATAAATATAGCTGCGAGCAGCGATGAAGGGCCAAAGCCGGCGGCACCGCCACTCCGGTGCCTTTAGGTAACTAAAGGCACCGGGGTTGCGGTGCCACCGGCTTGGGCCCGTAATCGCTGCTCGCAGCTATATTTTTTTTTTTTTTTTTTTTTTTTTTTTTTTTTCTATTTTTCTTACGACTATTCGGGCACTTTTGGGGCCCTTAACGTGCCCGACAACTCTTGAAACTTTGCACGCGGGTCAGAACCCGCGGCCATCAGGGTCGGGCTGAAGATGGTACCCGGGCGTGGCAGGGGGGCTCGACAGCGCCCCCTGGAACGGGGTCCGAAAACTTGGTCCATAAATCAAACACGCTTGCATGTAAGAATATGAAACTCGGTACACATATAGATCTCATCGGTTCATATATACTTCATACTCTTACTTTTTACCCCAGCCCAACAGGAAGTCGGCTATTTAGGGTTGTTTGGAAAACGCATGCAATGGAATTTAAAGTACTTCTCCTAGAGAATTCACAGAAATGGCTCAAAACTCAGTCAGCTTGAAGTCAAGACATTGAGTATGAAAAATTGCCAGGGGATTTTTGATATCTCAAACGGTTTGGCCGTGGCGAGGAAACGAAATTATGGCGCGAAGAGAGAAACAGGAAGTGTGTTATAACCTCTGCATACATTAACTGATCTTGATGAAACTTCAGCAGTGTGTTCGTTGTAAGAGGCCGATCACATGGATGTGACTATTGTGAGTCAAAGTTTTAGCGCCACCAACTGGCAGCAGGAAGTGTGTCACTTTCAAAATGCTTTTAAATCACCCTCTTATTTTTACCCGATTTGCTTCAAACTTTATGTGTATAATGTAAACACACGCCAGATGTAGACCTGTGAAAGGATTATTGATATCTTAGATACTGTTGCCATGGCAACGCATCAAACTTTAATATTCTTTTTGGATGCTTTTGAGACTCTTAGCATGCCTGAAATTGCTTAAAATTGCATGAAACTCGACAGACAGATCACATTTATTAGCCAGTAGACATGTGCAAAGTTTCAGAAACGGGCGTGGTGCAGGGACTCAGTAGCGCCACCTTTTGACAAAAGTGGGGGGGGGTTAGTTTCATCTACAGTTACAAAAATCTGTATTTATATAGTTCTCCTCAAGCCAGACAACTTTCT
Organism: Rhinichthys osculus; assembly: GCA_029959095.1. NCBI lineage: Eukaryota > Metazoa > Chordata > Actinopteri > Cypriniformes > Leuciscidae > Rhinichthys > Rhinichthys osculus. The sequence goes on from JARWKJ010000015.1 coordinate 24,661,326, forward strand.
AATTTACAGTCATTAGCAACGACCAAGAGGAAGTCAAATTTTTTGGTTTGAATACGGTAATTTCTCTCTGAGCCTACTTCTCTGTGCCTGCTGTCTGTGTGTGTCTGTGAGTGTGGGGAGGGGGAGGGGGAGGGGGAGGGGGGGGGGGGGGGGGTGTAGATTAACCATTTCACTGCTGTGTGATTTGGCCTGCATTAAAAAAGAAAATAAATGTCTTAAGCCTTGTATTTTTTAAATACGTTTTTTTAATAAAGTAAAGGCATATAACCAGTTTAATTGTAGTGCATTGACAATAGTTTTATATAATTAGTTTATTAATTAAATTAACTTGGTCCATAAACTTGGTCTCTGTCTGTCCTACTCTTTCCCCTCCCCTCGCTCCATCAATCTCTCTCTCTCTCTCTCTCTCTCTCTCTCTCTCTCTCTCTCTCTCTCTCTCTCTCTCTCTCAAGGAAAAACATGATTCGAAATATGCATTGCCAGGATAGTGTACTGTTGTTTAAGGCATTTATTAGATCTAGGATCTCAGTTGAGTTGAAGTATTATAAGGAGATGCAAGATTTGGGAACCTTTATTTTGCAGTGGTGTTTCAATGAAGTTTATTGTGCTGTGTTTGAGGGGGATTTAACTTTTAGCGTTTTGCTGTGTTGATTGTTGGTGAGATGATGCAATAATGGGGTTTTGTCACTGACCTAATAAAAGTGTGGGCTAAGAAAAAAAAAATCTCTCTCTTTTAGAACAATATATTTGTTTTCCTTGGTCATTTTCTCTCTCTCTCTCTCTCTCTGAGCCAATATGGCAAGCCGTATTAACATTTAATCATTTTAACCTACTAGTCTCTATTTTCATGTTACTAGTACTTATTTTTTAGATACTAGTATCTATTCCATTAAGTACTAGTACTTATTCATTTGCGACTAGTGCTTATTCTTTAGATACTAGTGCTTATTCTTTAGATATTCTTTTGAATACGTACTAGTAGCTAATGAATAAGTACTGGCATCTATTTAATAGGTACTAGTATCTAATGACTTAGTACTAGTATTTATTGAATAAATACTAGTATCTATTAATAGGTACTAGTATTTAAAAGGTCATTTTCTCTCTCTCTCTCTCTCTCTCTCTCTGAGCCAATATGGCAAGCCGTTTTAACATTTAATCATTTTAACCTACTAGTCTCTATTTTCATGCTACTAGTACTTATTTTTTAGATACTAGTATCTATTCCATTAAGTACTAGTACTTATTCATTAGCGACTAGTGCTTATTCTTTAGGTACTAGTGCCTATTCTTTAGATACTAATGCTTATTCCTTAGGGACTAGTACCTTTTAAAAGATACTAGTACTTATTCATTAGATACTATATTAGTATCTAAAAATCAGTCAAAAGACAGTCAAAGCAGGGTTACGTTTTTGCACGTTGTGCATAATAACCCTAAAGGCACCAGGGTGGCGGTGCCACCGGCTTTTTATATATATATATATATATATATATATATATATATATATAAATATAGCTGCGAGCAGCGATGAAGGGCCAAAGCCGGCGGAACCGCCACCCTGGTGCACCAGGGTTGCGGTGCCACCGGCTTGGGCCCGTAATCGCTGCTCGCAGCTATATTTATTATTAGGGCCCAAGCCCTGAAAGGGCGAAGAGCCCTATTGTTTTCCTTAGGATTATTATTTTTTTTTTTTTCTATTTTTCTTACGACTATTCGGGCACTTTTGGGGCCCTTAACGTGCCCGAAAACTCTTGAAACTTTGCACGCGGGTCAGAACCCGCAGCCATCAGGGTCGGGCTGAAGATGATACCCGGGCGTGGCAGGGGGGCTAGACAGCGCCCCCTGGAACGGGGTCCGAAATCTTGGTCCATAAATCAAACACGCTTGCATGTAAGAATATGAAACTCGGTACACATATAGATCTCATCGGTTCATATATACTTCATACTCTTACTTTTTACCCCAGCCCAACAGGAAGTCGGCTATTTAGGGTTGTTTGTAAAACGCATGCAATGGAATTTAAAGTACTTCTCCTAGAGAATTCAAAGAAATGGCACAAAACTCGGTCAGCATGAAGTCAATACATTGAGGATGAAAAATTGCCAGGGGATTTTTGATATCTCGAACGGTTTGGCCGTGGCGAGGAAACGAAATTATGGCGAGAAACGTGAAACAGGAAGTGTGTTATAACTTCAGCATACATTAACTGATCTTAATGAAACTTCAGCAGTGTGTTCGTTGTAAGAGGACGATCACATGGATGTGACTACTGTGAGTCAAAGTTATAGCGCCACCAACTGGCAGCAGGAAGTGTGTCACTTTCAAAATGCTGTGAAATCACCCTCTTATTTGAACCCAAATTGCTTCAAACTTCATCTGTATAATGTAAACATACGGCAGATGTAGACCTGTGAATGGATTCTTGATATCTTTGATACTGTTGCCGTGGCAACGCATCATACTTTAAAATTCTTTTAGGATGCTTTTGAGACTCTTAGCATGCTTGAAATTGCATGAAACTCGACAGACATGTCACATTTATTAGCCAGTAGACATGTGCAAAGTTTCAGGAACGGACGTGGTGCAGGGGCTCAGTAGCGCCACCTTTTGACAAAAGTGAGAGGGTTAGTTTCATAGTTTTACCTGCAATCATAAAACTCGGCAGGAATATTGTTCAGATCAAGCCGGACAACTTTCTAATTTACAGATTTTGGCTCCGAACAAAAGAAAGTCAGATATTTTGGTTTGAATGTGGATGTTTCGGAGTAATCTCTGTCACTCTCTCCCTCTCTCTGCGTACCTCTGTGTCTGTGGGGGGAGGGGGATGTGTCTGTTTGAGTGAGAATGCTTTTAATTATTGTTGTTCAAGGTTTCGGGGGCTTTTGGGGCCCTTAACATCTTCTAAAACTCTTGAAACTTTGCACACGGGTCAGAACCCGCGGCCATCAGGGCCGGGTTGAAGCTGGTACCCGGGCGTGGCAGGGCGGCTCGACAGCGCCCCCTGGACTGGGATTCGAACACTTTTCCATAAGTCAAACACACTTGCATGTAATAATATGAAACTCGGTACACTTATAGATCTCATTGGGTTGAACAACTTTCGTGCTCTAAGTTTTACGACAGTCCAACAGGAAGCCGGCTATTATGGTTTGTTTGGAAACGCATACCCCTGAAATTCGATTTAATTCTCCTTGGGAATTGATCGGATTCCAACCAAACTCGGTCAGCATGAAGTCAAGACATTGAGGATGCTAAATTCCAGACAGATTTTTGATATCTCGAACGGTTTGGCCGTGGCGAGGAAATTAATTTTATGACTAAAAAAGGACACATAAAGTGTGTTATAACTTTGCTCGTTTTACCTACAGTTACAAAACTTGCCACGGATATTGTTCTCATAAAGCCGATCAATTTTCTAATTTAAAGTCATTAGCTCTGAGCAACAGAAAGTCAGATATTGTAGTTTGAATGGATTTCTTGTGCCCCCTGCCATTCTCTCTCTGTGTGTGTGTGTGTGTGTCTGTGTGGGGAGGGGAGCAGAGGGGAGGGGAGGGGAGGGAGGGAGGGTTGGTGTCTGTGTTTATGTGTGTGTGTGTGTGTGTGGCTGGCTGTTTGATTTTTCCTGCATTAAAGGATAAAGAAATCTCTAAGTCCTTGTCTTTTCGCATAACAATTTTTGTATTTTTTTTAAATGACAAAATATGCATATAACCCCCATCTTTTACCCCGGTCAAGTTTTATGCCAGCCCAACAGGAAATCGGCTATTATGGGTTGTTTGGAAAACGCTTGCTGTGGAATTTGAAGTACTACTCCTAGGCAATTCATTCAATCATTGCCAAACTCGGTGTGCATGAAGTCAAGACATTGAGGATGCTAAATTGCGGACAGATTTTTGATATCTCGAACGGTTTGGCCGCGGAGAGGAAATTAATTTTCATGACTAAAAAAGGACATATAAAGTGTGTTATAACTTAGTTAGTTTTACCTACAGTTACAAAACTCAGCGTGTATATTCTTCTCCTCAAGCCGAACAACTTTCTAATTTAAAGTAATTAGCTCCGACTCTCAGAAAGTCATATATTGTGGTTTGAATATGGTCATTTTCTCTCTCTCTCTCTCTCTCTCTCTCTCTCTCTCTCTCTCTCTCTCTCTCTGAGCCAATATGGCAAGCCGCTTTAACATTTAATCATTTTAACCTACTAGTCTCTATTTTCATGCTACTAGTACTTATTTTTTAGATACTAGTATCTATTCCATTAAGTACTAGTACTTATTCATTTGCGACTAGTGCTTATTCTTTAGTACTAGTGCCTATTCTTTAGATACTAGTGCTTATTCTTTAGATATTCTTTTGAATATGTATTAGTAGCTAATGAATAAGTACTGGTATCTATTTAATAGGTACTAGTATCTAATGACTTAGTACTAGTATTTATTGAATAAATACTAGTATCTATTAATAGGTACTAGTATCTAAAAGGTAATTTTCTCCCTCTCTCTCTCTCTGAGCCAATATGGCAAGCCGTTTTAACATTTAATCATTTTAACCTACTAGTCTCTATTTTCATGCTACTACTTATTTTTTAGATACTAGTATCTATTCCATTAAGTACTAGTACTTATTCATTTGCAACTAGTGCTTATTCTTTAGTACTAGTGCCTATTCTTTAGATACTAGTGCTTATTCTTTAGATATTCTTTTGAATACGTATTAGTAGCTAATGAATAAGTACTGGTATCTATTTAATAGGTACTAGTATCTAATGACTTAGTACTAGTATTTATTGAATAAATACTAGTATCTATTAATAGGTACTAGTATCTAAAAGGTCATTTTCTCTCTCTCTCTCTCTGAGCCAATATGGCAAGCCGTTTTAACATTTAATCATTTTAACCTACTAGTCTCTATTTTCATGCTACTAGTACTTATTTTTTAGATACTAGTATCTATTCCATTAAGTACTAGTACTTATTCATTAGGGACTAGTGCTTATTCTGTTTAAAATATTCAAAGTGCTTATTCAATTTTTATGCTTATTTATATTTTCAGAGCAGAAAATCCGATTTTTCTGCTTATTCAATATTGCATCTAAAATGTAAGTGACTTGACATGTGTGAGAGAGAGAGAGATTGTGTCTGTTACAGTGACAAGAGTTTAACCCTTTAAGGCCTTGTCTTTTTGGATATATATCTTTTTTTTATAAAAAAAAAAGTGCATACAACCAATATATTTTAAATGTATTGTTTGCTTTAAATTAAATTAAGATTGTATGTTTGGTAATTGAACCTAAATAAATTTAAAATTAATGTTCTATATTTCAGATCAATATATTTGTTTTCCTTCATTTTAATCAACACTAACTTTATTCTCATCTGAATTATAAATAACTTATTTCTGTATAAAATAAAAAATCCCGAATAATCCAGACCAACCAGAACGCACTATTTCTACAACATCATCAGTGCTGAAGCGGAACTACCAGAGCCGTTCGGCAGATAGCGAGCAGATATTTTGTGTCACGTCGTGCACAATAACCCTAAAGGCACCAGGGTGGCGGTGCCACCGGCTTTATATATATATATATATATATATATATATATATATAAATATAGCTGCGAGCAGCGATGAAGGGCCAAAGCCGGCGGCACCGCCACCCCGGTGCCTTTAGGTAACTAAAGGCACCGGGGTTGCGGTGCCACCGGCTTGGGCCCGTAATCGCTGCTCGCAGCTATATTTATATATATATATATATATATTTATTATTCTTTTTCTATCAACCTTTCGGGCACTTTTGGGGCCCTTAACGTGCTCAAAAACTCTTGAAACTTTGCACACGGGTCAGAACCCGCGGCCATCAGGGCCGGGCTGAAGCTGGTACCCGGGCGTGGCAGGGGGGCTCAACAGCGCCCCCTGGAACGCGGTCCGAAAACTGGGGCTATAAAT